>NC_069463.1:660394-689362 GCF_026875155.1 Cherax quadricarinatus
GGGGAAACATGTTTTTTCTGAGGAACACACACTACCCAACGGTCCCGTAGTTAGGTGGCAGCGCACTAGCTCATACTTTGAGGTCCGTGTTCGATCCTGGTACGGGTGGAAGATAGAGCGGTTTCCTTAAAACATACTTGCGTACTTTTCACCTCCAGCAAGTAGGTACCTGGGTGTTAGCAGCTGGGCGGGTCATCCGGGGGCAAATAATTAATTAAGTGCCCGAAATGCTCTGCAAAAGAGACTTTTATATATTATGTCATGATGTCGTACGTATGTATGATTTTTCATGCATTTATAAAATAAAAAATTTTTTTAATGCCACCGGGAAAAGCAAAGTTGCTAAGGTGAATGTATACCGGGAGGACATTCCAAGGGGAAAACCCCCCCCGCGCCCGGGTCCACTCGCGGTGGATCAGGCCTGACAAACGGGTTTACTGTTGGCCACATCAAGATTGCGAACCACAGCCCGGCGAACAGTATTAAACTTTTGTGTGTAAAACTCCCTCTTGAAAACAGCTTTTGTCTTTTGACAATCCTCTTATGTATGCTGTGAGGCAGTTGTACATCTGGGCCCCCTGAACTATTGGTTGTTCCTAAAACCCACAGCTCGCCTGTTTAATGGGGTGGATTTTGCACGGCTCCCAAGTATTTTGTTTTCATAAGGGAGGATTTCGTGTGTGTTTTGGGAAAAGTCCCTCAGGTTTTTCCAGGTGTATATTATCATGTATCTTTTCGCGACCCAAAGGGCTCAGGCCCGAGGCCTTCAACCGTTCCCAGAAATTTAGGTCTTTGTGTATTTAACATTCTCCAGGCGCATTTTGCCTCCCTTAAAAGGGGGCCGTTGATACAAAAATATTCCACCCTAGGGGGCCCAACGAACTGAAGAGAATTATCATTGGCTTGGCAACTCTAGTTTTGAAGTTTTTTCTTTATGTATCCTATCATTTTCCGTGGGATGGGGTAGATATTTTGTTGATCTTTCAATTTGTTTCTCGTTATTGTGTGATTGGAATTTGTTTTTTTACTCCATACAGTTTGATTTCCTTGATTTTCTATAGCGGGGTAATTGAAATTTGCTTCATAACTTATTTGTTTCGATGCTCATTTAAAGCCTTTAAATTTTTGTTGCTTGAGATTTGAGTGCTTCGAAAAGGAACTGCAAATTTGGGGTCGTTAGGGAAAAGGGGGAAAAGGGCTGGGTTTACATTCCCCCAAATGAGGTTGAGGAAAAAAATGGGGAAATAGTAATGTATTGTGGAAAAAGCTTTTACTGTAGCCTACCTTTTTGTTCTACCTGTTAAGAAGTTATAAATCCATCTATCTATTTTCCTGTTATTCCCTTAATCACACATTTTTTTGGCCTTACACCATGAACCACTTTTCGAAGGTTTTAAAAAGTCTGTGTATACACTTCCATTTTTATTGTTTTTTCCCAACTTTCAAGACCTGTTTTAAAGGATCCATAGTCTGAGATACGGAGCGACTTTCGGGTTTTGCAATTTATGGGATCCAAGAGTTGCCCATCTTGCTTCTTAAACCCTTTCAAAGAGTTTATGAGTGGGGGTTGTGAAACGGGCTGAATTCTTTGAAAAATTTTTTAAGCCGCCCTTATAGGTGGGACTACTGGTTGTTTTTAGTGATTTTGGGATGACTCCTGTGTCTACGCTGCTGCTCCATAGAATAAAGTACGTGAAAGGTATTTCTTGCAGTTCTTGATGAACACGGAGTTCCACGAGTCTGGGCCTGGGGTATAGTGCATGGACATATCATTTATTGCTTTTTCATTGTCTTGTGGTGTTAAGATTATATCAGAAATTCTTCAGTTGACCAAATTTTGAGTCTCAGTCATAAAAAAAAAAAATCCTTAAAATTGTTGACTCCTAGTCTGATTAACTCTTCGCTTCATTACGGGTACCAGGAGGAGAGACAGAGTTAAAATAGCAGATTTACACGTACAACAAGATATTACTGCCTTAAATGTACGCCTTGACACCCTGAAAAAGAAACAACTCTATGCAATGCAAGAACTCGACATGCCAGATAAAGAACATCCTCTACAAGTTGTGGAAACATAAACACATGTGCAGTTTAATGTGATCCTTTATTGACAACGTTTCGCCCACAGAGTGGGCTTTTTCAAGTCACACACAGATCATCAATACTCATCAATATCATCAATACTCCTCCTCACAGGACTCAAAGAATGACTCTCCCACAGGGGGGCCGTCGTTTTATCCATAAAAGGGTTTTACCACCCGCCCCAAAAAATTTTGGTACCCTCCCTGATGAAGAAGATTGGGTCCCAACCAAAAAACCCTCTATGTTTACTGAGAAAATCATTGTAAAGGGAAAAGTTCAATAGATAGATTTAGCGAGGGAGTATATAGTAACAATAGTTTCATTCCCGGCTCTTTTTAAAGGTTTAGGGAAGTCCAGCTCCCCTTTTCCCCCCCCCTTTTTTCCCCCCTCCCCAAAAGTAAATAGTTTGTTTTCCCGGCTGCTTGTTAAGGTAGGGCCCGTCTAGCTCCCCCTATCCCTTTCCCCTCCTTTTCCCCCCCCCCCCCCCAAAAGGGTTTGATTTGTGGGGCTCCGGTCAAACAGAAATCACTCGATACAGCTCCCAAACAACGAAAAGTAAAACGCCTGATCTTTTTTAGGGGAAATTATTGGTTGAAATCTTCATTTTTGACCCAATAATTAACTTATTCCTTTCAGTCTTGTTTGCTTAAAATTTTTTTAATAATCACCAAACCCTTTTAGGTATTGTACTTATCATGGAGATTTATTTCTTAGCATTTGGGAATCTGCCCTCTCTTTACAGCTTAAAAGGACAGAGAGGGTCACCTGCAAATCAACGAGTAAAAATTGAAGGAGAGGACAAAGGGCTGAAAAATTCAAAATTTCTGACCACTTACCTGTTTGTGTAGCAAGTAGCGGATAAAAACCCCTCATTAACTGCATTGGGGGAAAAACCTCCTTTTTTGTCATTGGACGGATTTTTGGGACGGCTATAAAAAATTCTGTAAAGAATGACCCGGGGGTTGTCCCCCAAAACCCCTGGGGCCCCCAAATCATCGAAATTTGGTTTTACGATTTCAACAACCCCCGTGTCACCAACCCCAGAAACCCAAGTTTTAAAAAAATATTTTTGGGTTTTTGAATTCAGTTTGTCATTTTTTTTTTTCATTTTTAATTTTTTTTAATTGGGTTTTTTTAATATTTTTTTTTAAAGGTTTTTTAATTTTTTTTAAAATTTTTTTTTCTATAAAATTAAAGTTTTTTGGGTTTTTTATTATTTCTTTTTCTATTCATTAATTTTCCTGGGGAGAACCCAAACCTTGGTAAAAACTGTCTGAAGTTGTTCCCGGGCCCTGAGAAAGGGCCTTCAAAATTGGGGGGGCCCTTTGCCAGGAAAAAACCCTGACTGAACCCAAG
The DNA here is from genome assembly GCF_026875155.1 of Cherax quadricarinatus. NCBI lineage: Eukaryota > Metazoa > Arthropoda > Malacostraca > Decapoda > Parastacidae > Cherax > Cherax quadricarinatus. Next base: position 663,833 of record NC_069463.1, read on the forward strand.
TTTTCAACCCCCATCCGAATCAATTTGGGAACTTAAAACCCGAATACCACAGATCGGTTACCACCACCCATGAGAAAATCATTCTCAATGTGGGAACCTTCAGTACAGGTATTTAAAAGATTTGGTGATTGTTAAAAGTCTCAATTTTTTGGAAGCCCAAGGTCAGGCGGGTTTTATAATTTTTAATTCTGCCCCCCATTTTGTTCGAGCTTAAAAACACTTTGGAGGTTAGCCCTTTAGGGCCCCCGGATTTTCCAGTGACAATTTTTTTCTTGAGCTCTTTATTTTTTTAAAGGGGGAAGGGTGAGGACACCTTGATTTTTTGGGTGAGAAGTTTGGGATGGTCAAGTGACCCCTTTTCCAATTACGGTTTGCTCGGAGTGGCAAAGAACCCTTTCTTTTTTCTTTAAATTTACATATTTTTTAAAATTAAAAGGCGGGGATCGAACCCTTTGGTTTATTTACAGTTTGAGCGGAGCGGGAAATTAAAACCCCCCGTTTTTTTAATACCCGTTCATTTCCCCTGATAGTTTAAGTTATTAAAGCAAGTATGGGGGAAATTTCCCGTTTTGGATGAAAAATGGAAGTAAGTTAGGAATAAAGGGAAAAAATTTTTAGAATTTTTTTTAGTGCTAGACCCAAAGAAAGATTTTAAAAAAAGAAGAAAAATTAAAGAAAAGAAGAAAACATTTAGAAGGGAGAGAGAAAAAGAAAAGGGAGAGAGAGAAAATAAAAAAAGGGGAAAAAAGAAAGGGGAGAGAGAGAGAACAAAAAAAGAAGAGAAAAGGAAGAGAGAGAAATTGAGAGAGAAACCCAAGAAAGACAGTTAGAAAAGAAAAGAGAAAAAGACAAAAAGGAGCGTGATAGACTTGATCGTGAGGGAGAGCTAGAGTACGCAAAAGAAAATTTAAAATTTAAGAGAACTTGGGGAAAAGGGACCCAAAAGGAAGAGAAGCAAGGAAAAAGTTTAGAAAAAGTGAGGAAAAAAAAGCTAGAAAAACTCGATTAAATTAGAGAGAGAAAAGGAATCGCGACCCCGAAAAAATCGCCTTAAATTAGAGAATAAAATTTAAACCCCTCTTCACAAAACAATTAGAGGAGGAAGAAATTTGAACTTCAGGGAGCTAGGGCCATTTTCCCCAACACCAAAATTTTTTCCCTCCTTTACAGGGGGTTGAGAATTACTTCAAAAAATTATCGGGTTTTGAAAATCCCGAACCCTCGGGTGAATGGCCTGCTGACCCCCTTGGGCAAACCGGGGTTAGGAATGAAAATTTTCTGGTACAGCCTTGAATATCTAGCAACTTTGTCGCAGGATATCATATTTAAAAACCCCTACTGGGGAAGGCTTTCCAAAAAGCATAAAAAAAAAACACTAATTCTTACGGGAAGATTTCGGTATGCCACCTTACAGCCGGGGCCAGAACTTTAGCAGTTACAGGAAACCCCTTTTTTCGTTTTTTTCGATTTTTTGGAAAGAGTTAAGGAATTGATCCAGTTATGAATCTTTTTAGAGACTTCAGGTTGCTAAACATTTCCCTGGAAAAGCTTTTCCCTCCCCAATACGAGCATTCTCAGGGGATCGAACCTGTTTTAAAGTGGGGGAAGGGTTTGCTGAGGCTCCCTAAACCGAAATCGGGGCCCCAAAAAATTCCTATAAAAACCTGAGGGATCGAACCCTAAGGCAAGGGTTCATCGGGACCTTTAAAAAACCCAAAGCCTCTAGGGGAAAGAAAAATATTTTCCTTTTATTTTTTTGTTTTTTCATTTGTGGGGTTTTTAAGGGACATAAATTCCGTTTGCCCTTCTAAGAAGGCCCAAAAAATTTGGGAAAATTGTTTTAAAGACTGAAAATGACCAAGAAACCCTTTCTTTTTCGGGAACATTTTAATGGATTAAATTTTTATCTACCATTTTACGGGGACACGGTGCACATGTTAGAAATTTTTTGATAAGCTGCCCCAAATCTTAAAGAAATCTTTCCTCTTCTATACTTTCGGGACTACGGGGGCCCGTAGGGACATTTTTCCCTCCCACCGTTTTTACATTGGGTCAAAAGGGGTTCACAGGTTGGTTAAAACCCGTATAGCCCCACCCACTTCTTGCTCCTTTACAAAGGGGGAAAAGTAAAAGGTGCCATTTTTCCCCTTCTGAGGTTAACCTTTCATCACAAAGGTGGACATAAGTTTTTTCAATTTTTTTCCGTAGAGTAAGAGAAGCCCCTCGAAAGTTCAGTGAGACAATGTTCGCGAGATTCACGGGGAAAATTCAAACCGTGTTTGTACTCCCGAAAGCGAGGTGGGGTAGGGATAAACCGGGTTCCCCTTGTTAGATGAAGGGGAAGATATACCTCCGTACCTTTAAAGGTCTTGACTGGGGTTTCAGCCCAAAAAGCCCAGGTTTTCCCCTTTCCCTGTCCATCCTTTGTTTTTCCCGGGATTTAAAACCCCTTTAGAAAAAATCAAAAGGACCCCCTTTGCCCAATTTAAAAGTAATTGCCTTTTTTCCTTCAGAATTGCCTTTAATCCCGAAACAAAATAAAGTTACCAAAAAGGAAAAACTTTTCTTTATAAAATTTGAATATATAAAAGGTATCTTGTAAAGTCAGTTTTTAAAAATTAAATTCGATGAAAGGGGACTATTCCATCTTAGTTGCCCAAAAGTAAAATGCAGAGAAAATGTTCTTAAAATGGCTCATGCCCTCCCCAAGGGGCCGGGGACTTTTTCTCGCATAAAAAAACCCTTAAATAAAATTAGGGAAACCTTTTTTTTTGGGCCAAAAAAGCCCCACAGATGCCCACTCCCTATTGTAGTCGTGAAAAGCTTCCCCAACTTTTCCCCTTCCCGAGGTAACCACCCGGATTTACCAAAGGTAAAAATTTCCCGTCTTTAGGGTTTACCTTTCGAAAGAGTAGCTTTTGACATCGTTGGGCCCTTTTATCCCCAAATTTCATCGGGGGGACATAGATATATTTTAAAACATTAGTTGATTATGCCTCAGTTTCCCTAACCCTTTCCCCTTTAAAAGACCATATCTACTACAGAGGTGGTTTGAACCCCTTTTGCCCCTTTTCTCCAGGTGGGCTTTCCCTAAAAAATTTTGTCTGACCGTGGGACAAATTCACATCTGACTTAATGCAACATCTATACCAAATTCTTTGAGTGAAGCCCCCTCTTCAAACCCCACCCCATCAAACCCAGCTGAAAAAGGGGGGATTGAGCGCCAGAATTTGATTTCCAAATTTCCCTTTTTTTGGAAACTTTTTCTTTCCCCTTTAAACCCAAGGAGGGGCATCGTTAAACCCACCCCCGTGGGTTTGTTTGCCATGAGGGAAGTTCCCATGCTCTTTTGGGGTTTTCCCCTTTTAACTTCTCTATGGTAGACCCGTCCGAGGCCCATTGTCCCTTTCCTTTTATGACTTGGACTAATGCGGGCGTAAAAGGGTTTAGGTTCAGTCTTATATCATTTTTTCCTTGACCCTAGATCCAAAATGGAGGAACCCCCTGACATAGTTTTTGAAAAAATTAAGTTGTCAAAGGACAGTACAAAACATATTTTGATTCAAAAGTCCCGAGAAGTTTTAAAGTAGGGATGAAGTTCTGGTACTTTTGCCTTTAAAAACAAATAAATTATTGGTAGCAGGGAAAGGTCCATGTAAAGTATTAAAAATTTGTGGGAAAATTTTAATACCCATAGGAAAACCCAAGGGGGAAAACCCAAGCTTTTTCATATCAACATCCTTAAAAAATATTAAACCCAAGAAAATTTGGGGTTTAAATGCCCTTAAAAACTTTTACTTAGTTCTTTCCCCCCACGAAAAATTTATAAAACAATGAAGAATGTTAAAGGGGTGTGAATTGACACCTCTAACATGACTTGGTGGGCTCTTTACCCACCCCGGGCGCAACCAAAATTAATATTAAAAGAATTTGGTGACCATAAAAGGACTGAACTACTTCAAAGTGTGAACTTTTCCCGACGTCTTTTCAGATATTCCGGGGTTACCTCCCCCGGTAATCCATAAGATTTACCTTTGTGAAAGAAAAATCCTATCAAAAAGAAAATTATACCCAGTTCCAGTTCAACCCTTTTGGGGGCATTTTTACCGAGAGGTAGACAAATTTTTAAAACTAAAAATCATTGGAAAACCCTTCAGTTTCTGCAATTGCTCACCCGTATCCCTGGTTTAAAAAAGGAAGATAATTCAAAATAGACCCCTTTCTATTTTACTTTAAGGAAAGGGCCTAATGCTATTAAACCTACCCCGGGCCCCCATTGAACCCGCGGTCATAGAGTTAAAACCCAAAACCCCCCGCCCCTAACAAATAACCAGCTAGCCACGGGCTGGAGTTTTGAGACTCTATGAACCCCGGGGGTTTAATCCCGGCCGGGGGGGTGGTTTTTTTTGCAATCGTGTCATTTTGATTTTTTTAAAAACATAATCTATTACTTGGTGGGGTTTCTGAGCCCCATGCCCTTAATAGAAAACGATCTACACAAATTTTTTTACCTTTCCCCTTTTTTTCAGAGATTTAATTGCGCAGGCAATCATCAAGTAAAAGTTAGATCCTTCCCTTTTAAGCAGTACACAAGCTTTTTCCCACCACCAAGGGGTGTGCAAATATAGAACTAGGGCCCCTTCGGTTTGGTAAAATGCCTGTGCTACCTACGTGAGAATGATGAGAAAAGTCTTTTTGGGAATATGCCCAAAAAAGTTTCAGTTTATTTTTATAACATTTACGTAATGGGCATCCACGTGGGGCGAGCATATTTTCCCAAAAATTAAATCAGTTTTGGTTGGGTTCGCTCACTTTGGCCCTCTTTGCAAGCCGAAAACAATGCTTTTTGGGTTTTTTTAAAAATTAGTTTTCTTTGGCTGGGTAATTTCTAATAAATTCCCGAAACCCCCTTCCCCCTAAGATCAAAAAACTTTATTAAATTTTTAAAACCCCCAAAAACCCAAAGGGGCTCATGAAATTTGCTTTTTGGTTTTTGTAAATTTTTATGGCCCGTTTTCCCCTCCTTACTTTATCTTAAAAGGCATCTTTTCCGACTTCCTTAAAAAGTCTTTTGAAGGAACCTCTTGAAAATTTTTTGAGTAGTCGGGAAAAATTTAAAGAGATTAAAAGCTTTTTCGAAAGGGCCCCATACTTAAAATTCCCGATATTAATAAAAAAATTTGTTTTAAAAAAAATAATGTTCCAAAAATGGCTTTGGGGCGTGTTTACTCAATACCCTTTTATGGTACTCCCTTCCCCGGGATGGCCCCCTAAGCCCGGGAAAATCTTCCCCTCGAAAAAAGTTAACCCCCCATAGAAAGGAATGTTTGGGCCTTGTGCGGGGTATCTCCGAAAATTAAATTTTATTTGTGGGGAAAAAAATTTATTTTAGAAAAAGGACCACAAACCCCTTTTATATACCTAGAAACTTTTTAAAGGGGAAACCAACGTCGCCTCTTGAGGGTTTGGGCATTGGCCCCTCCCGGCCTTTTTAATTTCCATATTGTGTATATCAATGGTTCATCCCCTTTTTTCTCTGACTGGGTTTTTTCCCTGAAGTCAGTTAAGATTTGTTTGCCTTAAAAGCGCTTCCCTATGTTAGAAATTTTTCCTCGTATTCCTCTTATACTCCTTGACTTAAGTCTTGGGGATGGGGGGGGTGTGAGGGAAAAGTTCAATAGTTTTGAATAGCCGGGGGGGATTTTAGTTAAAAATTGTTTCCCTTGCCGGGGTACTTGGGTTTTGGTTGGTAAGGGTTCCCGCTCCCGGGTATTTCCCCCCTTTTTTTCCCCCCCCGGGAAAATGTAGGTTTTATTGCCGGCTTTCTTGTTAAGGGGAGGGTAAGTTCCGCTCCCCCCTATTCCCCCCCTTTTTTCCCCCCCCCCGAAAGTTTTAGTTTGATTGCCGGGGCTTTTTTAAGGTAGGGTCAGTTACTCCCCCCCATCCCTTTTCCCCTTTCCCTCTTCCCCTTCCCCCCCGAAAAAGGGGACTTTGGGGCCCAGGCCCCCCAGTAAATCATCAAATCCACTTCAATTTTCTGTAAGTACAAAGCCTGAAACATATTTTAGTGGACTTTTGGTTTAAAGCTTTACTTTTGAGGGAATTAAATTTTTTTAGTTCCCCTTTTTATTTGATAGGTTAAAAAAGTTTTAGTAATCACCACATCTTTTAGGTATTGTAAATTATCATGGAGGGGTGGGTTCTTAAATTTTGGGAATCTGTCTCTCTTTACAGCTTGAAAGGAAGAGAGGGTTTACCTGCTAATCAATGAGTAGAAATTGGGAAGAAAACGGGCTAACGTTTGAGGACGTCCCAAATTCTGATCCCTTTACCTGTTTGTGTATGCAAGTAGCAGGATTAACCCCCCATAAATGCATTGGGGGAAAAAACCCCCTTTCCTGTATCTGGACGAAAATTTTTGATGGGTTTTAAAATCTGTGAAGAAACGACCGGGGGGATGTTTACCAAACCTGCGGGCCCCCCCCAAACATCAGCAACGGCCCCACGATTTCAAAACACCATTGTCCCCCAACACCGACACCCCCAATTTTATATTAAAAATTTTTAGTGTTGAATTTTAGTTTTTTATTTTATATTTTTTTAATTTTTTTATTTTCTTTTTTAAAGTTTGGATTTAATTTTCATATATAAGTGTTTTATATTTCTATTTTTTATATAAAAAAGTGTTTTGTTTGTCTTTATTATTTTTTTTTTCCCATTCATTAATTTTCCCGAGGAGGAGGGCCCGCCTTTGGGAATACTGTCCCGAAATTGTTTACAGGGGATAAGCCCCTTTACAAACATCGCCCCCAATTTTGGGGGACATCTTATATAACCTTCTACTGTAAAATTATGTTTAAATTTTTATGGCAAAGGGCCCCCACCTTTTAAAAAGCCCTTTTTCAAATAATTCTTTATAAAATGGCCAGGGGAAAAAATTTCCCTTTAAATTTTCCCCTTAAATTTTCCTTTTGAATCGCAAAAAAAAAAAAAAAAAAAAAAAAAATTGCAATTTGTATATTTACTACCAATTCAGAGTCATGTACTTATATATCTGTTATATCTATGTGGCTCTGATGGGTTAGTATTATACCTCATTAAGAATATCTTATTATTTCACATACACCTTTTAATTACACCAAAGTGGTTGGGCCACTTACCTTTTATACCCTACGTCTCTCCCCTCTCCCACCCTTTTCCAATATTTCTATCCTTATCCATCCTTCTTCCTTACCCATCTTACCAAAGCTCTGGTCATAAGAAGAAGAAGAAGTCTGATTAATGGCTCACTAAAAGCTGAGTCATAATGGGACTTCAGTATCTCTTCAAGCTGGGGCCCAATACTGGATGTGGTTTTTGCCTTAGATTTGGCATAATAAAAGAAATACTTAGTTTTTTTCAATTTCATGTGTGGCTTTAAGTTCTTCCTGTGTTTATTGGCTCCTGTATGGTTCCCTAAACTTAAGTTCAATATTTTCTATTTTTGTGGCCAGTGCTTCCTTCTGTGTTTCAGATATATTGGCCCACTTTCAGCAACTCTGTGATTCTTCGCCTTCATCTGTAGAAGGAGTGTCTCTGTATACCTTGCATCTCTGTGGCCTTGAGCAGACCTCATGTGCCACAGAGTTCATTTTTTCTTGTCAAAGGTTCGAACCCATGTTGTTTAGGATATCTTCCCAGCTTGTTTCATTGAGGACATAGTTGATCTGGTCCGACTGTCTGCTTGTGTTATTGAAGTTCAATAATTTATCTCATTGTGCTAGTCAGAAGCCCTATGTTGTGATCTGTTATATTTCGTACCAGATCATCATTATTAGTAAAGATAGGGTCAAGTTTATTTTCCATTCGTGTTAGTTCCACTATTTTCTGGCTTAAGGTGAATTTGCTGCAGAGATTGAATAGCCCATGTGTGTATGAATTTTCATCAGAGCTGCCTCCTGGGGTTATCTCTGCTATCACAGTATTTGTCACATTTCTCCATTTTAGGTCTCTTAAGTTGAAATCAACCAGCAACAAGATATTTGGGGCTGGAGTTGTGAGATTCCCCAGACAGTAGGTCTTTAGTAGTTCCGAGCACATAAGCAACTCTGTGACATATAGGCCAATACCCCTTTGTTGCCTGTTCTTTCTGTCTTATCTGAATAGGTTGTACCCTGGGATCCGCATTTCTTTTTCAGAATCATTGATCCTTTCTGTGGGTCTCTGTGAAAGCCGCAAACATTGCATTTGACTTTGCAAGCAGTATTCTGATGAAAATCACTTTGGTGTTAATGGCTTTAGACCCTGTCGCCGTGTTGATGGTATGTGGGAGCTTTATTTGGCAGTAATATCTGTTGTTCTGGAGTGCCTCCACTCCAGTAGTGATCTGAGATGGTGTAGTATTTCTGTTATTTCTTGCAAGCTTCATTTCCTTCTAGGTACTAAAAAAATCTGTCTCTGGAGTGGTTGTAACTACCATGGTTTGTTTCTCATGGTCGGAGTGAGCTGTATTTACTTTTATTTATGTTTTTATTAACACATCAGCCTTCTCCCATCAAGGTAGGGAGGCCCGAAAAAGAAAACCTTTCGTTATCATTCACTCCATCACTGTCTTGCCAGAGGCGTGCTTGCACTAGTTATAAAACTATAAATTAACACTCTCCTTCAGAGTGCAGACACTGTACTTCCCATCTCCAGGACTCAAGTCCGGCCTGCCGGTTTCCCTGAATTCCTTCATAAATGTTACCTTGCTCACACTCCAACAGCATGGCAAGTCTTAAAAACTTTTTGTCTCCATTCGCTCCTATCTAACACGCTCATGCATGCTTGCTGGAAGTCAAAGCCTCTCACACACAAAACTTCCTCTACCCCCTCCCTCCAACCTTTCCTAGGACGACCCCTACCCCACCTTCCCTCCCGTTTAAATGGTGTGTCTGAGAGTATGTGATGTAGCATGTTTTCCATGGACTGAAGAGCAACACATTTCAGTGTGAAATTGCTTACAAGAAGAAGGGCTGCAAACACCTTTGTTCATGAGGTCGCAGCATTTTATGGGATGGTCAAAATTGTATGTTCCACCTGTTTTTTCAGATATTCTAATACTACAAATTCTCAAGGCATAGAATTTGCATAGATTTGATTTCCGTTTGCCAGGATTTTTTGTAGTTGAGTACCCTACTTGTGCATTTTTCTGACTCTCCACTATTTACATCACCCGTACTAGAAATTAGTGCCACCACCAGCTATTACTGGTAATGTATCAATACTATTCCTCAAAGCATCATCCCCTTTTTTTACATCACCAGCGGTATTTCTATTTTATATTTCTAGAACTCGTCTATGTTTATCTTTACCTGGCTCATCAATACAGGATCACTATCTCCATCTGGTGCACTGTCTGGCATCTCTGTATCCTTATAGTTACTGTCTTCCAAGGCAGCACCAACACTGTATTTTCCCATCTGTTATACTAGACTCAAATTTTCAAAAAAATTATATTTTTTTGTTGATGTTTCTGTCTTTTAGGAAAAATATTATTTTCTCCCACAGGTGTGTCACTTTAGCAGATCCAAAAACATTTTCCTATTTAAACATCATTAGTGTGGACTGATGTATGTTTACACAGGTACCATGGTTCCATTTTTGAAGAGATTACATGCAACCCACGTGAAACTTCGCTTGATACTAATGTTACAACTTACACAAGTTTTCATGATGAACTTAATAGGTGCATCTAATCTTTGAGTAATTATTATATCAAGGAATATTGGTGGATTGACTCACCTCTACACTGAACCTTCCACCCTGAGCTGAGCCTCTAAACTCCCAGCTGGATGGAAGTGATATGTTACCTCAGCTTCTTGGATTTGCCTCTTGACCGGAGTCCCCTTAGCAAAACCGTATGTGCCTTGCAGGTTTTGCTACGAAAAATACACCATACAGACCATCCCTGTATTTTGTGCACATAGCAGACTCATAATCACACAGGGGTTACCCATCAATGTATTTATTGCCAAAATTACAGAGTACATACTATGAGTACATACAGCTACTAATGATCCCTAATTGGCTCTGTTCATAGCATTTGGCAAAATTTATTTTTACATTTAATGCTTTCTGGAAGTCAAGGATACAACATTGTTGACCTTTTTCCCAGACATAGCTAAAGAAGTTTTAAATTTATTAAGTGTAGCCTTTCAATGTGAGAACTACGTTATTTATTAATAGGCTAGTATCACCCCCCCTCCCAAAAAAAAAAAAAAATATTCCTCATAATATTGTTTTCATTAGTTTAACTACAACTAACCTCTAGTTGATGGGATGTCAATTCATTTGGAACTTTGACTTCTTCAACTCACTGGTTTATTATAAATATCGACAGAAGCTGTTTGGTATAACTTCATTTAATTTTAATGATGTGAGTAATTCATTCATGGATGCATTTGCTGTTCTTAATTATTCACTTTTTTGTCTTGGTAGAATTATAGATCAGCATTGTTCTCTGGGTTTCCATTATTTTAACCTTTTTCAATGCATTCCGTTAATGCCATATTAAATTAAATACTAAAATTTCAATGTAATCAGGATACGTGGAATATTGTTGACCACGATGAGACAGGATTTTATGTTTGTTCCACATTTATCCTTCATTATTCAAAAAAACAGATGGGGTGGAAATGGGTAAATAAAAGAAAATGAGAAAGGGGATTGTGGGAAGGAAAGTGGAAGACGTTAATGGGATTAGTAACTTTGTTGAGTGAATATTTTTAAATAGACATAGAAAATATAGCAATTTGGGTTATTTTCTTTCTGGACCTCAAGTTAAGATAAGATAAGATAAGATTTCGTTCGGATTTTTAACCCCGGAGGGTTAGCCACCCAGGATAACCCAAGAAAGTCAGTGCGTCATCGAGGACTGTAACTTATTTCCATTGGGGTCCTTAATCTTGTCCCCCAGGATGCGACCCACACCAGTCGACTAACACCCAGGTACCTAATTGCTGCTAGGTGAACAGGACAATAGGTGTAAGGAAATGTGTCGAAATGTTTCCACCCGCCGGGAATCGAACCCGGGCCCTCCGTGTGTGAAGCGGGAGCTTTAGCCACCAGGCCACCGGGCCAAAACTGTTGACTACCTCCATGGTTACTGTTTACTGGTAAATAGAAAAAAAAAGAGCAGCAGACATTTTGAAGACTTGTCTGTTCGTCCTGCCTAACCCAAAATTGAATCAGATTCCCAAAATTGAATCAGATTCCCTAAATTGAATCAGATTCCATAGGTTATGTGCACTACTAAAATCTTCATTTACATTTAGATTACAACTACTGAAATGTATCTCTTGAAATATTCTGAATTACGGGACCAAAAAAAAAAAATTCAAAATAAAACATTATATGTATTTTGATTGAAGGATGGGAGCGGAGGTGTGGCTGGTGGTGGCTGGACTGATGATGGCAGCTTGGATGTACTCTCGCTGGCGCCATAGCTACTGGTCCTCCCGTGGAGTACCAACTCCACCATTTCTTCCATTCCTCGGGCACATGCACAAGCAGATTTCATTGTTCCAGTTTCGGTGGGATTACATAGATGAGGTCTGTACCTTTCACTTAATTATCATCAAAACTCCTTTCAAGAAATATCATAATATATCATACTGATAAAATATTATATATCATGTTGATAGGCTTTTTGTCTCGAATGTCTTCTAAAAGAAAATAAAAAATAAACTTAGAAAATATGAAATACTACTTATGGTTAGTAAAAATACTGTTATTAGTTCGCTCAAATTGTAAAGACAATTTTTTTTCCCAGGTGTATTACAAGAATGGAGGTTCGAAGTATTGTGGACTGTACGAACTGTTTCGTCCTGTTCTTATGATTGGTGACCCTGACCTTCTCAAAAACATCTTCGTTAAAGATTTTGATCATTTTGTTGATCGTCGGCGGATTCTGGCTGAAGATGGGAGCATTTTAAATGAAATGCTGAGTAACAAGACCGGAGACGAGTGGAAAACCCTTCGAGCCATCCTGACTCCAACCTTTACCTCAGGCAAGATGCGCTCAATGTTCCCTATCATCTGTTCCAAGGCCGACGATCTCGTCTATTTCTCCCTCAAAGAGGCTGCTATAAAACCTTTCATTGACATGAATGCAAACTTCGGACGGTTCACTATGGACACCATTGCTTCCTGTGCTTTTGGTATTGAATGTAATTCCTTCGAGAAAGAGGAATCGGAATTCGCCAAAAGGGCAGGAGATTTCTTCGAATTTTCATTATTAAAAGTATTAATATTTACTCTTTTTAACATGTATCCGAGAGTTTGTAGTGCTCTGGGAATCAAGATGGAGTTATCCCCTGTCAAATTCTTCAGAAGTGTAGTGGAGGAGACCATAGCAGCAAGGAAGTCTGGTCAGAGAAGAGGAGATTACTTGGACCTTCTACTAGATGCACGAGCTGGACATGAAGATATCAGCGCTCCTTACTCATTAACCTCAACACATAGCCAGGACGCCACTGCCCGTGACTCTCCTACCGTAGAACACCACACAGTTATCAAGGAAACCCCTTCCTCTACTGATAAAGTTTCTTTAACCCAGTGTAAGAAAAGTCAGTATTGATATTTTATTCTCATTACTTGAATAACAAAAAAAATAATGTTGATGAAGAATGGTTTTATGAATATAAAGAGGCAATACCGTGTTGGCCATGTTGTCTACAAGTCTCGTTAATTCTGACTCGGATTGCTTTATTAATCAAGTTTAATGATCACTTGACAGGATTGTGCTGAAATTTTAATTGGCAGGAAACACGATTCCGGTGGCTAAATCAGTAGTAATAAAGATACGAATTCTATTATTAATGCTACAAGTTATTAGTCAATAAGACAAACTTTGACGAGTTGTCAAATTAGATCACATCTTTTACTATTTCTTTGAGGAGAAAGAAGTACTGAATAGTCATACTATATGAGAGCTTAAAATGTAGCACTTTGGCATTTAAAGCCCTCATAATTATTTAGTTACATTATAAAGTATAACTACAGCAGTCTTTGTGATGTTCATTCATAATTGCTTCAGTTGTTTTGAAACTTAGTCAGACGCCTGGAAGTTTGATTTAATGAGATTTAAGTGTCTTGACAAGTCGTCTTAACTAATTATTGAAAAGGTGATTTAATGAAAATCTCCCGAACAATATTAGTCAGAATGTCATATTTATTTATTATTGTTTTGAATTTAAGAGTTTTAGGTCTGATGAAATAGAGTATAAAAGTAAACTGACACATCGTTTGTGAAGAATATAATAACCCAGAGGTAAAAAACGTATAAATTAAATGTTATTTCTTTGCAGTGTTGACAGATAAGAGCATCGTAGCTCAGTGTGTGCTGTTCCTGATTGCTGGATACGATACTACAGCCTCTACTCTGGCTTTTTCGTCCTTTCTTTTGGCCAAATATCCAATACATCAGCTGCATCTCCGAGAGGAGGTGCAACAGATGATTGAGGAGCATGGTGATATTACCTACCAGGGCATCCTGGAAGCCAAGTTTCTTGACGCTTGTATCATGGGTGAGAAAAGTCTCTCAGTTACGACAGTTTGGGACAACAATAACGTCCCATTTAATATCGTTTTAAATTAATATCTCTTAAGAGTTTTAATTTACCTATACTTGATAAACTGGTATTAAAACCTTATTTCTCGTTTTTGTTATAAGTAATTATATTAATTTTTTACTCTGAAAATGGCTACTCTGCTGTCCTTTTCATTTTAATAAGAAGGGCACTGAAGGATCAGTTTGGATCAGTGAAGATTATGTCAGATAACTCGACAACTGAAACTGTTTGAAATATCTGGGATCAGTAACGAATATAATCATGACACCGTAGGCTGATTATTACGTTAATGTGACACAACAAGTGTCTGGCATTGCTCGTAATATCAATAAGACAGTATCTGACACTGTTCTTAGTGTCAAGCTCAAAGTCAAGTTAACATGACGCAGCAGCTGAACGGTGGTCACCCTAATACAGTGCAATATATCAAGTATCTACCATTGTCCTTAGTTCGGTTAGAAGGGCACTCAGTTCACATGTTATTGTCCGTGAGCATGTTACCCTAAACCTGCTGCTCGTGTTCACCTAGCAGTAAGTAGGTACCTGGGTGTTTGTCGACTGTTGTGGGTCGCATCCTGGGGGAGGGGTAGTATACCTCAGATAGAGCTGGGCTTTGTAATAAGCTTAGGTAGGATAACAGCTTTTGGTCTGTAAAACTGATTTGTGTAAAAAACTCTGTAAATATCTGGCACTGTTGGTAACAGCCAGGCAGTGGTCATTTTTATGTTCAACAGCAAGTGTTTGTCACTGCCCGTAGCAGCTTAGTGATGGTCACACTAACGTAAGAGGCAAGTGTCTGACACGGCTAAATGGAACACAGCAAGTGTCTCACAGTGCCAGGGTGTTGGTTGCTAATGTAATGAACATTAAAATGGTATAAAATACCATGTAATAGAGCAAGTGTGACAGCGAGCGGAGCAGCTGGGTGGTTGTAACGCTAATCTGATACAGAAAGCGTCTGAAACAGCTTGTAGCAGCAGCTAAATCTGCATCTTAATCCGATACAGCAAGTGTCTGAAACTGTTCATGGCAGCGGCGTCAAGGGCAAGGCGTGGGGGGCTTTTGTCCTCCAAAGTCCCCCTTCCAACCAGACAGCTGCATCTCAACAACCCCTTCCCCTCTGGTGTAGAAATACTAGCGCCTTCCATGCAATGATGGTCAAGTTAATATGTCTGAGCCTGTGGCTCAATGATGACGGTAATTTAACATTATAAGTGTCTGACACTTCACTTAATACCAAACTAATGGTCATGCAAATATGAAGCAGCAAATATCTAACTGTCGCAGTAACAGACTAAGTTAATGCAACACATGTGTCTGACAATGCCTGTAGCAGCTGATAATTTAACTGAAACGAGTGTATTTGGTAAGCTGTTATTCCCCTGAAATAACAATGGTCTGACAATGCCCGTAGCAGCTGATAATTTAACTGAAACGAGTGTATTTGGCAAGCTGTTAGTCCCCTGAAATAACAATAACAATGGTCTGACAATGCCCGTAGCAGCAAACTGATGACCCTTCTAACATGAAGGAGTGTTTGACAAGGCCAAAGCAGCAAGCAGATGGTCGCTCTAACGTGACACAATATCTAACAATTCCCGTAAAAGTTGGGTGTTTATATAATTACAACACAAATGCGGCATACAATTTTTGAAGATATTTATTTTTAATTATTGTTGACAGATATGGTAAACACGAGGAAATTAAATCTTCATCAGAGTAAAAAAAAATTCTGGCCACAAAATAGAGCGAAACACCAACGTCAAAGACCTGGGAGTGATCATGTCGGAGGATCTCACCTTCAAGGACCATAACATTGTATCAATCGCATCTGCTAGAAAAATGACAGGATGGATAATGAGAACCTTCAAAACTAGGGAGGCCAAGCCCATGATGACACTCTTCAGGTCACTTGTTCTATCTAGGCTGGAATATTGCTGATTGAGACACTTATGCAGCATATGAAAATCTTTATTCAGGAAACGTTTCGCCACACAGTGGCTTCATCAGTCCAATACAAAGAGGAAGGCGTAAGGAGAGGAGGAGAATGAGGTAATCAGTCCCTCGTGGAATATTGCTGCACACTAACAGCACCTTTCAAGGCAGGTGAAATTGCTGACCTAGAAAATGTACAGAGAACTTTCACGGCGCGCATAACGGAGATAAAACACCTCAATTATTGGGAGCGCTTGAGGTTCCTAAACCTGTATTCCCTGGAACGCAGGAGGGAGAGATACATGATTATATACACCTGGAAAATCCTAGAGGGACTAGTACCGAACTTGCACACGAAAATCACTCACTACGAAAGCAAAAGACTTGGCAGACGATGCACCATCCCCCCAATGAAAGCAGGGTTCACTAGCACGTTAAGAGACCATACAATAAGTGTCAGGGGCCCGAGACTGGTCAACTGCCTCCCAGCATACATAAGGGGGATTACCAACTGACCCCTGGCAGTCTTCAAGCTGGCACTGGACAAGCACCTAAAGTCGGTTCCTGACCAGCCGGGCTGTGGCTCGTACGTTGGTTTGCGTGCAGCCAGCAGCAACAGCCTGGTTGATCAGGCTCTGATCCACCAGGAAGCCTGGTCACA
The DNA here is from genome assembly GCF_026875155.1 of Cherax quadricarinatus. Classification (NCBI taxonomy): domain Eukaryota; kingdom Metazoa; phylum Arthropoda; class Malacostraca; order Decapoda; family Parastacidae; genus Cherax; species Cherax quadricarinatus. Next base: position 680,021 of record NC_069463.1, read on the forward strand.
GACCGGGCCGCGGGGGCGTTGACCCCCGGAACTCTCTCCAGGTAAACTCCAGGTAAACAGAAATCAATACATGGTTAACTAAGCTCATATGAACTCTAATCTCCAAAAATTTTTTTAGGTTTAACGACGCTATAATTACTTGTGTTACATTTGGTTAACGGATATAAATGCAAAATAGCTAGACTCTTCATTTGTTAATTTTAATTGATTATTTTTTTCAGAAACGTTGAGACTGTACCCACCGGGGACCTTTGGGGAGCGTCTGTGTACTAAAATTACAAGTAAGTCTTAATGTTAACCATTGTATGGTGATGTAATTACATTTACCAGGGCGGAGGTCAAGTGCTTTCTGACGGGAGTTTTAAAGTTTTATGATGACCTCTTAACTGGAGCTTTTGCTGATATAACTGATGTGACTCACGAAATTGTAATGACACGATTGCAAACAAACCATACCATGGGTGGGGTTAGAACCAGCGATCACAGTCTCAAGACGTTAGCCACTGGTCCAGTGGCTAACGCGTCGGTCTGGAGTTTTGAGACTCTCTGATCGCGGGTTCTAACCCCACCCGTGGTATGGCTTATAACTGAGGTCTTCTGTCTTACCTGTGTATCTCGTAAAATATTAAAGATCATATAATAACGTAAGAAAGAAGGAGCACTGCAGCAAAATCTACTGGCCCAAGCAAGTCAGGTTCAAGTCACACCCACTCTTGCATTTGTCTAACCAATTTTTAAAAGTACACAAAGTTTTAGTTTTAATGATGTTACTCGCCAGTTTGTTCCATTCCTCTACAACTCTATTACCAAACCAATGCTTTTCTTTATCCTTTCTAAATCTAATTTCTTCCAACTTGAACCCAGTACTGCGAGTCCTGCCTTGGTTTGATATTTTTACTAAGTTATTTACATTCCCTTTATTTATTCCTGTTTTCCTTTCATAACCTTCAGTCTTATCCCCAGGCCCGGTGGCCTGGTGGCTAAAGCTCCCGCTTCACACACAGAGGGCCCGGGTTCGATTCCCGGAGGGTGGAAACATTTCGACACGTTTCCTTACACCTGTTGTCCTGTTCACCTAGCAGCAAATAGGTACCTGGGTGTTAGTCGACTGGTGTGTGTCGATTCCTGGGGACAAAAAATTAAGGACCCAATGGAAATAAGTTAGACATCCTCGATGACGCACTGACTTTCTTGGGTTATCCTGGGTGGCTAACCCTCCGGGGTTAAAAATCCGAACGAAATCTTATCTTATCTTAAGTGCAGATTCAGGACCTTGAATCATAGCTTGGCTTTTATAAATAGTAAAGAAATGAACGATTTTTTCCTTCTAGTCTATTTTCGACCCATTATTTTATACACTACTACGCATCCTAGATGAGGAACCTTAAACTGATGGCCACAATTTGTTTTCTCCCTCATTTTTTTTTATTTAGGTTTGTAAAATGAGAATGCCTCATCCGATGAGCTTCAAATTTTCGACTCTGTTGTACTGTATCGAGGGCGAGGTTCATGTACTACTGACTAGTGCAACTGCTCTATTTCCAGAGTTGTGTAACACATTCCGACATTACTGGAATGGCAATAATTATTTTCAAAAGTTTCTGCTGAATAAGAGATAAGATTTCGTTCGGATTTTTAACCCCGGAGGGTTAGCCACCCAGGATAACCCAAGAAAGTCAGTGCGTCATCGAGGACTGTCTAACTTATTTCCATTGGGGTCCTTAATCTTGTCCCCCAGGATGCGACCCACACCAGTCGACTAACACCCAGGTACCTATTTGCTGCTAGGTGAACAGGACAATAGGTGTAAGGAAACGTGTCGAAATGTTTCCACCCGCCGGGAATCGAACCCGGGCCCTCCGTGTGTGAAGCAGGAGCTTTAGCCACCAGGCCACCGGGCCACCAGCTTTCTGATGTTCAGAAAAGTTGTGTCTTGATGAGTCAAGGTGGAAACTGAAGTGAACAGATGTTCATTTAACAAATCTGAGTGAAAAGTACCAGATATTTACCGTCTGAATGAAAAGTACCAAGGCATATACCAAGTATGAGTGAAAAGTGCCAAGACATTTACCAAGTATGAGTGAAAAGTGCCAAGACATTTACCTAGTCTCTGTGACAAGTACCAAGATATTTACTAAGTCTAAGTGAAAAGTACCAAGACATTTACCAAGTCTAAGTGAAAAGTACCAAGACATTTACCAAGTCTAAGTGAAAAGTACCAAGATATTTACCATCTGAATGAAAAGTGCCAAGACAATTACCAAGTATGAGTGAAAAGTGCCAAGACAATTACCAAGTCTGAGTGAAAAGTGCCAAGACAATTACCAAATCTGAGTGAAAAGTGCCAAGACAATTACCAAGTCTGAGTGAAAAGTGCCAAGACAATTACCAAGTCTGAGTGAAAAGTACCAAGGCATTTTTATTCCGTTGAAGTTTCGTTAAATATAATTGACCGGGCAGCGGGGGCGTTGCCCCCCGAACATCCGCCAGGATGTAAAAAGACTTCGTTATGTAACAGCAGAAGCATCTTACGGACAAGATAGTACCATTAACCTCAATTGTTTGCTGGCAAATTTGTCAGTATACTAACAAACTTAAAAAAAAATTAGGATCGTTGGAATGACTCTTCAGGTCAACATATAATTTTCTTCAATAGCGTTTTTACCGTAATGCTTTTTCACGTTGTTATAACGTTGCTTAAACAAAAATTCGCCAATTTTATTGACTGAACAGTAAGAATGATTTACATTCAACAACTGAAGAATCGGCTGATTGCCCTCAAAATTTTAACACTGTTGTTAGTCCATAAGAGAGATAATAACCTACACTGTTGTTAGTCCATAAGAGAGATAATAACCTACACTGTTGTTAGTCCATAAGAGAGATAATAACCTACACTGTTGTTAGTCAATAAGAGAGATAATAACCTACACTGTTGTTAGTCCATAAGAGAGATAATAACCTACACTGTTGTTAGTCAATAATATTTACGTGACCACGATTACTACTCTTACATGTCAACCTGACCAACACTATCACACCTTTATAATTCCATTATAAGCCTTCATTTTCAAGTTTCTCTCCTGCATTGATCTAGCAACAGATAAGCATAACATCTAATAATCACAAATACCAAGTGTTCCTTGTGTGTCATATTCATTTACGTTACAGGAACATCTCGTTAATCTCACAAAACCACACAACTCAAATTAGATTTCACTTTTACAAGTAATACTGTACCTAGTAATAGAGTGCTACCTCTAGGCTGCAGATTGTTAGGGGCATCACACTCCTCGATCTCAGACCTGGCCTAATTTAGAGTCAGATCAGTTAGGCAGTTATGGCAGACATAACTAAGAAAAACGTACCAATACAGCTGGTCAGGAGCATCTTTGAGAAATATCTCCTATTTCCTAATTTATATCTAGATAGAAACACTCAATTACTTCGAATGAATTTTTAGTGTCATTCCAGATTGTAAACTAAAACGACACTTAACAAAACAGATTACCTGGCACTGAAGTGACTCTTCACCCTGGTGACCTAGTGACCATCCCATTTTGGAGTCTGCATCATGACCCTCGCTACTGGCAAACCTGCCCGAGTTTCACCAGACCGTTTCCCTTTCCCCCGGAACAAGGCGAAAATCACCGGTTTACCCACATCCTTTGGGAAGGGCCCAAAGGGAACTGCATGGTAATTGTTTATGTATTATAAAATATATAAAAAAAATTTTATATATATATAAAAAAATATAAAAATTATTTAATATATTTAAATTTTTAATAAATAATATATATATTTTAATTATTAATATATATATATATAATATTTATATTAATAAATATATATATTTTTAATATATATATAAAAATTTATATATATTATAAATCCCTGCAAGCCCGGACCCCACGTTAGATTCACAAACCAATGAGAAAACTGCATTTGACCAACGTAACAAAACCTCAAGATTACGGGACATTTTTTTCCCTACTTGACCACACTGGAAAACACCATATCCCCTTTAAAATCAGGCGTAATTACGATAATCCCACAGACCACTACCCTATTTTTCCTCATAACAACTTTTGGAAAAAACCCCCCCAAACCTAAAAAAGTCACCTTCAGCTTCACAATGAGGCACCCTTTAAATAACTTCAAAACAGCAGTAACAAACATTGACGGGGCACACGAGCAGAAATCTATACAATATTGACAAATGTTTTAATAATTTTCAAAAAAAAGACCCAAATACCCTATAAAAAGCACTGCCCAAAAAAACAAACAAGCGCAAGAGACTGAACATTCCCTGGCAAACCCCACTTTCCAAACCCATAATACAAAACCGATAGAAAAACTACAAAAGGGGTCAAAAACCCATGACCAAACAAAACGTTACCGTAAATCCAACCAGCCTGTAAAAAGGGGCAAAAAAAAATTTATGAGAACAGATTACCCAACTTACGGGGGTGATATAAAAAAGACCTGGAAGACCCATCAAAAATTCGGGGAACAAAAAAGAATAGAAATAGAAAAAAAAATTAGCAAAATCAGATGAACCCCAACTCCCCCCCAAAAAAACCAAACAGACTCAAATTTCTTTCTCCACTATGGGGACAAAACCTTGCCAATAAAATCCCAAGCTCAGATACCCCACCAATGACTACCCCCACTGGCAACTCCCGAACCACGTCCACCCGAAAACCCAAAACAATCCCCCCTTATTAAAACCAAAAAAAACAGGCAGGGATTTAAATACCTTACCCCCCTTTTATATACAAAAAGTGTCACAAGTACTATCACCAATCATTCAACACTTTTTTAAACAAATCCTTAAAACCCCCCCTTCCCTACGCTCCAAAAAGAAAGGGGTCCCCCGACCATAAAGGGAGAACCAACCAGGTTTGAAAACTATAGGCCAAAACCAATTTACACCCCCCTCAAAAATCCCTTTGAAAAAAAATTCATAAACAAAACTACTCCCCCCCCCCCTCATCTCCCCCAAACTTCCAACCCCCCGCCCAAAAATTTGGGTTCAGGCCTAATAAAAATCTAATGATGCATTATACACGCTAGAACATATATACATGCAAAAGAAAAAAAAGAGTCCCACGGGGATCTTCATTGACTTTCGTAAAAACTTTTTAACGTTGACCATGACTTGCTCCAGTAAAATTGTCACACTATGGTATAAGGGGACTCCCTAACTACCCAAGTCATACCTCAAACAACGAAGCCCTATTGTAGCAAATGGGGGAAGCTCTTCCGCTCAAACCAATTAAGTTGGTGTCCCACAGGGAAATGCCTTGGCCCCTTTCCTTTTTCCCCAACATAATGGCCCACCAAATGCTTCGCAATACTCAAAACCCCCACTTTTTGCAGATGACACACATACGCTTCTCCACCCGAGCCCTTTACGCTAGCCCAAAACTGTAAAACCGAATACAGAAAATTCTACTGGGTGAGGATAAAAAACTTACCAAAAAACTTAACAAAAAAACCCACTTCATTCAGTTTGGTAACAAGCTACAGATTAAACCCCTTAAATAACGATAAACAAAACCTATTCCAAAGCTAACAGAGGGAAAAATTCTTAGGAATCCACCCTTTTAAAATAGACTCAAATTTCATACTATAACAACAAATTTCTAAGAAAAATTTCCCAAAACGGGCATACTATCGAAGATACGGACTATGTTTCCCATCAGCCCCCTGGCCCATACCCTCTTTTTTTCCCTATCCACCTATGGAATTTGGCAGGGGCTCAACAACAATTAAACCCTCTCAGACCACTAATTTCCCACAAAAGGTGCAGTTAGAATAATAACAAATTCTCCTACGGCAGCACACTCCACCAATATTCAAAACACTCAACCTACTCACCATACAAAACATCCATACTTATTACTGCACCTATTACATACATAGAACACTTAACTCTGATATTAACCCTCCCCTCAAACATCTCCTTGCCAACCTCAACTGAACACATGACCATAACACAAGGCACAGATCACTCTTTGATGTTCCTCGTGTCCATCTCACGCTATGCAAAAACTCAATGCACATAAAAGGCCCTAAAATCTGGAATTCATTACCTGTAAATATAAAAGAAACACTACCTGTTTATAAATTCAAGTCTCTTCTCAAAGATCACTTACTCACTCAAAACCAAATAAATACTGAATAACTGAACCTTATAAATTGTATATCCTATATGTCCTCACAATTATCACACAAATGTTAAACCTAGGACCCAATCTAACTTTGTTATTTTTTTAAATACACTACCTAACAGAATACTCCATTCGACTGAATGTACAGCAATGCATGCAACCATATGACCTGTCTTTGTAATACTCACTTGTGCTTTATAGTAATCTGTTTACAATAATGTTTTATCACTGATTTCATCATTGCTTAGTTAATCTTAAGTTAATTTTAAGCCAGCCCGTAATGCTATGCATATAAGTAAGTGGCTTTGGCATGCTGCTCTTACCTGTATCTTTTGTACCTCTGTATGTATGCTTAAAAAAAATATGATGGAGGAGAGAATAAGCTATCTTGATGCCCATGATGCTCTGTACCTCCTCACGAGGTGTCTTACTATGCCAAGATTTACTTACTTCTTGAGGTGTGCACCCTCTTTTGACAACCTAACACTCGATGAATATGACGCACACCTGAGATCAACTTTTAAGAAGGCACTGAACCTGTCACTAGAGGATGAGCAATGGAAACAGGCAACCCTCCCAGTGCGACTGGGAGGTATAGGGGTGCGTGAAGCAACGCATGTTGCTTTACCAGCTTTTCTGTCTTCGTGTTTGGCTTCCAGTGCATTAGTCAAGAAGATAGTTCCCGAACGCTTGAGAGACGTGGTAGAAGCTCAAGACCCCAGGTTTACTGAAGCAGCGATTCGGTGGGACACCCTTACAGACTCCTCCAGTAGACCAGATCCTCCCAAACAGCACAAACAGTCCCACTGGGACAAACCGATCATGGAAAAAATCGCCAACACAATGCTCTCCAATGGTTCAGGAAAGGACAAAGCTATTCTCCTGGCAGTGAAGGCACCACACTCAGGAAATTTCTTGTTAGCTGTTCCCAATTCCTCCCTGGGCACCTGTCTCGACCCACAGGCCATTCGGATTGGTGTTGCTCTTCGCCTAGCCGCCCCCATCCTCACCGAACATAGGTGTATTTGCGGCAGGGCTACAGCTGATCAATTCGGACTTCATGGTCTCGTGTGTCACACAGTAGAAGGGAAGTATGCCAGACATGAGGAGGTCAATGACATCATAAAGAGAAGCCTCGCCACAGCCCTTTGCCCAGCTCAACGGGAACCCCAAGTACAGAGGTCTGACGGAAGTCAAAAGCGTCCTGATGGAGCCACTATGCTACCCTGGAAGGATGGAAAGCAGATTGCCTGGGACTACACCTGTGCTGCCACATTGGCAGACACCTACTTGCCATACTCCGTAGTGAAGGGGGTGGAGCTGCCAGCCACAGGGAGACCCAGAAGATCCGAAAATATGAAGACCTTCCCCCTTGCTATAACTTCATTCCAATAGGGTCGGAGACCCTTGGAGCATGGGACAAGTGTGCTCTAAAGTTCCTCAAAGAGCTGGGTGAAAAGCTCATCATAGAAACCAAGGACCACAGGGCGACCAGCTTCCTCTTTCAGAGACTCAGTGCTGCAATCCAGAGAGGAAATGCCTGCAGCATTCTGGGCATGTGGCCCACTGCAGGGGAGCTGGACGAAGTATTCGAGATGTAGCTCTGAGTTAAACCTATTTTTGTTTTACTTTCTGTTGTATTTTTTTGAATGTTTGACCAATGTATTTTGTCTTTAAAAAAAACATACTTGAAATATAGGGGGTGGTAGGAAAAAATTTTCCAAAAACAGCTTCAGGGAGAACCTGATTTTTCCCCTGCAGCAAGTTTATTCTTTTCTCTGGGATGAGGGTCCCTATGACAGTTCTGGAGTGGTACCTCCCTATTTTTTATTATATATATATATATATATATATATAAATTTATATATATATATATATATATATATATATACATTTTGTGTGTGGGTGTGTTGTGTGTGTGTGTGTGGTGGTGTGTTGTGTGTGTGTGTGTGTGTGTTTTGGTGTGTGTGTGTGTGTGTTTGTGTGTAGGGAGGAAATCTTTAGCTCAGGTACTTTCACAATTCTCTGTGGGTCATCAGGAGTTATGCAGTGTTGCAAGAGTAACAAGTGAAGAAATAAGGGAAAGGTTTCTCGTAGTATGTTAGCGTGGGTGATACCAGTTCCAGCTTGTCTCAGAATATGAGAGGCACCGGCCAATTACTATCCATCTAACCACCCTCCCTGCCCCACCCCACATGGAGTAGGGTAGACAAGGACCTCCAAGTTTACAAAAACCGAGAAACAGAAAAATAAGAGATGTGAGAGGCAGCCCTAAGTTTCTTCTAATAGCTGAGAACAACTCATGTGACATAAGAGATTATGTTCCATTAGTGAATAATATACATATGGAATGCTGCTATTATGTATAACCTGATTAATAAAGGAAAAGAAATATTCCTGGAAATACTCAGAAAATTCTTATCGTATATTCGTAAACATTGCTTACCAATATTCTCAGCATCGATTAATATGCCTGTATTATTTGTGAATATTCTGTAATACTCTGATATTCCTAAAATCTTCCAGATCATGAATTTTCAAATATTCTTTAGTACCACTAACAGCCTAAAACTGTAACCCAGCAGACTAGTTGCAATCATCTTGCAATCAACCATGTGTGTACTTTTATACAGCTGTACCTATTAAGTTTAAGACCACAATGGAAATACAATCGACCCTCAGCTAACGGCGGCATTAAGTAACGGCAGTTTCGTCTAACGGCACTTTTTACCGTAGAAAAAATGCCTTAAATAACGGTGAAAAACTTAACCAACGACGTTTGTCCGGAAGTGTCGATTAACATGTGATAGTGTTTCTCAGTCTATAATTTGTGAAAAGGCAAGGAAGTTGCATGATGATCTCATTAAGAAAATGCCTCAATATAGTGCTGCGGCAAGGCATGGTGAGGCTGCCAGTTCAGACAAAAATGGGGCTGAAAAATATATGAAGGACTTTAAGGAATACATAGAGACTGAAAACCTAAAACCTGAACAAGTGTTTAATTGTGAGGAAACAGGCCTGTTTTGGAAGTAAATGCCAAACAGGACCTACATTACTCAGGAGGAAAAGGCACTCCCAGGACATAAGCCTATGAAAGACAGGATGACATTAATGTTGTGTAGTAATGCTAGTGGTGATTGCAAAGTGAACCTTTTTTGGGGTTTTG
>NC_069463.1:697362-699862 GCF_026875155.1 Cherax quadricarinatus
GACACACAGACACAGACACAGGGAGAGTGACCTAGTAGCGATCAGTGAAGAGGCGGGGCCAGGAGCTCGGACTCGACCCCGCAACCTCAACTAGGTGAGAACTAGGTGAGTACAGACACAGACACAGACACACAGACACACAGACACAGACACAGACACACAGACACAGACACACAGACACAGACACAGACACACAGACACAGACACCAGACACAGACACAGACACAGACACAGACACAGACACACAGACACAGACACAGAACACAGACACAGACACACAGACACAGACAGAGACACAAAAAAGACACACAGACACAGACACACAGACACAGACACAGACACAGACACAGACACACAGACACAGACACAGACACACAGACACAGACACACAGACACAGACACACAGACACAGACACAGACACAGACACAGACACAGACACAGACACACAGACACAGACACACAGACACAGACACAGACACAGACACACAGACACAGACACAGACACACAGACACAGACACACAGACACAGACACAGACACAGACACAGACACAGACACAGACACACAGACACAGACACACAGACACAGACACACAGACACACAGACACACAGACACAGACACAGACACACAGACACAGACACAGACACAGACACAGACACAGACACACAGACACAGACACACAGACACAGACACAGACACACAGACACAGACACAGACACACAGACACAGACACACAGACACAGACACAGACACAGACACAGACACAGACACACAGACACAGACACACAGACACAGACACACAGACACAGACACAGACACAGACACAGACACAGACACAGACACAGACACAGACACACAGACACAGACACAGACACAGACACAGACACAGACACAGACACAGACACACAGACACAGACACACAGACACAGACACACAGACACAGACACAGACACAGACACAGACACAGACACAGACACAGACACATAGACACAGACACAGACACAGACACACAGACACAGACACACAGACACAGACACACAGACACAGACACAGACACAGACACAGACACAGACACACAGACACAGACACAGACACAGACACACAGACACAGACACACAGACACAGACACACAGACACAGACACAGACACAGACACAGACACAGAACACAGACACAGACACAGACACACAGACACAGACACACAGACACACAGACACAGACACAGACACAGACACAGACACAGACACAGACACAGACACACAGACACAGACACACAGACACACAGACACAGACACAGACACACAGACACAGACACAGACACACAGACACAGACACACAGACACACAGACACAGACACAGACACAGACACAGACACAGACACACAGACACAGACACACAGACACAGACACAGACACAGACACAGACACAGACACAGACACACAGACACAGACAGGGAGAGAAAACATGGAAAAGTATTTTACGTGAGAATGTAATGCAAAATGCAAGAGACGATATGAGAGCGAGAGGGGAGAGAAAGAAGGGAGAGGGGAGAGGAGAAAGGAAAGAGAGAGGGGAGAGAGAGAGAGAGAGAGAGAGAGAGAGAGAGAGAGAGAGAGAGAGGAGGGAGAGAGAGGGGGTGAGAGGAAACAAGCCAATGGTGTGGAAGAATGACCTATGACTGACCTGAACCTGACCTGGCAAAGATACGAAAGTAATAATTTACACTTGTTTATATGTGGGTGGGGAGAGTATGTGGGTGGGGAGGTATGTGGGTGGGGAGAGTATGTAAGTGGGGAGAGTATGTGGGTGGGGAGAGTATGTGGTGTGGCAGAGTGTGTGGGTGGGAGAGTATGTGGGTGGGGAGAGTATGTGGGTGGGGAGAGTATGTGGGTGGGCAGAGTATGTGGGTGGGCAGAGTATGTGGGTGGGAAAGTATGTGGGTGGGCAGAGTTTGTGGGTGGGCAGAGTATGTGGGTGGGGAGAGTATGTGGGGGGGAGAGTGTGTGGGTGGGGAGAGTATGTGGGTGGGCAGAGTATGTGGGTGGGGAGAGTATGTGGGTGGGGAGAGTATGTGGGTGGGGAGAGTATGTGGGTGGGCAGAGTATGTGTGTGGGGAGAGTATGTGGGTGGGGAGAGTATGTGGGTGGGCAGAGTATGTGGGTGGGGAAGAGTATGTGGGTGGGAGAGTATGTGGGTGGGGAGAGTTTGTGGGTGGGCAGAGTATGTGGGTGGGCAGAGTATATGGGTGGGGAGAGTATGTGGGTGGGAAGAGTGTGTGGGTGGGGAGAGTATGTGGGTGGGGAGAGTATGTGGGTGGGGAGAGTATGTGGGTGGGGAGAGTATGTGGGTGGGCAGAGTATGTGGGTGGGGAGAATATGTGGGTGGGTGAGTATGTGGGTGGGGAGAGTATGTGGGTGGGGAGAGTATGTGGGTGGGGAGAGTATGTGGGTGGGGAGAGTATGTGTGTGGGGAGAGTATGTGGGTGGGAGAGTATGTGGGT
>NC_069463.1:704862-707362 GCF_026875155.1 Cherax quadricarinatus
TGAATGTGTTTTCTTCTTTATCGGATCACCTGACCTCGGTGGGAGATGGTCGGATAGTCACATAGTCACAGGCATTGTATATATATATATATATATATATATATATATATATATATATATATATATATTATATATATATATATATATATATATATATATTATGCATTTCGTATTATGTAAATTGGTAAAACTTTAGACTTGATTATATTCAGTGTTCATCAACACTGGAATGCCCAAAAAGTCTATAAATGCAAATTAATTTTGTGATTTGCATTCCAGTTTATACCTCCTTAAGTCTAGAAAAAAAGACTGGTCTCTGAGAAGCGTGTGTATAACCCGAGCCGTGGAGGATAAAATCTTTAATAAGCTCGTGAGAAAGTGAAACCTACACGGCTGCAGCAACCGCTTAATATATACATGAAGATGAGCGTAAAGAAGGTGAATTTAGCGACAGTGGTAAAAATCTTAGCGATTTATTACTAGAGAGCAGAGTACAGCCTCTGCTAGTGCTGAGATTGCTTGCCACTTTTAACACTAAGCTTAATACACACTAAGTTAGCTGCTGCTGCTGCTGCTGCTGCTGCTGTTGCTGCTGCTGCTGCTGCTGCTGCTGCTGCTGCTGCTGCTGCTGCTGCTGCTGCTGCTGCTGCTGCTGCTGCTGCTGCTGCTGCTGCGCTCTCAAGAGTATATGTATATATATATATATATATATATATATATATATATAAATATATATATATATATATATATATATATATATATATATACTTATACATATATTTATGTCGTCACTTATGATGTTTAACTTTTCGTTTTTCTCATTTTTGTCACTTTTATGTCTTACCACTTCTTTATCTAGTTTCTTTCTCCCTCTCTCTCATTATCCTCAGTCTTTATACCTTTGCTGCCTCAGTGTCGGATCCTCTTACTTCTTATCTTCTTTCCTTCTCCCCTTCATTTCTATTTCATTTCACCTTTTTGTTCTCTGCTCGCCTCTCATGACTTTCTTTGCCTCTTCTCTCTCCTATCCTTTCTCTTTTCTCTTCTCTCCTTGCTGTCCCTGCTCTCTTCTCAGCAGTGTTCCTCATACTGAGTAAATAAACTGTTGGTGCTACCAGTGGACCTCATACGGAGTAATCAGGCTGTTAGTGCCTGTGATTCCTTTTATGTGGAAGAGAAGAGATATTTCTTTGAGGTGGGAGGAAGTGCTCTCACCAGTGGCGCTTTTGTGCCCTGAGGTGATGGACGGGGCAGCAGTGACCTGGGTAGAGAGGCAGAGCCGAGGAATCAGGGATAAGAAAGGAAGAGAAAGAGATTGCAGGGAGGATGGAGAGGGATGGGCGGAGGAGGAGGAAGGAAGAGAGCTACGAAGGTAGGGAGAGATGGAGGGAGGGAGAAGAGGGAGCTTAGGGAGAAAAGACGAGGCCAATATTCACTTTATGAGCTCTTATTCCAGTTGTGAGGGAAGTTATAGTGAGGGAGAGGAAGCTAGGCTTAGATGGATGCTCCATCTCCCTCTCCCTCTCCCTCTCCATCTCCCTCTTGGTCTTCCTCTCCTCTCTCTATCCCTCACTGAGGTCTTCCCCTCCTGGTAACGTATTTAGTAAATTGCTGTATATGACAGCATCTGAAGTATACACAGCTATACTTGTCACTTTCGTGCATACGTGTATATATATTATATATATATATATATATATATATATATATATATATATATATATTATATTATATATATATATATTATATATTATATATATATATATATATACATATTATATGTCGTGCCGAATATGTAAAAATGGCCAATTAGCAAGAACTCATTTAAAATTAAGTCCTTTCTAAATTTTCTCTTATACGTTTTAAAGTTATATAATTTTTTTCATTAATGATAATGTAAAAAAATTTAAATTTTGCATCAAAGAAAGTTAGAGAAACTCTACCTAACCTTATTATAACAAGAACAATTTATTTTAGCCTAACCAACTAAATATATTTTAGATTTGTTTACAATAATTTAATACTAAACAAACACAGTGAAAATAATTTTTTTCGTTAGGTTCAGAATGATTTGGGCGAAAATTATTGCATAACACCAATTTTCACTTGTCCTATATGGCAAGATGAAACGTTGCTGTTTAAGCCAAGATGGCAAGTTCTGCCTATTCGGCACGCATATATATGATATTGTAGTAGTAGTTGGTAGACACAACCGCCCAGGGAGGTACTAGTCCATAAGTGAGTGTAAAACGAAAGCTGTATTAGTTTTACATGTGGTAGGATTGTGATGTCCTTATTTTTTCTATGAATATGCAATATATTAGGTATATATTCTAATTTCGTCCGACTTAGGTCAACTAACATACATGTAGCAAGCCATATATAAACTTGTTCCTTCTAAATTTTTCTTATAGTTCTATATTTTTTTTTTTTATTTGCTAAATTATCCATGTGGAATGGAATAGAATTCTTCCTAACCTTGTTATAACAGGAACAAAAT
>NC_069463.1:709862-727362 GCF_026875155.1 Cherax quadricarinatus
TCCGGCCTGCCAGTTTCCCTGTATCCTTTCATAAATGTTTCTTTGCTCACTCTCCAACAAAACCTCAAGTATTAAAAACCATTTGTCTCCATTCACTCCTATCAAATACGCTCACGCATGGAAGTCCAAGCCCCTTGCACACAAAACCTCCTCTTCCCCCTCCCTCCAACCTTACCCAGGCTGACCCCTACCCCGCCTTCCCTCCACTGCAGATTTACGCACTCTCGAAGTCATTTTGTTTCGTTCCATTCTCTCTACATGTCCGAACCACCTCAACAACCCCTCCTCAACCCTCTGGATAATAACTTTGGTAATCCCACCCCTCCTCCCAATTTCGAAACTACGAATTCTTTGCATTATATTCACACTACACATTGCCCTCAGACACGACATCTCCACTGCCTCCAGCCTTCTCCTCGCTGCAACATTCACCACCCATATAAAAGTGTTAGTATAACTGTACTCTCATACATTCCCTTCTTTGCTTCCACAGACAAAGTTCTTTGTCTCTACAGATTCCTCAGTGCACCGCTCACCCTTTTCCCCTCATCAGTTCTATGATTCACCTCATCCTTCATAGATACATCTGCTGACACGTCCACTCCTAAATATCTGAATACTTTCACCTGCTCCATACTCTCTCCCTCCAATATGATATCCAGTCTTTCGTTTCCTATTTTTTTGTTATCCTCATCACCTTACTCTTTCCTATATTCACTTTTAATTTTCTTCTTTTACACACTCTATCAAATTCATCAACCAACCTCTGTAACTACTCTTCAAAATTTCCCAAAAGCACTGTGTCATCACTTTGTGTTTGATTCTTTATCTTTTAACTCCACACCTCTTGCCAAGACCCTCGCATTCACTTCTCTTACAACCCCATGTATAAATATATTAAACAACAACGGTGACATCACACATCCTTGTCTAAGGCCTACTTTTACTGGGAAATAATCTCCCTCTCTCCATAACATTGTATCGATCGCATCTGCTAGAAAAATGACAGGATGGATAATGAGAACCTTCAAAACGAGGGATGCCAAGCCCATGATGACACTCTTCAGGTCACTTGTTCTATCTAGGCTGGAATATTGCTGCACACTAACAGCACCTTTCAAGGCAGGTGAAATTGCTGACCTAGAAAATGTACAGAGAACCTTCACGGCGCGCATAACGGAGATAAAACACCTCAATTACTGGGAGCGCTTGAGGTTCCTGAACCTGTATTCCCTGGAACGCAGGCGGGAGAGATACATGATTATATACACCTGGAAAATCCTAGAGGGACTAGTACCGAACTTGCACACGAAAATCACTCACTACGAAAGCAAAAGACTTGGCAGACGATGCAACATCCCCCCAATGAAAAGCAGGGGTGTCACTAGCACGTTAAGAGACCATACAATAAGTGTCAGGGGCCCGAGACTGTTCAACTGCCTCCCAGCATACATAAGGGGGATTACCAACAGACCCCTGGCAGTCTTCAAGCTGGCACTGGACAAGCACCTAAAGTCGGTTCCTGATCAGCCGGGCTGTGGCTCGTACGTTGGTTTGCGTGCAGCCAGCAGTAACAGCCTGGTTGATCAGGCTCTGATCCACCAGGAGGCCTGGCCGCGGGGGCGTTGACCCCCGGAACTCTCTCCAGGTAAACTCCAGGTACACACTCTAACCTGAGCCTCACTATCCTCCTAAAAACTCTTCACTGCTTTCAGCAACTTACTTCCTATACCATACACCTGCAACATCTGCCACATTGCCCACCTATCCACCCTGTCATACGCCTTTTTCAAAGCCATAAATGCCACAAAAACCTCTTTAGCCTTATCTAAATACTGTTCACCTATATGTTTCACTGTAAACACTTGGTCTACACACCCTCTACATTTCCTGAAGCTTCCTTGTTCATCTGCTATCCTACTCTCCGTCTTACTCTTAATTCTTTCAATAATAACTCTACCATACACTTTACCAATTATACTCAACAGACTTATTCTCCTTTGATTTTTGCACTCTCTTTTGTCCCCTTTGCTTTTATACAAAGGAACTATGCATGCTCTCTGCCAATCCCTAGGTACCTTACCCTTTTCCATACATTTATTAAATAAAAGCACCACTCCAAAACTATATCCCCACCTGCTTTAACATTTCTATCTTTACCCCATCACTCCCAGCTGCCTTACCCCCTTTCATTCTACCCACTGCCTCACGAACTTCCCCCACACTCACAACTGGTTCTTCCTCACTCCTACAAGATGTTATTCCTCCTTACCCTTTACACGAAATCACAGCTTCTCTATCTTCATCAACATTTAACAATTCCTCAAAATATTCCCTCCATCTTCCCGATACCTCTAACTCTCCATTTAATAACTCTCCTCTCCTATTTTTAACTTTCAAATCCATTTGTTCCCTAGGCTTCCTCAACTTATTAATCTCACTCCAAATTTTTTCTTATTTTCAACAAAATTTGTTGATAACGTCTCACCTTTGTAACTTGTGAGTTCATTACCTTTGTACCTAGTTCAGCTATCAAAACTTTGGGGCCCAGTCCCTGGACCCATTATGTACCTCTGTAATCTGTAAATACCTTTGTAACTTGTCATGTTTGTGACTAGACCTACCTGGAGTTCATTACCTTTGTAAATTGTGAGTTCATTACCTTTGTAAATTGTGAGTTCATTACCTCTGTAACTTGCTCAGCTATCAAAACTTTGAGGCCCAGTCCCTGGACCCATTATGTACCTCTGTAATCTTTTGACTACCGCCCACAGGATGAGTATGGGGTGCATAATAAACATATTAAACTAACTAACGTCTCACCCACTCGTTTGCTCTCTTTTTACATTGCTTCACCACTCTCTTACCTTCTCTTTTTCTCTCCATATATTCTTCCCTCCTTGCTTCACTTCTACTTTGTAAAAACCTCTCATATGCTAAATTTTTCTTTCCTACTACTCTCTTAGCATCATCATTCCACCAATCGCTCTTCTTCCCTCCCGCACCCACTTTCCTGTAACCACAAATTTCTGCTGAACACTCTAACACTACATTCTTAAACCTACCCCATACATCTTCGATCCCATTGCCTATACTCTCACTAGCCCATCTATCCTCCAATAATTGTTTATATCTTACCATAACCGCTTCCTATTTTAGTTTATACACCTTCACCTTTATCTTACTTGCTGATTCCATTTTCTTTGTATCCCATCTACCTATTACTCTCACTGTAGCTACAATTAAAGTGGTCTGATGTATATGTGACCCTTCTTTAAACATGTATATCATGAAGTCTACTCAGCAGTCCAACAAACTACTGTCATTACGTCCTACATCATATCTTGTATACCTATCCTCATTTTCTTAAAATATGTATTACCACACCCTCTCTAAATGTTTCTCCTACTTTAGCATTTAGGTCCCCTACCACAATTACTCTCTCACTTGGTTCAAAGGTTCCTATACATTCGCTTAACATCTCCCAAAATCTCTCTCCTCTACACTTCTCTCTTCTCCACGTGCATACACACTTATTATGACCCACTTTTCGCATCCGACCTTTATTTTAATCCATATAATCCTTGAATTTACACATTTATATTCCCTCTTCTCCTTCTGTAACTGGCGTTTCAACATTATTGCTACATCTTCCTTAGCTCTAACTCTCTCAGGTACCCCTGACTTAATCCCATTTATTTCTCCCCTTTGAAACTCGCCTACCCCCTTCAGCTTTGTTTTGCTTAGGGCCAGGACATCCAACTTCTTTTCATTCAATACATCAGCAATCATCTCTTTCTTGTCATCCGCACTACATCCACGCACAGTCAAGCTTCCCAGTTTTATAAAGTTTTTCTTCTCCTTTTTAGTAAAAGTGTACAGGAGAAGGGATTACTAGCCCATTACTCCCGGCATTTTAGTCTTCTCATACGACACGCATGGCTTATGGAGGAAAGATTGTTTTCCACTTCCCCATGGACAATAGAGGAAATAAAGAAGAACAAGAGCTATTAAGAAAAAGAAGGAACTCTTAGAAATGTGTATGTATATATATGCATGTGCTTGCCTGTGTAGTGTGACCTAAGTGTAAGTAGAAGTACCAAGATATACCTATTATCCTGCGTGTTTATGAGACAAAAAAAAGAGACCAGCAATCCTACCATCATGTAAAACAGTTACAGGTTTCTGTTCCACAGTCACCTGGCAGGACAGTAGTACTTCCCTCGGTGGTTGCTGTCTACCAGCCTACTACCTATATATATATATATATATATATATATATATATATATATATATATATATATATATATATATATATATATATATATATATATATATATATAATATATATATATATATATAACATGTGAAAATTTGTGTATGCAATAATTTCGCCAAAATCATTCTGAACGTAACGAAAAAAATATATTTCACTGTGTTTGTTTAGTATTAAATTATTGTAAACAAATCTAAAATATATTTAGTTGGGTTAGGCTAAAATAAATTGTTCTTGTTTTAATAAGGTTAGGTAAGTTTTCTAAGATTCTTTTGGTACAAAATTATAAATTTTTACATTATCATTAATGAAAAATATATATCTTTAAATGCATAAGAGAAAATTTTAGAAAGGACTTAATTTTAAATAAGTTCTTGCTAATTGACCAGTTTTACATATTCGGCACGACATATATATATATATATATATATATATATATATATATATATATATATATATATATATATATATATATATATATATAAACAAATTTGTGTGTGCCTGGATTGTATCTGTGTATATACCACTAGAGGTTTATATTCACTGTGTTTACATACATTTCCTACATAAGTGATGATAGCATATTGGGCTGGTAGTGAAAAGGTGGCTTACAGCATTAGCAACCATCGTGAAGTCGATAGAGTTTAAACCTAATCACCCAGCCAACCAGTTGTACAATGCCTTTAGTTTTTGACCGGTTCAGGCTTGCGTTTATTTACACCTTTACTTTTTACCCCTTCCCTTTCTCGACCTTTATCTACGCTCTTTTATTTCCGTGTTTTCTTCTGCCTTGTTTTCACTCTGCTGGAGGATCAACCTTTGAGACCTCAGCAGCTACCGAACCAATGATGGAGGAATGGTGGATGATATCCTTGTTGCCCTCCTGAAGTCTTCCAGCCTTGACTGCAAGGCTTCAAAACCTTGTGTAACCCATCCTGTGTGATGTAGCCCAAGGAAGTGAAAGGGAGGGTAGGTATGAGGGGGAAGAGGCATGCAGTGGGAGGAGAGCGAGAGGCAGGTGAAGGAGCCTGAGAAGGAAGGAGAGAGAATCAGCTTAAGTGAGTGAAAAGGTTAGGAGGGAAAGAGATAGGAAGGATAGAGGAACAGAGGAGAAAGTGAGAGAGGGAGTTAACTAGAATGAAGAAACAAAGGAAGAGGAAGGAAGGAAGGGAGGTAGAATGAAGGAACAAAGGAAGAGGAAGGAAGGGAGGGAGGTAGAATGAAGGAACAAAGGAAGAGGGAGGAAGGAAGGAAAGTAGAATGAAGGAGTAGATGAAGAGGGAGAGAGGAAGAAAGGAAGAAAGGCAGAACAAACAGAGGAATAGGTAAGAAGGAAGGAAGGAAGGAAGGTAGAACGAAGGCACAGAGGGAGAGGAAGGAAGGGAAGTAGGTAGAACGAAGAAAGAAAGGAAATATAAAAGTAAACCACTACTTGCTGTAATCATCAGACACGATGGATTTTCTTACAGAAAATAACCATCAAATTAAATTTTTATTACAGTTCAGAGAAGTCTCGGGAAACCTGTTCTTCAAGACCCTCAAGTGCGTGGTTTATTAGCCCAGCCTGCACGTAATTTATAGGCCTTTATGTACGTGGTTTATCAGCCCTCATGTGCGTGGTTTATCAGCCCTTATGTACGTGGTTTATCAGCCCTTATGTACGTGGTTTATCAGTCCTCATGTACGTGGTTTATCAGCCGTTGTGCACATGGTTTATCAGCCCTTATGTATGTGGTTTTTCAGCCTTTATGTACGTGAGGAGACTGACGTCACCAGTCCTTGCTGCCAAAACTCTAAGAGGTCACCACAAGTCGTAGATCAAGAATTGTCTGCGCTACGCGAGTACACACCCTGTGGTGGTTGTGATAAATCTACGTCGGGGAGACCAGGCAGAGACCTTAAGGCACGCCTGCGGGAGCATAAACAGGTTTGCAGGAGCATATACATACCTGCAGGAGAGACAGAAACCAGCTACCTTCCTTCTCACATGACGGACAGGGACAGAGAATGGCGGATACAGTGCCTGAACCACTGCACCATAACCAGTGAACGAAACGCTGCGGGCGAAAGTACCAGACAATAACCGGGCTCATGATTTCAACGTGGGTTATATTTCTTCCTTTTTTTATACAAAAAAATTTTTGGGTCTGTGATTTTCCCTTCCCGTCACCAATTCTTGCAATGAACAAAATATAACTTTGACTTTCTAATGTTACGCCGCTGGTTAGCTGCACTTATGGAGATGACAAACTGTCCAGCAAGCACACTTATAAGAGCAGAAAGTGACACTTGTAAACGAGTTCGTCCAGGCTCAAGTGCTGGGTGGTATGGCGCCCCTTCGGCTCTCACGCTGAAATACTCCGACGTCCTCCCGCCTCTGCCCGCTTGTCCCTGTCGGTCTCCGAGCTTCATGGAGCCCATCATGCTTATTCATGGGGCGTGATGAGGAAGTGAGGCTCCGGCAGTGGCGTGAAGAGGAGCCTCCAGGTCTGACCAAGAGGAGCCTTCCAGCTAATTGCTGCAGTATTTTACACTCGATGTTTCATTCTCGGTGCTTACCTTGTAGAAGAGCGGTGCGGCGGTGCCCTCTGACAGCAGCGCAGTGCAGCGGCTCGCGCTGGCTGCGGCGGTGCGCTATGACACAAGCGCAGTGCAGCGGCTCGCGCTGACTGCGGCGGTGCGCTATGACACCAGCGCAGTGCAGCGGCTCGCGCTGACTGCGGTGGTGCGCTGTGACAGCAGCGCAGTGCAGCGGCTCGCGCTGGCTGCGGCGGTGCGCTATGACAGCAGCGCAGTGCAATATCGAATTGGAGAGATATACATGCTCTTTATCGAACTAGAGGGATATACATGCTCACTATCGAACTGGAGGGATATACACGCTCGCTATCGAACTAGAGGGATATACATGCTCGCTATCGAACTGGAGGGATATATACGCTCAGTATTGAGCTGGAGGGATATGTGCATAACATAAAAAATAAAAAGCACTGCTGCAATCCTACTGGCCCATGCTAGGCAGGTCCCACCCACATCAACTTATGTACTTCTCTAACCTATTTTTAAAAGTTTTCTCTTCACTGACGGTACTCGGGAGTTTGTCCCACTCATCCACAACTCTGTTACCAAATCAGTGCTTTCCTATATCCTTTCTAAATCTAAAAAAAACGAAAATCCAACTCGAAACCATTGCTGCGAGCGCTGTCTTGGTTGGATATTTTTAACACGTTATTTACTCTCCACTTTATTTATTCCTGCTTTCCAGTTATACACCTCAGTGGTATAAACCTTGGGGTATACCATTGTTGCCCACGTGTACGTATTAGACACCTATACGTGGGCAACACAACGACATATTTATTAGGAAACTTTTCGGTCTTGGTACCTTGATTATTTGATCACTTGAGAAGTAATCAAGGTCCCAGGACCGGAACGTTTTCTAATAAATATGTCGTGGTGCTTGCTCACGTGACTTTCTAAATCATACAACACCTTAATCATATATCCTCCCCTAAATCTAAGTCTTTCTAGAGAGTGCAGATTCAGAGCCCTTAGTCTATCCTCGTAGGATAGACAGGGCTCTCAGTCTACCCTCGCGGGAATCATTTCTGATACTTGGGATCAACTTTATCATCCTTTTCTGTACGTTTTCCAGCACATCTTCGTTCATTCTATAATACGGTTTACCTGGAGTTTACCTGGAGAGAGTTCCGGGGGTCAACGCCCCCGAGGCCCAGTCTGTGACCAGGCCTCCTGGTGGATCAGAGCCTGATCAACCAGGCTGTTACTGCTGGCTGCACGCAATCCAACGTACGAGCCACAGCCCGGCTGGTCAGGTACCGACTTTAGGTGCTTGTCCAGTGCCAGCTTGAAGACTGCCAGGGGTCTGTTGGTAATCCCCCTTATGTAGGCTGGGAGGCAGTTGAACAGTCTCGGGCCCCTGACACTTACTGTATTGTCTCTTAACGTGCTAGTGACACCCCTGCTTTTCATTGGGGGGATGTTGCATCGACTGCCAAGTCTTTTCCTTTCGTTTTGAGTGATTTTCGTGTGCAAGTTCGGTACTAGTCCCTCTAGGATTTTCCAGGTGTATATAATCATGTATCTCTCCCGCCTGCGTTCCAGGGAGTACAGGTTCAGGAACTTTAAGCGCTCCCAGTAATTGAGGTGTTTTATCTCCGTTATGCGCGCTGTGAAGGTTCTCTGTACATTTTCTAGGTCAGCAATTTCACCTGCCTTGAAAGGTGCTGTTAGTGTGCAGCAATATTCCAGCCTAGATAGAACAAGCGACCTGAAGAGTGTCATCATGGGCTTGGCAGCCCTAGTTTTGAAGGTTCTCATTATCCATCCTGTCATTTTTCTAGCAACTGCAATTGAGATCTTCCAACATGATCACTCCCAGGTCTTTGACGTTTGTTTTTCGCTCTATTTTGTGGCCGGAATTTGTTTTGTACTCTGATGAAGTTTTGATTTCCTCTTGTCTACCATATCGGAGTAATTGAAATTTTTCATCGTTGAACTTCATATTGTTTTCTGCAGCCCATTGAAAGATTTGGTTGATGTCCACCTGGAGCCTTGCAGTGTCTGCAATGGAAGACACTGTCATGCAGATTCGGGTGTCATCTGCAAAGGAAGACACGGTGCTGTGGCTGACATCCTTGTCTATGTCAGATATGAGGATGAGAAACAAGATGGGAGCGAGTACTGTGCCTTGTGGAACAGAGCTTTTCACCGTAGCCGCCTCAGACTTTACTCTGTTGACTACTACTCTTTGTGTTCTGTTTGTGAGGAAATTATAGATCCATCTACCAACTTTTCCTGTTATTCCTTTAGCGCGCATTTTGTGCGCTATTACGCCATGGTCACACTTGTCGAAGGCTTTTGTAAAGTCTGTATATATTACATCTGCATTCTTTTTGTCTTCTAGTTGTGGATGAGTGGAACAAACTCCAGAGTACAGTTATTCAGGCTAAAACGTTGTGTAGTTTTAAAAATAGATTAGATAAATACATGAGTGGGTGTGGGTGGGTGTGAGTTGGACCTGACTAGCTTGTGCTGCTGGGTCTAGTACAGTGCTCCATCCTTGAGTGGGGATGACCAGACGGGTAGGTTATTGGGATAATCCGGGGGGTGGGTCATTGGTCTAATCCGGGATGGGGACATGGACCTGCTCCGCATGGGTCAGTAGGCCTGTTGCAGTGTTCCTTCTTTCTTATGTTCTTATGTTCTTATCTAGGACCTTGTCGTAGTGATCCAATAGTTGAGACAGACAGGAGCGACCTGCTCTAAACCCATGTTGCCCTGGGTTGTGTAATTGATGGATTTCTAGATGGGTGGCGATCTTGCTTCTTAGTACCCTTTCAAAGATTTTTATGGTACGGGATGTTAGTGCTATCGGTCTGTAGTTCTTTGCTATTGCTTTACTGCCCCCTTTG
Source organism: Cherax quadricarinatus (assembly GCF_026875155.1). Classification (NCBI taxonomy): domain Eukaryota; kingdom Metazoa; phylum Arthropoda; class Malacostraca; order Decapoda; family Parastacidae; genus Cherax; species Cherax quadricarinatus. The sequence continues at coordinate 719,574 of NC_069463.1, forward strand.
TGGAGTGGGGCTATGTCTGTTGTTTTTAGTAGCTGTGGGACGGCCCCCGTGTCCATGCTCCCTCTCCATAGGATGGTAAAAGCTCGTGATAGGGGCTTCTTGCAGTGCTTGATGAACACGGAGTTCCACGAGTCTGGCCCTGGGGCAGAGTGCATGGGCATGTCATTTATCGCCTGTTGGAAGTCATTTGACGTCAGGATAATATCAGATAGGCTTGTGTTAACCAAATTCTGTGGCTCTCTCATAAAAAATTCATTTCGATCTTCGACTCTCAGTCTGGTTAGCGGCTTGCTAAAAACTGAGTCATATTGGGACATGAGTAGCTCACTCATTTCCTTGCTGTCATCTGTGTAGGACCCATCTTGTTTAAGTAGGGGCCCAGTACTGGACGTTGTTCTCGACTTTGATTTGGCATAGGAAAAGAAATACTTTGGGTTTCTTTCGATTTCATTTATGGCTTTTAGTTCTTCCCGCGATTCCTGACTCCTATAAGATTTCTTTAGCTTAAGTTCGATGTTTGCTATTTCTCTGATCAGTGACTCCCTATGCATTTCAGATATATTGGCCTATTTTAGCCGCTCTGTTATTCTTTTTCGTCGCCTGTAAAGGGAGCGCCTGTCTCTTTCTATTTTACATCTACTCCTCCGAGTTAATCTGTTCTAGGCATAAGTTGGGGTCTGTGTTGCTTAGTCTATCTTCTCAGCTTACATCGGTTAGGACTTGGTTTATTTGGTCCCACTTTATGTTCTTATTATTGAAGTTGAATTTGGTGATGGCTCCCTCATGACTAATCTCATTATGTCGGTCTGGAGCTCCGCGCATACATGTCTGAACCTCGATTATGTTGTGATCTGAGTATATTGTTTTTGATATGGTGACATTTTTTATAAGATCATCATTGTTAGTGAAGATGAGGTCTAGTGTATTCTCCAGTCTAGTAGGCTCTATTATTTGCTGGTTTAAGTTTAATTTTGTGCAGAGATTTAAAATCTCGTGTGTGTGTGAATTCTCGTAAGAGCTGCCTCCTGGAGTTATCACTGCAACAACATTATTTGCTATATTCCTCCATTTTAGGTGCCTTAAGTTGAAATCCCCCAGGAGCAAGATGTTGGGGGCAGGAGCAGGCAGATTTTCCAGACAGTGGTCAATTTTTAACAGCTGTTCCTGGAATTGCTGGGACGTTGCATCCGGAGGCTTGTAGACTACCACAATGACTAGGTTTTGCTTCTCGATCTTTACTGCTAAAACTTCCACTACATCATTTGAGGCATTAAGCCGTTCTGTGCAAACAAGTGACTCTGTAATATACAGGCCAACCCCCCTCCTTTTGCCTGTTCACTCTGTCGCATCTGTATAGGTTGTAACCTGGGATCCATATTTCGTTGTCCAAGTGATCCTTCATGTGGGTCTCTGTGAAAGCCGCGAACATTGCATTTGCCTCTGCAAGCAGTCCACGGATGAAAGGTATTTTGTTGTTCGTTGCTGGCTTTAGACCCTATATATTTGCAAAAAAGAAAGTCATCGGACTGGTGGTATTGGTGGTACTGGGGGGGGGGAATTTTTTTCCGGCATTAGTATCTGTATCTGTTGGATATATACACGCCTAGTACGGAAGCAGATGGATGTGCATGCTTGGTATGAAGTTGGACGGATATATATGGTCAGTATCGAACTGTACGCCTAGTACGGAAGCGGAGGGATATACATACTCAGCATGGAGCTGGAGGAATGTACACGCTCAGTGTGGGCTGCGTATCGCTGGTGTGTTATGAAGTAGTCGACGGTGCGAGGTTGAGCAGCGCCGATCTGGCCAGCATTATCTTCGCCGCGTTTTCCCGTATGTGCCAGAGTTCTCCGATGGTCCTTCACTCTCACTGCAGGCCTGTGTGGGCTTCTCTTTTTTTGTGTGTGTATAGGCGCGAGTGGAAGTGTGTCACTAAAAATGTCGCCTTCAACTCGACTGTACCAATAAAATAAATGCTCATTATCGACATGAAAAGCAATAAAATAAATTATCATTATGGAATTGAATACTGGAAAAAAATGAGCTTTATTGAGCGAATAAAGTATCAAGTGTAATTATTTTATATTCCTCTTATGAAAGACATTAATGAGGTATACGTAATTATTTATTCACCAAGTTATGTATATAGTCGTGCCGAATAGGTAAAATTGGTCAATTAGCAAGAACTCATTTAAAATTAAGTCCTTTTTAAAATTTTCTCTTATACGTTTAAAGATATATTTTTTTCATTTATGTTAATGTAAAAATTAATTATTTTGTTCCAAAAGAACCTTAGAAAACTTACCTAACCTTATTATAACAAGTGTATTTTAATTTACCCTAATCCAATTAAAGATATGTTAGGTAAGCTTAAAATAATTTAATAATAAAAAACACAAAGAAATATACTTTTTTTTCGTTAGGTTCAGCATTACTTATGAGAAATTATAGTATATACAAATTTTCTCTTGCCTTATTCGGCAAGAAGAGCCTTGCTATTTAATCCCAAATCCCACGTTTTACCTATTAGGCACGACATAAATAAATAATATATATATATATAAATATAAATTATATATATATATATATATATATATATATATTATATATATATATATATATATATATATATATATATTATATTATTATTATTATTATTATTATTATTATTATACCCACGAACAAGTGGTATTGATCAATACCATCACTGCGACTAGCCAAGGAGTCGAACCCATGCAGCTTTGGCCTGCCTCATGGTAGGCGAAAACTCATCATGACGCCATAATCCACGGGACTTAGCCTACAGTCATCCACACCAACGTATGTCCTTGGGTATCGTGTACAACATCTAGTTCTGCTGGATGCGCTAGTCTTAAGGATTGTATGGTATATATATAATATATTTATATATATATATATATATATATATATATATATATATATATATATATATATTATATTATATATATATTATATATATATAATATATATATAAATATATAAAATATTATATATGTATATATATATATATATATATATATATATATATATATATATATATATATATATATATTTATTATAATATATATATATATATCTTCTTCTTTCAACGTACCAGCCGTATCCCACTGAGGTGGGGTGGCCCAAAAGAAAAAACTGAAGTTTCTCCTTTTAAATTTAGTAATATATACAGGAGAAGGGGTTACTAGCCCCTTGCTCCCGGCATTTTAGTCGCCTCTTACGACAAGCATGGCTTACAGAGGAAGAATTCTGTTCCACTTCCCCATGGAGATAAGAGGAAATAAACAAGAACAAGAATTAGAAAGAAAATAGAAGAAAACCCAGAGGGGTGTGTATATATATGCTTGTACATGTATGTTTAGTGTGACGTAAGTGTAAGTAGAAGTAGCAAGACTTACCTGTAATCTTGCATATTTATGAGACAGACAAAAGACACCAGCAATCCTACCATCATGTAAAACGATTACAGGCTTTCGTTTTACACTCACTTGGCAGGACGGTAGTACCTCCCTGGGCGGTTGCTGTCTATCAACCTACTACCTATATATATATATATATATATATATATATATATATATATATAATATATATATATATATATATATATATATATTTATATATATAAATATATATATATATAACATAATGGGGTCCACCTCTGGTGTAAATTGTGGGACCCATAGCCTCGGAGAAGTGGATAAAAAGGCTTCAAGGAAGAATATTTGGATTTCTTCCTGAAGCCATTTGAATATTCCACTTCCCCTACCACCCCATCTTTTAGTATATATTTTTTTTACCAATGGGAATATTTTATTACATAATATGGTACAGAAGATTTAAAAGATACATTGTTGATATAAAGGTGGCATATAAGGTACATGTTGTTACGTGTGTATCACCGATTATAAGGCGAAAATCTCATCCAGCTCCTCAGAGCTGGGGCGTGTGCCCATAATACAGCAGGCATTACCCTTTGAACAGCCGCACTGAGCCGCTGGAACAGAAAACTAGCTGCCCTGGGATCCCTAGTTACCCTGATGAGTCTTTTTCCCAGCTCCTTAAGGAATTTAGATGCACTCTTTCCCCATGAGCCAAGGGTCTCTGAGCCTATGGGAACAAACATATAATGATGGGCAAGTTCTCCATATTTTCTGACTTTTGGGACTCCCTGAAGCTGGCAGCTGCCCCTCCTTCCTCCCTGGTGTATTGGAGATAGGTATCAGCCAAGGTAGATGCACATGTATAGTCCCACACCACCTGCTTCCCATCTGTCCAGGCTTGAAGGGTGATACCATCTGGACGCTTCTGGCTGCAATCAGAGCTGCATAGTTGGGGTGGCTCCCTTACTGCTGGGCATCCAGCTGTTGTGAGGCTCCTCTTGATAATGTTATTAACCTCCTCATGTCTTGCAATCTTTCCCTCGGATTTACGGCACACAAGACCATGGTACCCGAATCGGTCTGCTGCTTCACTGCCACAAATACACCTGTGTTCGGCGAGAATAGGGGCGGCAAGTCGAAGGGCAACACCGATGCGGATGGTCTGTGGGTCGAGATATATATATATATACATATATATATATATATATATATATATATATATATATTATATATATATATATTTATTATATATATATATATAATATCGTTCTTTTGACGTTTGGCGTGTCAGCGTGCCTCGTTGTGCTCCGGGTTATCTCGTGTTTTCACGGTCGCTCTTACGTGCTAGAACTTTAATTTGTGTCATCAATCCTATACGAAACATCCCTAGCGCCTGGAACCAATCTTGGGCGGAAAACATTATATACTGAGTCAAAAAGGAGAATTAGTGTGCACTACCTAGCAGAGTTTACTGCCAGAGGGGAATCATAGGCCTGTGTCCCGTGTGGAAAAAAATAATAATAATTGAACTTTTCGTATCAGGGGAAAGAAAGTCCCCCTGATAACCTGAGTATACATAGTGTATAGTGTATAGGTATACTACAGTGGCTCCCTAGTTATTGATGATAAAGGCTAAAGTGTCATTTGAACAGGTGAATTTGTAAATGGAAGTGATAAGCCTATAGAGGCAGGTGCCAGAAGTCGCCAAAAAACTTACCACAGGTCAGCTGTTTTTAATAATCTTCCCTGGCTTGCTAGTGTACTCGCATATAATCTAGTGATACCAGGGGAATAGCAGAATACGTGTTGAGTAGAAAACTAACCAGTATTATAATGGTACTTAGTGGAGTGGAGTGACTTTCATTAGTTTCTTTTTCTTGAAATACGAGACGTTACTGTGAATTTCATATAACCTGTAGTTACCAGCGGTCGCAAAAATACCAACGAGAAGCATTTATTACTACAGAAAAGCGTCCTTCCTCCAAAATTTGCACCAGTCAACAAATAGTGATAATATAGCATTTATTGTGGTGGAGACGGAAAAAAAAATAAAAAGCCAGATACAGCATTGATAAACAAGGGTGGAGGTCGACCGTTCGTCATTGTAGGAGCTGCCAATATCACCGGCTCTTCAACACGCAAGTTATATTTTTGTATCAGTCAAATCACATATTACTGGGGTTTAGATAATTTCCAGTAGATCCTTCATGTGTTAGCTCAAACAAAACCGCAGTATGTTTTAATAAGTGACCCACTGATCAGAGCAGATCGACTGGTCCGGACCCTTGACTGGTCCGAACCCTTGACTGGTCCGAACCAGGGACGGGTTTCAAACAGTTCTTTGGGACAATAAAGCGACTGTAAACGGATGGGGTTGTAGGCGCCCTTATAAACACAAACATTAAAAATCAGGAACGTGACGGTAAGCTGTCCAATATACAAAAAGAGTTAGAAACAGAAATACAAATAGCTAGAGCTTCATTTAAGGTTATTATTATAATATTCAAGAGGTTGCTAGTAGAATTGCAGTAAATCACCATTCAAATCATTAATGAAGCTGTGTGTAGTCTGGGGGTCAGTCAAACAAACGGGCTTCCAAAATGGATAAATTTTCATTTTTGTGGAAATTGGTGTCACGCCCCTTGTGCAGATATCCCAGAACTAGCTACAAGCAGTATTAAAACAGAGAAGTGTTTTGGGTATGCCCAAATGAGGAAAATCTGTGGACTAAATCACAAGGGTATTAAAATAGGACAACATCAAAGCTGCTTTCATAGAAAAAACCCGGAGCTTTCTACAACAGATGGGAACATAAAAAGTCTGGGCTGAATGGTACTGCCTTGATACGGCCATGTAGTCACAAACTGTAAGGGTGGAGGTGATGTCCTGGTAGTCAGTAAATGGGGGCTGATAGTGTGTCCTGGGAGACAGTAATGGTGAAGCTGGAGGTGCTGTCCTGGGAGACAGAAATGGGGAAGCTGGAGATACTGTCCTGGGAGACAGTAATGGTGAAGCTGGAGATTTTGTCCAGGTAGTCGGGAATTATACGCAGGAAGGAATACATATAAAAGACCTCATAGGGGACAGGAGCCATAGTAGGGAAACAAGTGTAGTCAAAGATAAGATAAAACCAATATTGCAAACTAGAAATACCCCAGGGGAAATAGCAAACAAGAGGACTCCAATAGCATAGTGAGGATAAATTACCAAAAAAAACTGGTGGGAGCTCCATTGTTGGTGCTAGGGAGATAGAAGTAAGACAGGGAAACATGCACCAACAGGGAATACAGTCACAGGAAACCAAGGCAAGCGGAAACAAGCCTGTGCACATACTATGCACTTGTATCTGCTGGCATGGAAATCTGGAAAAAACAATGGGACATGCAACTATGACCACCCTAGAAAATGCCATGCCCATATGACCAAAAGGAAAATGCAAACTCCTTCCGTAAGCTTTCACCCTGAAATGTGTACCTCTTCAGTACAGGAAAGACTGTGCTATAACTTAAATTGCCAGGATACCATCTAAAGGGGACAAAAAGATACAAAACATCCAGGCCATGGGAAAAACCTGGGTTAAGCCACAGCCACTCAAGAGGGAGAGGTTTTTTAGTGCCAGGAAGGAAAAAAAACCCGGCAGGAAATGGCGAAATCGTACACCAAATCCCGTCATTTCCTGGGTGGAACCACAGTCGATGGCCTCCACTCCAAACCAACGATACAGATACTAATGCCGGAAAAAAAATCCCCCCCAGTACCAACAATACCACCAGTCCGATAACTTCTTCTTTGCAAATATACAGGGTCTAAAGCCAGAAACAAACAACAAAATACCTTTCATCCGTGGACTGCTTGCAGAGGCAAAGGCAATGTTCGCGGCTTTCACGGGAGACCCACATAAGGATCACTTGGACAACGAAATATGGATCCAGGTTACAACCTATACAGATGTGACAGAGTGAACAGGCAAAAGGGGGGGGGGGGGGTTGGCTGTACATTGCAGTCATTTTTGCACAGAAATGCTTAATGCCTCAAATGATGTAGTGGAAGTTTTAGGGCAGTAAAGGTCGAGAACCAAAACCTAGTCTTTGGTGGTAGTCTACAAGCCCCGGATGCAACATCCCAGCAATTCCAGGAACAGCTGTTAAAAATTGACCACTGTCTGGAAAATCTTCCAGCTCCTGCCCCCAACATCTTGCTCCTGGGGGACTTCAACTTAAGGCACCTAAAATGGAGGAATATAGCAAATAATATTGTTGCAGTAATAACACCAGGAGGCAGCTCTGATGAAAACTCACACTCACACGAGCTTTAAATCTCTGCACAAAATTCAATTTAAAACCAGCAAATAATAGAGCCTACTGACTGGAGAATACACTGACCT
>NC_069463.1:732362-737362 GCF_026875155.1 Cherax quadricarinatus
ATCATCTTCGTGCAGGCTACTTACTGAAGCTTGTGACGCGAGGCTGACACAGCACCTGCCGACAAGGCTAACTGGGGCTTGACGAGTGTCATTCTCTCGGCAGTTGGAGTTTTAGCAGAGGTTAGTCTAAGCATCCCCAGACTTGTTTCTCTACATATAACTGCACTCTGAAGGTCTGGAGGTGAAGTGAAACAAATCTCGATGGGAATTGTAGCAGGTACGATTCTGCAGAACATCTATGAGCGACGAACAATAAGAGCTTTCTGTACAAGGGGGCTGGGTCGCTCGGGGCTGACTGATATCAGCTGTCAGACGCGCTGGTCACACCGGGTGACTTAACACAGAGGTGCTACACAGGGTCTCACACTGGACACTCGGAAAACTTTACACACACCAGCGGTACATGTGGTACAACATGGCTTAACTAGCAAAAGATGCTTTTCTGTGCACAAAACTGACACTAAGCTATACACTAACATGTGAGAACACTGACTGAGAGGAATTAATTAACACACGACATATATCTTCTCTCAATCTTCTCGACAATACTGAAATAATTACTAGAACACTCGATGTGACATCATGTGATGTCAGGCATGACGTTGTGAGGTGACGTTAGCAGCATTGTGACGTCAGCAGACATCTCGAGGTGACGTCAGCAGACATCGTGACGTCATGAAGTCGGGCAGCAGCATCGGTGACGTCAATGTGAAACTGGCAGCAGACCACAGCATAAGGCCTGGGACATCTGGCTTGGTAGCCCACGTGGCTTGTAGATCCACATGACATCACACACACCCCATGTGGCTTTGTGATCTATGTGGCATCATGATCTATGTGGCATGCTGATCCACATGGCTTGCTGATCCACATGGCTTGCTGAACCACGTGGCTTGCTGATCCACGTGGCTTGCTGATCCACGTGGCTTGTTGATCCACGTGGCTTGATGATCCACGTGGCATGCTGATCCACGTGGCTTCGAGTGGCCTCGGGCACTCGGATACACAGCACTGGCAATGAATTCACACGAAAAACAGCAGGAAACACAGCAGAGGGAGTGAGTAGTGGTGAGTGGTGGTAGACGGGTGAGGTGTGAGTAGGGCGAGCATGGGCGAGGCGAGGAAACAGCCACTTCCTCCTCCTCCTCCTCCTCTCCCACCCACAAACACAGGGAGACACACTGGACACAGAAATCACCACAAAACTCTCCTCTGGCTTGCTGAAATAGCTGTGCTGAGCTAAACAACAGCAGAACATACAAGTAATGCTGAACACTGACTTGAGAAACAGCATGGGATGCTGTAGCATGGAGTCAATGGGACGCCACTTACAATTCTCGAAGAATTCGGCAAATTTCGGCTAGATCCTGCTTGTACCTGTGTCTGGATGCTGAAACGTGCAGACACGACATCAGGATAACTCGTTGAGAGATGGATGCTTGTTGTGTAGGGAGATGAAGTGAACAACCTCATCCCTTCCTTCCTCTCTCCAGGCAACACAACTGCTGCGACCACCGCTTCCCACCAATGTTTAATGAGATTAATTGGTATTTCTGCAAGTGGGGAGTGAATGATACGTCTTTGGAGGCTTCTTTACTTTATTTGTAATGTAGTGGTGGGTACACAGGCTTGTGTATTGTGCCCATGGCCCGGGAAGGGCCATCCCACGAGGGAGAGAACTAGTAGGCTTGCTGCTAGGCCGCTGTGTGAGTGAGAGAGTGTGGGACCAGCTTCCCACAGACCTGGGCAGGCCCTGAGGTCAGCACTTTAGTGGTGCAAAATATGAACTAAGCTGGCAGACAGCATAGGCTGTCTGTGCAGACAGTACAGGCTGTCTACACGAAGAGCAACAACCAATCCGAATGGCCTGTGGGTCGAGACGAGTGCCCAGGGAGGAATTGGGAACAGCTAAAAGGAAGTCTCCTGAGTGTGGTGCCTTCACTGCCAGGAGGCAAGCTTTGTCCTTTCGTGAAGCGTTTGTGAGCATTGTGTTGGCGATTTTTTCCATGATCGGTTTGTCCCAGTGGGACAGTTTGTGCTCTTTGGGAGGAGCTGGTCTACTGGAGGAGTCTGCAAGGGTGTCCCACCGAATCGCTGCTTCAGTAAACCTGGGGTCTTGAGCTCCTACCATCTCTCCCATCTCTCAAGCGTTCGGGAACAATCTTTTTTACTAATGCACTGGAAGCCAAACACGAAGACAGAAAAGCAGGTAAAGCAACATGCGTTGCTTTGCACACCCCTATACCTCCCAGTCGCACTGGAAGGGTTGCCTGATCCCATTGCTGATCCTCTAGTGACAGGTTCAGTGCCTTCTTAAAGGTTGATCTCAGGTGTGCGCCATATTCGTCGAGTGTTGGGTTGTCAAAAGAGGGTGCACACCTCAGAAAATAAGTGAGTCTTGGTATAGTAAGACACCTTGTGAGAGATACAGAGCATCATGGGCATTAAGATCGCTTATTTTCTCCTCCATTCTCGTCAGGTCATTCAATTTGTTCCTGAGGACAGTGTCGATGGCCTGGTGACCCGGCAGTGCTCCCAAGAGGGTACTGATGGACAGAGTGGTAGTAGAGACTTCCGGGAGGATTCTTCACACGGCATTGATTATTTCCTGATTTGGTGTGATGATTTCACGCTTGGAGGGATTGAGGATGAGTCCCAAGTCTTCTCCCTGTGTTTTCACCAGTTGCAGGTCCTCTAACAGGGACTGTTCAGTACCTGCCAGAGTGCCATCATCCAAGTACCAGATGTTGAGCTCACTGCATAGGCTGGAAGTTAGTCCTCTTACTGCCAAGCAGTAGAGAAGTGGAGCGAGTGGATCACCCTGCTGAACACCCTCTGATGAGAGAATTTCAAGTTCTCCAAACAAAAGAATTGAGGGTTTGCTGTAGCTGGCTGAAATGAAGGGAAAAAGACTGGGGAACCGATCCCGAACAGCTGGCAAGACAGCATCTCTCTTCACCATATTAAAGGCATTTCTAAAATCAAGTTTGACTACGGCCTTGTCTTCTGATAGGTCCCTGATGTAGGCCCTTGCTGCATGAGCTGCGGCTTCACTGCCTTGAGAGACCCCAAAGCCCAGTTGGTGTGGCTGGAGTAAACTGGCAGCTTCTAGGCGAATGTTTCTTACTGCTGCTTTGGCAATGAGACGGCGAAGAGTGTTTCCAACAGCAATGGGTCTGATTCCCCCATCCTTCTTCTTCAAGGCACATAGTGAGGCTCCAAAAAAGAAAGGTTTAATTTCTTCTGGGATTTCCCCAGCCAGGCAGTTGTTGACGAAAGTTGTTAACTCGGTGAGAAGAATTGATGCAGATGCACCGAGTACTGAATTTACCATCTCTTTGAGGTGCTGACGTCGAATTAAGAACATAAGAAAGAAGGAACACTGCAACAGGCCTACTGACCCATGCAGAGCAGGTCCATGTCTCCCGCCCAGGTTAGCCCAATGATTCCCCCCCGGATTAGCCCAATGACCCCACCGGATTAGCCCAATGACCCACCCAGAATGGTCAACTCCACTCAAGGAAGGAGCACGGCACCAGACCCAGCAGCACAAGCTAGTCAGGTCTAACTCACACCCACCCACACCCACTCATGTATATATCTAACCTATTTTTAAAACTACACAACGTTTTAGCCTCAATAACTGAACTCGGGAGTTTGTTCCACTCATCCACAACTTTATTACCAGTGCTTTCCCATATCCTTCCTGAATCTGAATTTTTCCAACTTGAAACCATTGCTTCGAGTCCTGTCTTGGCTGGAAATTTTCAGCACGCTATTTACATCCCCTTTATTTATTCCTGTTTTCCATTTATACACCTCGATCATATCCCCCCTAATTCTACGCCTTTTGAGAGAGTGCAGATTCAGGTCCCTCAGTCTATCCTCATAGAGAAGATTTCTGATACATGGGAGCATCTTTGTCATCCTCCTCTGTACGTTTTCTAGAGCACTTATATCCATTCTGTAATTCGGTGACCAGAACTGAGCAGCATAGTCTAAATGAGGCCTAACCAAGGATATATAGAGTTGAAGAACAACCTGAGGACTTCTATTATTTATACTTCTAGATATGAAGCCAAGAATTCTGTTAGCTTTATTGCGAACACTAATGCTCTGTTGTTTTGGTTTTAGATTACTACTAACTAGAACTCCTAAATCCTTTTAGCAATCAGTAGTATTAAGATCTACATTATTTAGTTTGTATGTGGCATGGTTATTTACCTTTCGAACATTTAGAACTTTCCATTTGTCAATATTAAACTGCATCTGCCACTTCTCCGACCATTGCATCAGTCTATTCAAATCATCCTGGAGTGCTCTAGTGTCCTCATTAGAATGAATTGGACGGCCTATTTTAGTGACATCAGCAAATTTACTTATGTCACTATTTATTCCCTCATCTATGTCGTTTGTGTAAATTGTGAACAACGGGCCCAACACTGACCCCTGAGGAACACCGCTTGTGACGTGCCCCCATTCTGATTTCTCCCCATTTATGCAAACTCTCTGCTGCCTATTTGTCAACCATGCCTCTATCCAGGAAAAAAATTCTCATCCTATTCCATGTGCTTTAATTTTCCTCAATAGCCTCTGGTGTGGAACTCTATCGAAAGCCTTACTGAAGTCCATATACACAATATCATATTCATTACCATGATCTACCTCCTCAAACACCTTAGTGAAAAAAGTTAGTAAATTCGTAAGACAGGAACGCCCCTTTGTAAAGCCGTGTTGAGATTCATTAATCAATCTGTGCCTATCAAGATGGCTACGAATTGCTTCACCAATTATTGATTCCATAAATTTTCCCACTATGGAGATAAGGCTTATTGGTCTATAGTTCGAAGCAAAGGACCTGTCACCTGCCTTGTAAATAGGTATTACATTTGCCATTTTCCACTTATCAGGCACTATGCCAGTTTGTAGTGATATGTTAAAAAGATTAGCCAAAGGTATGCTAAGTTCCTCTTAACATTCCTTTAACACCCTTGCAAACA
>NC_069463.1:744862-819373 GCF_026875155.1 Cherax quadricarinatus
TGAAAATAATGAGTATGGATACATTGACTTATCTCTGATATTAAGAATCTTAATGTAACTGTCATGGAGTAACTTGGGTAATGATAATTTCAGAAATTGTGTAAAAACAAAGTCAATAGGAAAAATGTGCAGAAGAAAAACATATGATGGTATTTTATGCTAACAGTCGAAGTGCAAGAAATAAAATTAATGAACTACGTTTGGTAGCATGTGTGGGAACTTTTTATATCATTGCATTAACTGAAACGTGGTACAATTTAAAGATCGGGATATGCTGCTGAATGTAATATTCAGGGATTTAAGTTGTTCAATGTGGATAGATGTAATAGGAAGGGGGGAGGAGTTGCATTATATGTTCGAGAAAATATTAATTGTTGATAAAAACAGGTATAAAAATTAGATGGAGCAGTAACAGAATCTGTTTGGGTAGAGTTTGTAGAGGGTCAAGAAAAAACTTTAAATTTTAGGTGTTATATACGACCTCCAGGCTTTTGGGTCACGATAGAGGGAGACTTCTTTGGGGGCGAAATTGTTAGGGCTTCTAGACACAATAACATAGTCATAGTAGGGGACTAACTTTAGTCAAATTGACTGGAATTCTTTGACAAGTAATCTAGAGTCCAGTGACTTTATGGAAACAGTTCAGGACTGTTTTTGAAGCGAGCGTAAACAGAGCCTACCAGGGGTAATAATTTGCTAGACCCAGTCTTGTCAAATAAGGAAACACTCGTGAATAATCTGGAGATTTACTGAAAAAGCTTGGCGCAAGTGATCACAAATCCATCACTTTTAGCATTAACTGGGAATGCAAGAATAATTTATAATACAGTAAAAATCCCTGATTTTCGGGTTTTGCCGACTATAATGGACTTAGGGAACATCTGTCTAATCTTGATTGGGGTTATCTAGCTAATGATTTTATTGGCCATGATCATACTTATGATTATGAAGGGCTCTGCTTTTATGATTTTTTTCTTAATAATGTACACAGTGCCCAGAGTATATACATTCCCCAGAGAGAAATTAGGTTAATTAAAAACGATCCCAAATGGGTTAACAGGAGGCTAAAGGGATTATTAGGGGAGAAAAGGGGAATTTATAGGCGCATCAGAAGAGGAGAGGTTAACCTTACTGACCAATATGTTCAGCTTAAAAGAGAAGTAAAAAAGGGGATTAGAAAGGCTAAACGTGACTGTGAAATTAGAGTTGCTAGTGAATCGAAGACTAATCCAAAGGGGTTCTTTCAAGTGTATAGGACGAAGGTGAAGGAAAAAGTAGGAAACCCCCTGAAAACTGGGAATGGACAGCGACGGATAACGAACTGGAAATGTGTTCCTTATTTAATGACTATTTTTGTCAGTTTTTACACAGGAAGATGTAAATGAGATTCCAGTTAATTAACAATTATTTAGTTCCTGAGAATTTAAAATTAACTAAAAATTACTGTCACGAGGGACTGGTTATTAAAAAAGATAGACAAACTGAAGCAAAATAAGTCCCGGGGCCCGATGATTTGTTTTCCAGGGTACTTTAAAGGGAAAGCAAGATGGAGCTTAGTCAGCCATTAACGAGTGTGTTTAATGCGTCCATCCTTACCGGTGTTGTGCCAGAGTTGTGGAAGATGGCTTATGTGGTTCCTATATTCAAATCAGAGGATAAATCCCTTCCTTCAAATTACCGTCCAATAGCCTGACATCTATAGTGGGCAAGTTATTAGAATCAATTATAGCTGACATTATTAGAAGTCACCTTGAAGAGCATAACTTGATAAATGAATCTCAGCATGGATTCACGAGAGGTCGTTCCTGCCTGACAAACTTGCTGACGTTCTTCAATAGAACATTTGAGGCAGTTGACAGTGATAAGGAATATGATATTGTTTATTTGGATTTTAGTAAAGCCTTCGATAGAGTACCTCACAGGAGACTCTTGAAAAAAGTGGCAGCTCATGGTATAGGAGGTAATGTTCTAGCATGGATATAAAGCAGAGAGTTGCCATTAATGGAGTGAAATCTGAATGGGGATTAGTCACTAGTGGCGTTCCACAAGGATCAGTTTTAGGCCCTCTCTTGTTCATAATTTACATTAATGACCTTGATGAAGGGATTACGAGTGACATGAGTAAGTTTGCTGATGATACAAAGATAGGCCGTATAATTCACTCCAGGAGGATTTGGACAAATTAATGTCCTGGTCTGAAAAATGGCAGATGAAGTTCAATGTCGATAAGTGTAAGGTACTAGCCCTTGGTAATGAAAATAACCCTCGAAGCTATAATCTAGGTGAAGTAGACCTTGATCATACAGAATGTGAAAAGGACTTGGGAGTCATGGTGAGCAGAAATCTAAAGTCAAGACAGCAGTGCCTAAGTGTGCGCAACAAGGCCAACAGATTACTTGGCTTTGTCTCAAGAAGTATAAGCAACAGAAGTCCAAAAGTTATTTTACAGCTCTATACATCACTAGTGAGGCCTCATTTAGATTATGCTGCTCAGTTTTGGTCCCCTTACTACAGGATGGATATAGACTCATTGGAGAACATACAGAGAAGAATGACTAAAATGATTTACTCTGTAAGGAACCTTCCGTATGAAGACAGATTTAAAGCCTTAAATCTTCACTCTGTGGAGAGGCGTAGAATGAGGGGAGATATCATTGAAGTGTATAAGTGGATGACGGGCATAAACAATGAGATATTAATAAAGTACTGAGGGTGTCGAACCAGGCAAGAACCAGAAATAATGTATTAAAGTTGGATAAATTTAGATTTAGAAAGGACATAGGTAAGTACTGGTTTTCTAACAGAGTTGTAGATGCGTGGAACTGTCTTCCCAGTGGGGTGATAGAGGCGAGGACCTTGGGTAGCTTTAAGAAGAGACTGGACAAATATATGAGTGGGAGGGGCTGGGTTTGAATGGTGTCATTGGGTACGGGAGTTATTTCTTGGATAGCTTTAGGTAGAGGTCGTTTTGATAAGGACCTGCCTCGCATGGACCAGTAGGCCTTCTGCAGTGTTCCTACATTCTTATGTTCTTATATCAAGAAGCATATTGACATTAAGAGGGACATTAAAAAGGGGATAAGAAAAGCTAAAAGGGACTATGAAATTAAAGTTGCTAGGGATTCTAAAACTAACCCAAAAAGTTTTTTCCAGGTCTATAGAACAAAAGTCAGAGATAAGATAGGTCCCCTTAAAAATAACTATGGGCATCTTACTGACAAAGAGAATGAAATGTGCTCGATTTTAAATAATTATTTTCTCTCGGTTTTTACACAGGAAGACACTAATAATATTCCGGTAATTAATTTTTATAGTGGATCAGAAGAAGATAAATTATGTAACATCACAGTCACTAGTGAAATGGTTGTGAAGCAGATAGACAGACTGAAGCAAAATAAGTCACCGGGTCCTGATGAGGATTTTTCAAGGGTTCTAAAGGAATGCAAAATGGAAGTCTGTGAACCATTAACTAATATTTTTAATTTATCTCTTCAAACAGGTGCAGTGTCTGATATGTGGAAGATGGCTAATGTAATTCCTATTTTTAAAACAGGGGACAAGTCGTTACCGTCAAATTACCGCCCAATAAGCCTGATCTCAATTGTAGGCAAATTACTAGAGTCAATTATAGCTGAGATTTAAGAAGCCATCTCGATAAGCATAGCTTGATTAATGATACTCAGCATGGATTCACAAGAGGCCGGTCTTGTCTAACTAATTTATTAACTTTCTTCAGTAAAGCTTTTGAGGCTGTTGACCACGATAAAGAATTTGATATTATTTACTTAGATTTTAGTAAGGCATTTGATAGAGTTCTGCACCAAAGACTGTTGAAGAAAGTAGCAGCTCATGGCATTGGGGGAAGGGTGCTCTCGTGGATCGAATCATGGCTCACAGACAGGAAGCAAAGAGTGTCCATAATGGGGTTAAATCCGAGTGGGGATCAGTAACAAGTGGCGTTCCACAGGGATCAGTCTTGGGCCCGTTGTTGTTTATAATATATATCAATGATCTTGATGAAGGAATTACTAGTGATATGAGCAAATTCGCCGATGACACAAAGATAGGTAGGATAATTGATTCAAACGTAGATGTTAGGAACTTCAGGAGGATTTAGACAAACTTACTCTTGGTCAGAAAAGTGGCAGATGCAGTTCAATGTAGATAAATGCAAGGTTCTGAAGCTCGGGAGTGTCCATAACCCTAGCACTTATAAGTTAAATAATGTAGAACTTAACCATACAGATTGCGAAAAGGACTTGGGGGTTATGGTAAGCAGCAACCTTAAACCAAGACAGCAATGCCTAAGCGTACGTAATAAGGCAAATAGATTACTGGATTTATATCAAGAAGTGTAAGCAACAGTAGTCCAGAGGTCATACTGCAGCTTTATACATCATTAGTAAGGCCTCACCTAGATTATGCAGTTCAATTCTGGTCTCCATATTACAGAATGGACATAAATTCGTTAGAAAACATTCAGCGTAGGATGACTAAATTAATACATAGCATTAGAAATCTTCCTTATGAAGAAAGATTGAAGACTCTTAAGTTACATTCACTTGTTAGACGAAGAATGAGGGGAGACCTGATCGAAGTGTATAAGTGGAAGATAGGTATTAATAAAGGGGATATTAACAAGGTCTTGAGAATATCTCTCCAAGAGAGAACCCGCAGTAATGGATTTAAATTAGATAAGTTTAGATTTAGAAAGGACATAGGAAAGTATTGGTTTGGAAATAGGGTAGTAGATGAGTGGAACAGTCTACCTAGTTGGGTTATTGAGGCTGGGACTTTGGGTAGTTTCAAATTTAGGTTGGATAAATACATGAGTGGGATGGGTTGGATTTGAGTGGGACTTGCATATCAGAGCTTGTGTACGAATGGTATATAATACCGACAAGATGAGAGTAAGACACATGTGCAACATCTGGGTATCTTTATTGTAGACGTTTCGCCATCCAGTGGCTTTATCAATACAAATTCTAGGCCATAACTTGAAGACAGTAGAACTATGTACAGAAGATGAGGTAATCAGTCCCTCAACCTAGGAGTAGGTGCGAACAGCACCACAGTCGTGGAGATTCTGAAGCAGAAGAAAGAATCCTGGCGCTTATATAGTAACGTCAGGTGAAGCAGACGAGGGCAAATTCACTGGTAGGCGGGATTCCCCAGTGGAAGTAGGTTCCTTCCCAAAGAGATGGGTTAGTAGTAGTATTAGTAGTTGTCGTAGTCGTGAAGGTTATGTACATGTCCTCAGATTAGGATTCCATGATGTTGCAGTGTCTGACAAGTTGTGTACGAAATGGTATATTACCGAACAAGATGAGAGTAAGACACATGTGTAAACATTGGGTTCTTTATTGTAGACGTTTCGCCATCAAGTGGCTTTATCAATACAAACTACGGACCACAAATAAAAACAGTAGAACTATGTACAGGAAAGATGAGGTAATCAGTCCTCAACCTAGGAGGTAGGTGCGACAGCACCACAGTCGTGAGATTCTGAAGCAGAGAAAGAAATCCTGGCGATTATATAGTAACGTTAGTGAAGCAGCGAGGGCAAATTACTGGTAGCGGGATTCCCCAGTGGAAGTAGGTCATTCCAAAGAGATGGGTTAGTAGTAGTAGTAGTAGTTGTTCGTAGTCGTGAAGTTTATGTACATGTCCTCAGATTAAGATTCCATGATGTTGCAGTGTCTGGACAAGTTGTGTACGAATGGTATATATACGACAAGATTGGAGTAAGAACTTGTTGCAACATCTGGGTATCTTTTATTGTGGACGCCGACCATCAGTGGCTTTATTCAATACAAATTCTAGGACATAACTTGAAGGCAGTAGAACTATGTACAGATTGAGAGTCCACCCCCCCCCCCCCCACCCCCCCACCCACCCCCACCCATCCCCCCCCTTCCCCCCCACCCCCCCCCCCCCCCCCCCTCCCCCCCCCCCACCCCCCCACCTCCCCCCTCCCCCCCCCCCCCCCCCACTCAACATAGGAGTAGGTGCGAAAGCACCTCAGTCGTGGAGATTCTGAAGCAGAAGAAAGAATCCTGGCGCTTTATAGTAAACGTCAGGTGAAGCAGGCGAGGGCAATTCACTGGTAGGCGGGATTCCAAGTGGAAGTAGTCCTGCCCAAGAGATGGGCGTTAGTAGTAGTAGCTAGTAGTTGTCTAGTCGATGAAGGTTATGTACATGTCCTCAGAATTAAGATTCCATGATGTTGCAGAGTCTGACAAGTTGTGTACGAATGTATATATACCGACAAGATGAGAGTAAGACACATGTGCACTCATGGGTATCTTTATTGGTAGACGTTTCGCCATCCAGTGCTTTATCAATACAAATTCTAGGACATAACTTGAAGACAGTAGAACTATGTACAGAAGATGAGGTAATCAGTCCCTCAACCTAGGAGTAGGTGCGAACAGCACCACAGTCGTGGAGATTCTGAAGCAGAAGAAAGAATCCTGGACGCTTATATAGAACGTCAGGTGAAGCAGACGAGGGCAAATCACTGGTAGGCGGGATTCCAGTGGAAAAGTAAGGTCTTCCCAAAGAGATGGGTTAGTAGTAGTAGTAGTAGTTGTCGTAGTCGTGAAGGTTATGTACACATGTGTCTTACTCTCATCTTGTCGGTATTATATACCATTCGTACACAACTTGTCAGACACTGCAACATTCAATGGAATCTTAATTCTGAGGACATGTACATAACCTTCACGACTACGACAACTACTACTACTACTACTAACCCATCTCTTAGGGAAGGACCTACTTCCACTGGGAATTCCCGCCTACCAGTGAATTTGCCTCGTTGTTCACCTGAAGTTATATATAAGCGCCAGGATTCTTTCTTCTGCTCAGAATCTCCACGCTGTGGTGAGCTGTTGCACCACTCCTAGGTGAGGGATGATTACCTCATCTTCTGTACATAGTTCTACTGTTCTTCGAGTTATGTATAGAATTTGTATTGATAAAAGCCACTGGATGGCGAAAAGTCTACAATAAAGATACCCAGATGTTGCACATGAGTCTTACTCTCATCTTGTCAGGTGTATTATATACCATTCGACACAACTGTCAGACACTTGCAACATCATGGATCTTAATTTGAGGGACATGTTACGTAACCTTCACGACTACGAACAAATACTACTACTACTACCTAACCCATCTCTTTTGGGAAGGACCTACTTCCACTGGGGAATCCCGCCACCAGTGATTTTGCCCTCGTCTGCTTCATGACGTTACTATATAAGCACCAGGATTCTTTCTTCTGTTCAGAATCTCCACGATGTGGTGCTGTTCGCACCTACTCCTAGGTTGAGGGATGATTACCTCGTCTTCTGTACATAGTTATACTGTTCTTCAAGTTATGTCCTAGAAATTTGTTTGAATAAAGACAATGGATGGCGAAACGTCTCAATAATGATACCAGATGTTTGCACATGTGTCTTACTCTCATTGTCGGTTTTATATACCATTCGTACACAACTTGTCAGACACTGCAACATCATGGGAATCTTAATTCTGAGGAATGTACATAACCTTCACGACTACGACAAACTACTATACTACTAATAACCCATCTCTTTGGAAGGACCTACTTCCACTGGGGAATCCCGCTACCAGTGAATTTGCCCTCGTCTGACTTCACCTGTCGTATACTAAATACAGCCGGCCAGGATTCTTTCTTCTGCTTCAGAATCTCCACGAACTGTGGTGCTGTTCGCACCTACTCCTAGGTGAGGGGATGATTACATCATCTTCTGTACATAGTTTATGTTTCAAGTTATGTCCTAGAATTTGTATTGATTAAAGCCACTGGATGGCGAAAACGTCTACAATAAAGATACCCAGATGTCTGCACATGTGTCTTACTCTCATCTTTGTCGGGTTATATACCATTCGTACACAAATTGTCAAGACACCTGCAACATCATGGAATTTAATTCTGAGGACATGTACATAACCTTCACGGATACGACAACTACTTTATAATCGACTACTAACCCATCTCTTTGGGAAGGACTACTTCCACTGGGGAATCCCGCCTACAGTGAATTTGCCCTCGTCTGCTTCACCTGATCGTTACTATATAAGCGCCAGGATTCTTTCTTCTGCTTCAGAATCTCCACGACTTGTGGTGCTGTTCGCACCTATCCTAGGTTGAGGACTGATTTACTCATCTTCATGTCATAGTTCTACTGATCTTCAGTTATGTCCCTAGAATTTGTATTGATAAAGCCACGGGTGGCGAAACGTTACAATAAAGATACCAGAATTGTCTGCACATGTGTCTTACTCTCATCTTGTCGGTATTATTACCATTTCGTACACAACTTGTCAGGACACTGCAACACTCATGGAATCTTAATTCTGAGGACATGTACAGAACTTCCGGACTACGACAACTACTACTACTACTACTAAACCCATCTCCTTTGGGACGGACCCTACTTCCACTGGGGAATCCCGCCTACCAGTGAATATGCCCTCGTTCTGCTTCACTGACGTTAACTATATAAGCGCCAGGATTCTTTCTTGTTTCAGAATCTCCACGACTGTGGTTGCTGTTGCACCTACTCCTAGGTGAGGGGGTGGGTTGGGACTGATTACCTCATCTTCTGAACTAGTTTCTTACTGTCTGCAAATTATGTCCTAGAATTTGTATTGATAAGCCACTGGATGGCGGAAACGTTTACAATAAAGTTACCAGATGTTGGCACCATGTGTCTGACTTCCATCAGAGCTTATTTCTGGGTAGCATTGAAAATTGGGTAGGTCAAATGTTTGTTAGTGGGATGGAATTGTAACAGGACCTGCCTAGTATGGGGCCACAGGATGCTGCAGTGTTCCTCCTTTCTTATGTTCTTATGTTCTTATAAAATGATAGAAGTCCTCAGGTTTGTTCTTCAACTCTATATAACCTTGTAAGTTAAAAGGGGACACAAGTGAAACTAATGTGACATTTATTGTGGCAACGTTTCGGCTCTCCAGGAGCTGTATCATGTAAAGTAAAGGGACACAAGTCCAAATAATGTGGACATTTATTGTGGCAACGTTTCGACTCTCCAGGAGTTTATCAAAGCCATTTACAAACATACATGGACAAGAGGGTGAATAAAGCTCAGAGTGAGGTGTAATACTTAGTGAGGTACCATTTCGATGTTCACTAGTGGTGTAGTAGTAGTGTAGTAGTAGTAGTAGTGGTGGTGGTTAGTGACAAAAGTAATACAATATGCTAGAGCAATTAATTTGTACATAGTAAAAGGATATGAAAGCTATGGCTTGGTAACATAAAAATAGGTTGGACAAATATGACTAGTTGATAGGTAAGACACATATGCAACAGTTAGGTATCTTTATTTCGAAAACGTTTCGCAACTACACCAGTAGGCTTCTTCAGTCGCGAGTACAGAAAAGTTGATAGAAGCAGAAGATACTTGAAAGGACGATGTAATCAGTCCATCACCTTAAAGTTTTGAGTGGTCAGTCCCTCAGTCTGGAGAAGAGATTGTTCCATAGGTATGAAACAAATGGAGATCTAGTGAAGGATGGAGCTTTATATAGCGCCAAGAGGTGAGACGTAGGTCACTAGAAGAGGGAGACGTTAGGTCACTAGGAAGAGGTAAGAAACTCAGATGTTGGCGAGGTCAGGTCCCTCTCAATCCAGCCGTTCTCACTAGTGGAGGTTGTCGAAGTTGATTTGCGGTCTGTATCAAGATACCCTTGAGGGTTTTTTTTTTTTAAAACAGTGTTCTGGGACAGATTGAACATTAAAAATGTATATAATTCCGACAGGTTGTTAGGTAAGACACATATGCAACTGTTAGGTATCTTTTAAATTCGAAAAACGTTTCGCCTACTCAGTAGCTTCTTCAGTCTGAGTACAGAAAGGTTGATAGAAAGCACAGAAGATACTTGAGACGATGTAATCAGTCTTCACCCTTAAAGTTTTGAGGTGGTCAGTCCCTCAGTCTGGAGAAGAGGCATTGTTCCATAGTATGAAACAATATGGAGATGAAGTGAACAGGATGGAGCTCTTATATAGCGCCAAGAGGTGAGGACGTAGGTCACTAGAAGAGGTAGAACTCAGATGTTGGGGGTCAGTCCATCTCAAATCCAGCCGTTTTTCATAGTGGGGTTGGTCGAAGTTGATTGCAGGTCTTTACCAAGATAACCCCTTGTGTTACATGTCTGACAGATTGAAACATTAAATGGTATAAATTATCGACAGGTTGTTTGGTAAGACATATGCAACAGTTAGGTATCTTTATTTCGAAACGTTCGCCTACTCAGTAGGCTTCTTCGTCCGAGTACAGAAAAGTTGATAAGAAGCAGAAGAAGATACTTGAACGATGAATAGTCCATCACCCTTAAAGTTTTGGAGGTGATCAGTCCCTCAGTCTGGAGAGAGGGCATTGTTCCATAGATGAAACAATATGGAGATGAAGTGACAGGATGGAGCTTTATATAGCGCCAAGAGGTGAGACGTAGGTCACTAGAAGAGGTAAGAACTCAGATGTTGGGAGGTCAGGTCCCTCTCAAATCCAGCCGTTTTCACTAGTGGAGGTTGTCGAAGTTGATTGAAGGTCTGTTACCAAGATTACCCTTTGTGTTTGCAGTGTCTGGGTGGGGGGGGGTGACCCAGATTGAACATTAAAATGGTATAAAATACCGACAGGTATTGTCATCGGCGAATTTGCTCATATCACTAGTAATTCCTTCATCAAGATCATTGATATATATTATAAACAACAACGGGCCCAAGACTGATCCCTTGGAAACGCCACTTGTTACTGATCCCACTCGGATTTAACCCCATTTATGGACACTCTCTGGCTTCCTGTCTGTGAGCCAATGATTCGATCCACGAGAGCAACCCTTCCCCCAATGCCATTTGAGCTGCTACTTTCTTCAACAGTCTTTGGTGCGGAACTCTATCAAATGCCTTACTAAAATCTAAGTAAAAGTAAACAATATCAAATTCTTTATCCGTGGTCAACAGCCTCAAAAGCTGTACTGAAGAAAGTTAATAAATTAGTTAGACAAGACGGCCTCTTGTGAATCCATGCTGAGTATCCTTAATCAAGCTATGCTTTTCGAGATGGCTCTTATAATCTCAGCTATAATTGACTCTAGTAATTTGCCTAAATTGAGGTCAGGTTATTGGGCGGTAAATTTGACGGTAACGACTTGTCCCCTGTTTTAAAAATTGGAATTACATTAGCCATCTTCACATTCAGTGACACTACACCTGTTTGAAGAGATAAATTAAAAATTTTAGTTAATGGTTCACTGACTTCCATTTTGATTCCTTAAGAACCCTTGAAAAAACCTCATCAGGACCCGGTGACTTTTTTGCTTCAGTCGGCTATCTGCTTCACAACCTTTTCACTAGAGACTGTGATGTTACATAATTTTATCTTCTTTCTGATCCAATATAAAAATAATTACCGGAATATTATTAGTGTCTTCCTTGTACGAACCGAAACGGAAAAATAATTATTAAATCGAGCACAATTTCATTCTCTTTGTCAGTAAGATGCCCCATAGTTATTTTTAAGGGAACCTATCTTATCTCTGACTTTTGTTCTATAGACCTGGGAAAAAACTTTTTTGGGTTAGTTGTTAGTTTAGAATCCCTGCAACTTTAATTTCATAGTCCCTTTTAGCTTTTCTTATCCCTTTTTAATGTCCCTCTTAATGTCAATATATGATTCATAAGATGGACCCTCGCCTATCTTTGATTACGGCCTATAAATTCTTCTTATGCCCTAGTAGATATTTCAGCCTATTATTCATCCATTGTGGGTCATTTATATTTGATCTAATTCCTTAATATGGATAAACGTTCTTTGAGCAGCATGTATTGTGTTCAGAAAACTGTCATTTTGATAGCCTTCTCTTCGTTACCCAGTCAAACTGATGATAAGTGTCTCTAGCCCATCGTATCTGCTAAGCGAAAATCTGGACTGTTACTGAGTTATCCCTACTATCTACTTCCATTCAATTCTAATGTAATTGATTTGGTGGTCGCTACCACCAGTTCCTCTGAAACTTCTAAATTATTAACAAGGTTCATTGTTTTGCCGAAACTAAGTTCAAGCAGGTTATTACCCCTTGGTAAGGTTCTGTCCAAACTGCTTCAAAAAACAATCCTGAAACTACTTCTAAGAAATCGTTCGATTCTAAATTCCAGTCAAGAAATTCCAATCAATATGACTACAAGTAAAGTCTCCTAGAATTACTTACATTATCGTGCCGTGTTGTCCCTAACAATTTCCTCCCATTGTAGTCTCACCTGAGTTCCTATCTAAATTTGGGGGACGGTATATCACACCTAAAATTTAATTTTTCATGCCCCTCTGAAAATTCTATCCAAACAGACTCTGTATGTGTTACTTCAGACTTAATGCCCGTTTTTTATGCAACAGTTCAAGCGATCTCGGCCATACAATGCCACCCCACCCCCTTCCCGATATTCTATCTACTTGGAACTATTTAAAACCCTGAATGTGACATTCTGCGGCATGTCCCCGACCTTTTTGAATTAAACCACGTCTCAGTAATGGCATATACATCTATGTTACCTGCATAGCAACTAGTCTCAACTCGTCCATCTTATTCCTGCACTGCGACTATTTGTGTATAAATATTTAATGACCTCCCTTCTTTTCCCTCCTGCTCCTTTCTGTTATTCCACTAAACCTATTACTGTCTTGTCAATTAGTGCCATGGCTTTCCAATATCCACCTCATTTGCCTATTACTGTTCTCCTAGTACTCATGTTACTACCTGCGATTCACAGTTTTCCCGCCAAAACCCATACCACTGAACCTATTCCTAGTTAAGACCTAACGGCTCCCTCCACTGCGATGGCCAGTGCTCCCACCCCACACTAGATAAAGTGAACCCCATCCCTGGCATATACATGTCATTTCTGCCGTAGAAGAGGTCCCAGTTGTCTATGAATGTTCACCCGCATATTTTCCTTACAGTATTTGTCCAGCCCAGCAATTGCACCAATTGCTCTGGACAACCATTCATTTCACAACTCCTCTCCTTGGCAAAATGACACATATGACAGGTCCCACCCTTCCTCCTAATTATCTCTATGCCTGAACTATACATGCCTAATCAAGTCCTCACTCCTACGTCTGCCTACATCGTGCCTCCCAGCACTGAGACAGAGAATAGGATTGCTCCCATTACCTATTTGAATGTCATCCAGACGGCTAACAATATCCTTCATCCCAGCCCAGGAAAAAACACTCTCTGCCCCCTACCCCTATCTTAAAGCGAATGCCCTATCCTGTACTAACTGGCTATCCCAACAACAACAATGTTTTTACCCCCCTTGGCGTCGTCCGTGTGACTCCGGTAGTCGACTCACATTCCCCAGGTAGCATTTACAACATTGTAGAATTCGTCAGAGTTTCGAGGGTTTTTCGTTGGGGTTTCTGGGATGTCTTACTCACGTCTGAATTTTTCTTGGTGCTCATTTGGCATTCCCGTAGAAAAATCCTTCGTAGGTAACCCCGAGAATGAGGGAAAGTTTCCCGGTGTTTTGGTTTTCTTTGTTTCTGCCTCTCCAACCCGTTTTTTATCTTCAGCTTTTTCCCATGTTGCCCGGCCACTGACCAAGCCCCCCTTTAACCCGGGGAACTCAAAACGAAGGTTACTACGAATCTCTTGTTTCCTCCTTTACCCCGTATCTCCTTTTCCCGCATGTAGGAACGAAAACCCTGAACAACGCTGTGTCAACACCGAAATTCCACCAATCTCTCATAAATCAGAAGCCCAATTTATGATCAAAAAAACAAATTTCCCGAAGACCAAGTGCCCGATCAGCACTGATGCTGTTTCAAATAAAATTTAAAAAAAAACGGGCTTCCCATCCCCAAAGTTTAGAAAGAACCCCCTGAAAACAGTAAACCCTGCCATAACATAGTCTCCCCTGTTATATACAAAAGCACAGGAGTGAACACTGAAAAAGCCCCTCTTTCCCAGTCTATATTTGCCCAAACCTATTTTTATGTTCCCCAGTAATAGCTTTTATACCCTTTTACTCATGTACGAATTAATTGCTTACCATATTGTATTACTTTTGTCACTCCCACTTACTATACTACTACTCACTCTACTACTACTCACTATGAACATCGAAGGTCCCCCCTGTGTTACACCTCCTCTGAGCCTTTATATCCCTCTGTGCCCAGTATGTTTTTTGGGCTTGAAAAAGCCCCTGGGAGCAAAACGTTGACCAATAAATGTCACATTTTTGGCATTGTGTCCTTTTACTTTACATTTGTGGGTAATTCTCCAATTTATTACGAGCTTTATCATGCCATTAAAACAATACTGGCACGAGGGTAAAAAAGGCTCAGAGTGAGGTGAAATACTACCTGAAGACTCGTTTACGAAATCCTTGACACACCCCCGTTCACGGAGTTCCTACCTTATCACAAGATAGGCACAGTTTTGCGGAAAAAAAAGGGCCACGACTCCATGAACACGAGGAGGACCAGTTTTGGGAAATGGGGGGCGAAATTCAGCGAAAAAATTTTGCGAGGGGAAAAAGAAGATCCTGCTCCATTTGAGATTTTGACGCCCAACCAGGGAGCCAGCGCAATAGAAAAGGTGTGGAAATAAACACCGCACCCCCCAAAAAACCAAGAGGGAGGGGACACTGTGGACAAAAAGAAAAAGCACGCCCGCCCAAAGGAGCGGGCAAACCAGTCAACCGCCCGGGCAAATTCAAGGGAAGTCTTAGGGGGGCACAGAACCCACTATGGGGTTGTTTTACTGGAAACGACAAAACCCCAAAGTTAAAGATTTGGTTAATTGAGGGGGGGAACCAATATTGACCCCTCCAAAAAGGGAAAATGTATCCCACCTTGAAGAGAGTCAGGAGACAGATCGCTCTTCCCCTGGAGGAAGGGACTCTCGGCAAAAGACAAAAGGGTGTAGTGTGCGCCCCGCTGATGTCCCAGATGCGTGCAGCTACCCGTGTGGTGTCAGCTCAATTCAAGGAAAAGAGGCAGGAAACGCCCCAAACCCCGACAGGTTCTCTTTTCAGCATGTAGGACCACTGCCACCCCAGTGGACCTGGGTTCTTGGGGAGGTACGATGTCAGGCCTTCACAGCAGAACCAGTTCGCTGTTTAAAAGTGTCAGCGTTTTGGACACCTGGGTGCACCGTCCGAAAGGTAATCTTGGTGTCGCAGCCGCACCATCCCGAGGAATGCATCACCAAGGAAAATGCTTCGCACCCACTCCACAATCCCCGAACTGCAGGCAAAAAACACCCTCCCTGGAATCCTCGACCCGAGGGCCCGCCAGATTCAAGAAGTTGGAAGACGCCAAAAAAACTCGGAAAGGGCTTGACGGATCATCAAACGATGGATGCGGCCCTGCCTACCGCAGACTTCAGAGTAAACCAATTTCAATGCCCAGGAATTTCCAACCCTAGACCCTCAACCAGGCGTAAAGGTCAAAAACCCCCTGCCCCCCTACCTCAAGAAAAAACGAAACAAGAGGAAAGGAGCGTCAACAGGTGACGGGTAAATGCGATCGAGGCTGCACAAAACGGCCCCCACGGCCAAGCACGAAAACGCAGGCACTCCTTACCCGGCCAGGCGCTTTGCGACTCAACTGGACCCACACAGCCCCGGTACCAACTGGTATACAGCAACAGCCCCGGGTGCATAAATAAGAATCAACCCTCAGCAGTCCCTACGACCACAGCAGCCCAGATAATCCACTGTTTCGAACCCTTCCAAAGCGGGCCCCTCCCCAGGGGGATCTCGTAGCACTAAAAAAAGGTGTTCACGGATCTTATTTGCAACACAATCACCCCACGGAAAAAACAGAGCGCTTTCCCGGCAGGGGTCAGATCCCCTGAGAGGTGCTTTCTGACCAAAGGGAGACTGGTGCCATGAATTTGCAGGTTCTCAGAGCGGGCAGGACTCAGTCCCCGCTCAGGAAACAACAGCGATGAAAAAACTCGGTACCAAATCACACCCTCAAGGTCCTAAAATGGAACATTCGGGGGTTTGAGGGGAAAAACAGACCCTTGCTGGAGGCAGTAATTCGGGGGGGGTTTGAATCGTCTTGCTCAGAAACTCGCTGTCCCGATTGTGCCCAAGCTCCCCGGTTTTGTGGGTATTTTCGGACATGGCCCCGGGGCATTCATCAGAGGCACGCTGTATTTGTACCAATACAAACCTCACGAGGTTAAACCAACCCTGGGTGGGGGAGGATTTCGAGGTAAAGGCCATCCTTGTGCCATCCCGGGGCGCCCATTCCATCTATAAATCTACAAAAACCCAAGACACCCCCTCGACATTGAGAGCTCCTCGCACTAGCACGCACTGAGTGTATTATTGGGGGTGGAGATTTCAACGCACATCACCTTTTCTGACTCTCACTCAGAACCAATGTGCTGGCAGACATATGCAATGCCCCTACACGATATTCCAGAGGTAAAGTTGCTAACAATGGAGACCCCACAAAAGTTGGGGGGCTCCCTCGACCTTACCTTTTGGGTCAAGACAAATCGCGCAGGAGCCACAGGGAAAAAATCATCCCCCTTGTCAGTGACCACTTTGCAGTGATCACCACCTTAACATAAACAGGCCCCCCACTTTTGCTCCCTCCTAGAGGGGGAGTAAAGGGGCCAACTGGAAGGTTTTTTCCAGGATTATCTTCTGATGGTGGTCCACATATCTTATTGAAGACTGTGTTTGGCTGAACAGGAGCTAAATCACTGTTCTCATCAGGCAGCAGGTGCGCAGTTCCAAAGAAGTCCGCAGGACGCTTCACAAAAGAGACTGGTGGTTCTACAACGACGAGGGGCGGGGGCCGCCAGCATCAAATCTTTTTGGAAGCTATACGGCGTAAACCCCAGGCAGAGAAAAGGAAACTTGGGCCCTTGTGCAGTTCCCCCAGAATCTCTCTCGAGTAAAAAAATGGAAAGGCTGGAGTGGTGTCAACATTCGGGCTACACCCCTTATCTGAGATATGGGGCAAGCTCAAAATAGAAATGGCAAGGCAAGCCGAAAAGGGCCCCCAGCACCCCGAAACCCATCCCGGAAGCAGAGAATTTTTGGGTTTTCACTTCCAGGGGGGCCTCCCCTCAGTCCCAAGGAATCCCTAAAATACGGGTCTTCTGCCACGCGCCAGCTAACGATACAAGTGCATGTGAATCGGAAGTGTGACTGATGTAGACCTCGCGGATTGGAACTCGACGTGCATTAAGAACACAGGTGACACTGCCCAGGCATCGATGGTGTGACGTACCCATGATTGACGGGTGGGGGAAGGGGAGGGAGGCCATCTAGACGTCATTAAAAAGTCTGGAGGGCCGGACACTCCCAGCAGCTTGGAAGAAGGGTCAATGTCCCAATTCCAAAGCCAAGGGACCCAGGCAGTTGAGACCCATATCGTGACAGCTGCTTAGCCAAGACTCTGAGAGGTGGTGTTAAAACCCCCTCCTATGGAAACTTGGACCCTCTCAATCACATATTTGGCTTCCCAAAGGAGTGGGACGCAGAGTGCATAACCACTTATAAACCGATTGTGATGCAACAAAAAACCCAGTTAGTCGTTTTCCTCGATTTGGGAAAGGATTTGAGCTAGCCCGCCCCACAGCAATTCTGGCAATACTAGCTCGGAAGGGAATCAAAGGACGCTCCTGGGTGGATAGAGTCCTACCTTAGGGGGGAGGCAGGGGTGTGTCAGCTTTCAGGGGGCACTCTCTTCCTTTAAAAACCCCGGAAAACGGTACGCACAAGGAGGTGTCTCAGTCCTCCCCGTTTAAAATCCTTATGCGGAACTTTTGGCCTTCCCTTTCATAGTGGTCAAGCTCCTCAGCTTGCTGATTTTCTTGCACTGTAGTGAAAGGGGGAAAAGGAATTTTGAACGGGCAGGCTCAGAGAGCTTTGGACCCAATTTGCAGTTTGCAAGGAACTAGGCTCAAGATCTCGGCCCAGAAATCCTTTCTGATGTTAAAGGGGCCGATCCCATGTAGATTACATATTTGGATAAGAATTGAGGACAGGTCCTACCCGTATTTGGGGAATCTAATTGTTTAAAAAACTGACCTTTAGAAACAGGCCGAGTATGTAGGGCACGACTCAACCCATGAGAGCCATGACGAGGACCCTGCAGGGGAAGAAGATGTACTTCGTTTTACTATTTACAAGCTATTCGCTCGCTCATTTACTCGGGTGACCGGCTTTAGCCTCTCTTCCCGCAGGCAGGCAAAGGGTGGGGTCGTACAAAACCCCGGCGATAAGAACTAGCTTGGGGCCCATCTGGACCCAAACGTATGTCTGTCTGAGGCCCCTTCCTTCCCTTTGGTGCAGAGTAAGATACATAAAAGCCTGCAAAGGGCCAGATTTCACCCCAGCAAGGTCCCCCCTGGGAGACGGATATTAACAAAATGTCACAAGTCCCACACTCTTCACGGACTACTCCTGGTTCATTCGTTTTTTTGTGTGGGCGGAAGTGCTGCCTGTCGCTGCTCTGTGAGAAGACTTGTGACCTTTTCCCGTTGCTGGGTATCACCACCACCTCCTGGCGCCAGTCCAGGATGTTTTCATCATGCAGCTACCCCTCTCTAAATGTCTGCAGCAAGACACCTCAGCAATATGCTGAGACAAGCATGGGATGGCGGGGAGGCAATGTGCGTGTATTTCACAGATGGTTCTGTGACCCCGACAGGAAGAGGCAGCAGTGGCTGTACCACAATGGTCACAACCCAAGGGTGGGGACTCCCTGACCACTGCCGTCCTTCAAGTGAGCTGGTGGCGTTCAGCAGGATTGTAATTTTCCCCGGCATCGACTCCGACTGTCTACATGTTGATTCCCCCTCTTCAATCAATGCCCCCTCCCCTCCCCAACCACAGGTAATGTTCACCTCATCACATCGATCCCGAGCATAATGACACCTTAGAAATTAGGGTAATAGATCGCATTGAATGGATCCCAGCCATGCTGGATCCGGGGAAAAGAGGCGGCAGATGATGCGCCAAGGGAGCAAAAAGACTATCCCCTGTTGGATTACTGTCCCAATCAGCCTACGACAGACCAAATGGTGGCTGCCCGAGCCACGAAACTTATGGGGAGGTCTTAGGGGTACCCCACCAACGTGGTACCGAGCAGGACTAGGGGGAACCCCTCCATATGATAGAAGCTGGTCCGGGCAGTGTACCCCCATCCCTCGGTTCGTTTGGGCTTTCCCACAGCCCAAAAGGATGGTTGACAAGGCAGAGGGGGGAAAGTGCCAGTACTGTCAGCACGTTTTCCGCGGCCCCCAACACACTACCTTTAGATGCGAGCTACTGAGAAATCGCAGGCAACTAGGGGGTATTCCCTCCCAAAGAGGACCCCGGTGACTGCGGGCCCCCTGTGTACCCTGGGGGTCAACGAAAACCCGAAAGCTGTTACCTTTTAAAAATGAATATCCTATTTCCCCGTTTGGTCCATTGTTACATATGGTGTCGTTATGAGATGCACCGTTGAACTGACCAGAGGGGCGCTTTGAAAAGCATGCGTGCATCATTGTGGGAAACCCTTTTTCCATCGGGAGCCAGAGGACGGGTCATCGCAAGATTGGACCGTGCCAGGATATGGTTTGGCGGGAAAATTATACATCAGTGCAATACTAGTGAGTGTGTGAGAATGTAGCCCCTGAGAGGTCAGGTCCCTCTCAGATCCAAAAAGTTTTCACTTTAAAGGGTTGTCTAAAGGGGTTTTCGTCCAGAGGTCATGTGTTGCGTGTTGACAAGATGAACATCAAAATGGTATCAATACCGAGAGGTTTGGGAGGGGAAAACACTGGAAAAAGTGAGGTACCCTTTCGAGTTTTATGTGGTAGTAGTAGTAGTTGTAAAGGGGAGTGACAAAAAATAATTTTCAATATGGTAGAGCAATTATTCGTAAATGAGTAAAAGGGTATAAAAGCATTATTGGGTAACATAAAAATAGGTTGGACAAATATAGACTGGAAAGAGGCAGCTTGTTTCAGTGTTCACTCTCTGTAATGTGCTTTGTGTAGTATAACAGGAGAGACTATGTGATGGCAGGGTTTACTGTTTTCAGGAGGATTCTTGCTAAGACTTCAGAGATGGTGAAGCTGCCGTTGTTTTGTTTAATTGTATTCGAAGCAGCGATCAGTGCTGATTCGAGGCACTTGCGTCTGCGGAAATTAGTTTCTTTGATCACTAATTGGGCGTCTCTGAATTTCATGAGATGATTGGTGGAATTTCGGTGTTGTACACAGGCGTTGTTCAAGTTATCGTTCCTACATGCGTAAATGTGTTCATTGAGGCGGGTGTCGAGGTTTCTTGCTGTTTCACCTACGTAAATCTTGTCACAGCCTCCACAGGGTATAGTGTAAACTCCTGCATTGACTGGTTCGTGGTGCTTGGATTTTGTCCTGGTTAGATCTTTTATTAAAGTGCTAGAAGCGATGGCGACTCAGATGTTAGGCCTCATTTAGATTATGCTGCACATTTCTGGTCACCATATTACAGAATGAATATAAATGCACTGGAAAACGTACAGAGGAGGATGACAAAGCTGATCCCATGTATCAGAAATCTTCCCTATGAGGATAGGCTGAGGACCTTGAATCTTCACTCTCTAGAAAGGCGTAGAATTAGGGATATGATTGAGGTGTATAAATGGAAATCAGGAATAAATAAAGGGGATGTAAATAGCGTGCTGAAAATTTCCAGCCAAGACAGGACTCACAGCAATGGTTTCAAGCTGGAAAAATTCAGATTCAGGAAGGATATAGGAAAGCACTGGTTTGGTAATAGAGTTGTGGATAAGTGAAACAAACTCCCGAGTGCCGTCATAGAGGCTAAGAACTTGTGTAGTTTGAAAAATAGGTTGGATGAATACATGAAAGGGTGTGGGTGGGTGTAAGTTTGACCTGACTAGCTTGTGCTACCAGGTCTGGTGCCATGCTCCTTCCTTAAGAGGAATGACCTGACTAGGTGGTCACTGTTCTAAGCCGGGGGGTGTCATGGACCTGCTTCACATGGGTCAGTAGGCCTGTTGAAGTGTTCCTTCTTTCTTATGTCTTATATTATATATATATATATATATATATATATATATATATATATATATATATATTATATATATATATATATATATATATTATTATATATATATATACATATACACAGTCTACATGTACACCGTATAAAAACGACAGGTAGATACTCCCCATGAAGCACTGGACTCCACTTTGAAGGGGAATTTTTAAGTAACCAATTGGTGGCTCGTTAGCTGAGCTTGGTAATGAAACCATGGTGGTGGCTCGTTTGCTCTGCCTGGTAACGAGAAAAACTACGATGGTGGTGGTGCAGGCAACATCAGGGGAAATATATTTCGTTCTTTGCGAGGTATGAAGGAGAGTGTTGTGGAAGATAGAGAAATGCAGGATCTGTCAGCTCCACTCCTGACATTACTGTTCTACACCTGCCGGTACACCTGACATCACTGCTGCAACACCTGGCATCAGTGCTCTTACCAGCCCCGAGTCAGGTTCTCCGCCAGTGACTGTTGTAACTAACAATCAGCTGACACACGCTGTACTTGAATAAGTGCCAGGTTAAATCAATGATCAGCAGGAATATATCCGGCAGGTCTAGTCGAGATCGTGGAAGAGAGAGAGGTCGCTACCCACAGCCGATATAGCTTACAGCTATAAAAGCCTGGGAAAATGAGGGCAGGTTACTTTTGTTTCTGAGAAAACACAAATGGTCTCTAGGTGCCATGAAGGTAATAGTGGAACAGTGGTAAGAATAAATGGGAGAGTGATGGAGCCCTGGGATGAGGTTGACATACTATGGATGAAATCTGGCTCCACATTGTCCATGAAGACCCACTGAATCTCTGGCCTGGGCAGATCTGTCATTCTAACAGAGCCTTCAATACCGGTGAGATATGGGCATCTTTATGTTATGTATAGTGCTGTCCAGGTACCACACTTGCTTCCACTTCATGGTCAGTGAGAAGTCAGCTTCTGCACAACAAGACGGGCAGCAAACAGTAACTCTGGCTGTACCCTTCTCCAGAATATCCCTTCAACTGAGATCCTTTATTCCTAGGATAAAACGATAAAAAAGGTACTAGTTGACCAAGTGAAATCGCTGGCCTAGAGATGGCTCCACCTTCACCCTATTCCCTATTTGTATGTCTCATAAAAATACAAAGGCTTTAATATGAGAAGAGGTAAGTAACAGCTCTTAGTTTGTATATAAAGATAGGAACTCACAACCTAACCCTGTAAAAACCCTTATGTAAAAGATAGTTTTACACACACACACACACACATATATATATATATAATATATATATATATATATATATATATATATATATATATATATATATATATATTATATAATATATATATGTGTGTGTGTGTGTGTGTGTGTGTGTGTGTGTGTGTGTGGTGTGTAGACAGCCTGTACTGTCAGCACAGACAGCCTATGCTGTCTGCCAGCTTAGTTCATATTTCTGCAGGCCTACCCAGGTCAGTGGGTCGCTGGGCCCACTCGCTCTCACTTCACAGCCGACTGACTCGAGAGGTACAAGTGCTCCCCTCCACGGACTGGCTATTGGTCATTCCCTCACTCCTATCCAATTAAAGCCAACTAGTCCACAGCCGTATCATTGCTACCTACGCTACCTCTATCGGCACTAAACAGTTGCTAAACAGCAAGAACAGCAATAACAGTGGTGACAGTGGAATTGTGAGCCTACTCGGGGTGATGGACTGATTACATCGTCTTCAAGTCTCTTCTGCTTCTATCAACTTTTCTGTACTCGACTGAAGAAGCCTACTGTGTAGGTGAAACGTTTCGAAATAAAGATACCTAACTGTTGCATATGTGTCTTACCTAACAACTACTCGGGGTGGAGGGGTCGACGCCAGTCACCATCATCGGTCGACGCCAGTCAACATCATCCATCGTCATCCAACGCACCTGCTGGCCTAAAGAGTTATCTGTTACTCCCAGCGTTCAAGACGGGGCCTGAGATAGATCTTCGTCCTAGATTTTCCCACAAAATCTGGTCATAGGCGTCACGGCGTCATCTCTGGCCTTAGCAGTCACGTGTTCACCTCATCGCCCTTCTACAGCCCTTCAACACTCTCCAGCACCCTTCTCCTGCCTCTTACAGCATCCCTACGCCCTTCTCAGCTACAAGAAGTAGAGGTGAAGTCGTTTTAGTGTGTTGTTTTCGCGTGGCTCTACGCGTGACCACGAGGCAGCTCTGGGGTTGGTTGATACCCTAGTCTGCGTGTACACACCCGCCTCCTCCTACAACCTTCCCTGCTAGGCAACTACGTCCATCTCACAGTCTGTGTGTGTTGTGTTCCTCCAAGTTTCCTCCAAGAAGTTCTACCCAGCTTAACCACATGGGGACCCAGTTGGCTTAGCCCCTAAGCCAGCCTAGTTCAGCCCCCACGCCGTCTACAGCAGTTCATGACTCATCATTGTGTCTACAACTACTCAACGTCTACGTATCCTCAGCCAGTGCAATTATTTTTGTGTTGCCCAGTTAAATTTTTTCCTTGCTGTTCCATTCTCAGTTCATCACCGGTTCTTGATTTTCCCCAGTGCATAGTTACAGTAAAACCTCCTCGTACCAGTTCATAGCTTCTTTAGTACAGTGTTTTGTTCTCAGTGTGCTGAAGCCGCAGTCAGTCAGTGAGCCCAGACACGTTTGCCAGTGTAAACAAACCATGCACCACGGTGGCTCACACGGAGTTAGCCACATTTTCTCATATGTTCTACCTTCACAGAGTTCTCCGGCCTTCCCTGTTCTTCCCAAGGCCATTCCGATAATTTTGCCTACGTCATTGAAGCCCCATAGCGGTGTACAAATGCTACGAGGCGTGTAGCGTTACCAGTGCATCACTGAAAGTTCAGGACCTTGACCCCTCAAGGAAGGTTCCTTGATGTTGGTGAGGGGCTCTTGATTTAGGGAATTGGATCTGTGCTCCAGTTCCCCAAATTAATTAAGCCTGAATGCCTTCCACATCCCCCCAGGCGCTGTATAATCCTCCGGGTTTAGCGCTTCCCCCTTGATTATAATAATAATAATCAGGACCTGCAGCACCCCGTACCTTCGTCCATCTCCTGCACTCAAAGTTAAGTAAACAGTGACTTACCTAGCATTTCCTAATATTTTGTGACATTATTTAACTGTCCTGCACCAATACAGTTGTCGCTGAAGCCATACTTTCAGTAAATTGTTCAGTTTTAGTCATCAGTGTGCAAACCATACCCCCGGCCGGGATTGAACCCGCGGTCATAGAGTCTCAAAACGCGACGGGCTGGAGTTTTGAGACTCTATGACCGCGGGTTCAATCCCGGCCGGGGGTATGGTTTGTTTGCAATCGTGTCATTACGATTTCTTGAGTCAGAATCAGTGTGCACTTTGTACATTTTGCCACTTACCTACAGCTTCTTAAATTTTGTACATTTATTTTGCATTCCTGCACTTTAAATTCCAGCATAGTATTCTGCATCATGCACCTCAATTGTCATTGACTTAAATTGTTCAGTGTTTACCATTTATACAATTTCCTTTCATATACAGTTTGCAAGTAATTTCTGTGTGCTGTTATTTTGATAGCTGCACCTGCAAGTTAGCCACAGATTGTTGACAACCCTGCACAGTTTTGTTTGTTAGTGTGTTTTTTTTTTAAAGTGTAATCTCCAAGTTCTTAAGTATGAGTGTGTTTATTCTACCTGCAGTGATACAATCTGTGCCTAGCCCCTTGCACTTTTCTCCTGTGTCCCCATTTATTTGCTCTACATATATTCTATGTTTTATCTATATTCTATGTTTTATCTGTGAATATTCACCAATGTGCATTGCATTTTGCTATTGTGTATGTCCAAGTCACTGAGTGCATTTTTGGGAACCTGCTTATTTACCATTAATTACCAAAATTACTTGTGAAGTTCATTAATTTTGATCCACAGATTGTGTAATTTTTGCTTTTGCCGGTGTACACCCTGCTAACACCAGTGTACACCCTGCTAACACCAGTGTACACCCTACTAACACCAGTGTACACCCTGCTAACACCAGTTAACCTTTGCCCTATTATTGAATTTAATAATTTGCATTTTTATTAATTTTATTTTGTGTGCAATATAGCATTTCTTGATACAGTGCATTTTTTTCTGTGATTTTTGGCACTATTCCATACTCTGATATCTTTGCTGTGTCAACCTCCCTTGGTGCAAGTGAATTACTTCCTTTTTTGCATTCCAAATTGCAATTGCCAGCACCTGCAACCTTTCTCTGAGTGTTGAGGAAGCTTGCAGCACAGTTTAGTGTTGTGTAATACCTGATTTATTTTAAATTTTGTGCAATTTTTGTTACCAGTGTTTACAGTTCAACTCCTTTTCATAAATTTTGTTGCCAGTCTACTGGTGCAATTATTAAATACCTGTACTCCCCTGTAGTTCATTCACTTGCATTCATCTCTTAATTTGTGTTTCAGAGTGTACCACTATTTTTTATTGTTGTTGTTGTTTCGCTCAAATTATTTCAATCACTAAGCAGTTTACCTAGTACCATGGTGCTGTGTTCTCTCTGACCCCGTGTTGAGTTGTAGCCAGTGCATACCATTTCTTGCTCTGATCTGTTTACCCTCTTCGTGACCTGCTTTGCGTTTGAACAATTGACGTCATGACTAAGACACGCAGTGGTCGTAACGTTAGTCCAGTTTCTGCTGACGCTGGCAATGGTGCCTCAGCTGGCGTGATCACGCGGCAGGAGGGCGAAGCCTCCCTGACAGTTGGTCAAGTCATGGTTCAAGTCTCGACCACTAGTGGGTCGGCTAATCGTCCATTCCCGACCTTTCTTTTTGACGGTCGTTCGAAGAGGTTACAGCCATGGCTGCAGTCACTCGAGAGGACTGTTAAGGCTCAATATGATAATCCCTCTGACTCACAGTACATTTGTGCTGCTGTAGCAGCAGTGGATCTCACCCGGGATGATATAGGTGCCTTTGTGCAACTAGATCGTGTTTGTGAGATTCAATCTTGGGTTGCGCTTAAGGAGGAATTTAGGCACTATTTTCGGCGTAGTCGCCAACGCCATTACCTAGAGATCTTGACCAGCGTCTTGGCCGAATGTCAGTACAGGCACGAGAGCCCCCAGGCTTGCATCTGCCAGTTTGAGCAAGCCACTAAAGATTTTGATGATGCAATACGTTCCACTAAGTGGGTGACTGGTGACGACAGTATCAAGGTTAAAGACATCGTCCCCATCATGAGGAGGGATGCACCCCCTAGTCTCCAGGGTGCCGTTGATGCACTAGGACTCGGCCCTGAGCACGCAGTCCTGGGTGCATACGATGCCAAAGACACAAGCCACCTGCCAAGAAAGGCAAGGTTTGTCGCTTTGCGGACGATCCTATGCCCGTCCTTCTGGCATCGTCCACCGCAATGCCGCAGGCGCAGCCGGAGGTCACTTTCGCCGCAGCTGTCAGACATCCAGCCCTCAAAGCTTCCAACCCCAGTTCTACTAACACTCGGCCAAGTAAAAATAGTGACTCCAGTAACAACAGTCGATCCCAAGCAAAGAGGCCGTCACCGACTTCCTGGACCAAGGCAAAACATCACCAGCACACACCACCTCCAGCACCACCTGCTAAGCACATGGTGACTTGCTTTAATTGTTGCAAACATGGGCATTACCGATCCGAATGTTACAAAGCTAAGTCCCCGCAAGGTAACCGTCACCGTCCCCACGCTCAGTATCAAGGTAACCGTCACCGTCCCCACGCTCAGTCTCGAGAGGGAGTCTGCATGTATCACAACACTTCCAGTCATACCTCTAACGAGTGCTATAAGCTACGAAGTATTCTGTCAGCGCAGCGGAGCAAGCATTCGTTGCATAATGCACGTGCTAGCAGGAGTCCTCCCACTAGTTCGGGGGAAGAGGCGCATCCAAGAAATCAGCGAAAGACGTAGTAACCCTGTCGGAGTCACTGTATTCCATCCCTGTCCACAATGCGTTTGCTGCCCTGGGCAGTGATACGCTTGCCGACAGTGAGGAGAGTGCCCTGACGTTGTTGCCGAGACTCGTACCGTACCTTCGAGGTCAAGCCTTGCCTTGGGGTGGCCCGGTGGCCTCGTGGCTAAAGCTCCCGCTTCACACACGGAGGGCCCGGGTTCGATTCCCGGCGGGTGGAAACATTTCGACACGTTTCCTTACACCTGTTGTCCTGTTCACCTAGCAGCAAATAGGTACCTGGGTGTTAGTCGACTGGTGTGGGTCGCATCCTGGGGGACAAGATTAAGGACCCCAATGGAAATAAGTTAGACAGTCCTCGATGACGCACTGACTTTCTTGGGTTATCCTGCGTGGCTAACCCTCCGGGGTTAAAAATCCGAACGAAATCTTATCTTATCTTATCTTATCAAGCGTCAAGCCTCAAGCAGCTGTGACTCCAGGGATTTCGTCGGCCTGTCATGCCTTCACATTCGGTATGACAACTCGTGTGGACCACTCGTTGAGTCCACTGTCCACCATAAGCCTGTCCAGCTTTTCCTAGATACAGGTTTGGTGGTTAACATCGTTCGTTCCACTCTCCTCCGAGACATTGGCCTTCATGCAGCCATGTTGATGGAGCCGTCTGTCATTCAGACCTTGAGAGGAGTCTCTGGTATGCACAAACTTGTCCCAAAATTCGTGGGTCCTTACCGTGTCCTCCAACAGCTCCGTGGCAATAAGTTCGAGGTGAGGGAGATTGTTACTGGAACTATCAAAGAAGCCCACCTTGATCACATGAAGTATGGGGACCATGTGCAAGCCAAAGCAGAGCTTCTGATTGTGGCGTGCCTTGCAACGCCACAATCAGACCAATGCTAGGGACAACCTGTCTACTTCTTCTCCCACTACTACTGTTACTGAAGACAGCCCAGTAAGGCTCCATACTTATGGCCTGCGACCCAGGACAACTGTACATTTCTGTGACATTGACGTACTACTGACTTGTCTGACTCCTATGTTAGTTATGCTAATTCTTTGCTTGCAGAAATGGGTATAAATGCACACACATTGCACAGTTAGTTGATAATGGAGTCAGGGTGGACATCATGTAAATATGTAAATAATTTTTGAAGGGTACCCAGAGTATAATGAATTCTATGGACATAGTACTATTGTAGGTATGTGCACCCAGTGTCGCTTTTAAAGCCTGTATTACGGTAAGGGCAGTGCTGCCCTTCGAGTAATATGTCACACCTTAGGAAATGCTACTGTCAGTCATTGTTTGCAGATGTGAGGGTGCAACAGCATTCGAAAACGAGTAGTCAAGCCTAATGTTCAGCCCTGTGGACAACCTGTATATAGAAGATTTTAGTTCCAGTGCTGACGTCTCCGGGCTCTCTCCTCAATGAAGCTGTGCGGACAAGCCAGTTTTCTCTTCCCCAGGATGGGAGTTTTTTTTTTTATTTTTTTGCCTGTTGCATTTTATGTCCATTTTTTATTTACAAGTGAGCAAAAGCCAGTCCCTCCCTGGGGTACCTAGTGTAAGTAATTCTTTTGCACCTACAGGCCCACCAGTGTCCCGACGCGAGGTGCGTGGCCGAGCAAATGTAGACAGCATGTACTGTCAGCACAGACAGCCTATGCTGTCTGCCAGCTTAGTTCATATTTTGCGGCACTTAAGTGCTGCCCTCTGTGGGCCTACCCAGATCAGTGGGTCGCTGGGCCCACTCGCTCTCACTTCACAGCCGACTGACTCCAGAGGTACAAGTGCTCCCCTCCACGGACTGACTATCGGTCATTCCCTCACATTGCCCGTTGTGTACTCACTCCTATCCAATTAAAGCCAAACTAGTCCACGGCCGTATCATTGCTACCTACGCTACCTCCATCGGCACTAAACTGTTGTTCAACAGCAAGAACATATATATATGTATGTATGTATGTATGTATGTAT
Source organism: Cherax quadricarinatus (assembly GCF_026875155.1). Taxonomy (NCBI): domain Eukaryota; kingdom Metazoa; phylum Arthropoda; class Malacostraca; order Decapoda; family Parastacidae; genus Cherax; species Cherax quadricarinatus. Next base: position 773,876 of record NC_069463.1, read on the forward strand.
AGCGAGAGAGAGAGGGAGAGCACTTCACCGTATCTCGCATCTGCTTGACAGTAGGGATTGCAAGATTCTGTACGAGGCACAAGTATGCTCACACCTTGAGTATGCTCCACTTTCTAGGTTTGCCTCCCCCCCCCCTCTCATCTGCGACTGCTTGACAGAGTAGAGAACAAAGCAAGACGTCTCATCTCTCGCCTGGACCAATCCTGGATAGATCTGTCATTTCAGCAGAGCCTTCAACACAGGAGGGATGTGGGTGGCCTTACTGTTATGTACAAGGCCAATATTGTCAAAGTACCACACTTGGATCCACTTCGAGGACAGCTTGAAGCAAGCTTCTATACCACAAGACGGGCAGAAAGCAGCAACTTCACTCTGGCTGTACCCTTCTCCAGAACATCACTCCATCTGAGATCATTTATCCCCAGGATGACTCGAGTCTTGGAACATATTCGTACAGCATTATGATGTCAACGAGATAGTCAGTTGATCAAATGAAAATGCTGGCCCACAGATGGCTCCAACTTCATCCTGTTCCCTACTTGTATGTTTCATAACAATAAAAATGCTTTCAAATGAGCTGATGTAGGTAACAGCTCTTAGCTTGCCAATAACGTTAGGAATCCTTAAAGTGTTAACAACTTGTCAATAAAACTAGGGATCCTTAACCTAACCTTGTCAAACCCAGTGAAAAAAAAAGAGAAAGAGAGACAGACGGACGAAGAGATGTAGACGGAGAGAAGGAAACAGAGAGATCATGAGCTTACTAGAACAAAATGCACTGGTTACTTATTTACAGAAGCTCTTAGGTAACGAAGAGATTATATTGTTTTATATTGCTGCCTCCAGCTGACTGTCTCTCTCTGCAGCGCTGTATAGCCCATGTGCGCTTCTTTTTTATTTTAATAATCATTCTCTCTCTCTCTCTCTTTCTATCTATCTATCTATCTATCTATCTCCCATCTGCTGGCGTCAGTATAAGTATTCAGAGGAACATTCAGAGAGACCTAGATAAGCTGGTGTAGTGACCAGCACTGTGGAAAATGCGATTCAGCAGCAACAACAACAACTCATCCCGCCCACATGCACACACACACACACACACACACACACACACACACACACACACACACACACACACACACACACACACCAAACACATACACACACCCACACACGCACGCACAGACACACGCATGCACACACACACACACACAACACACACACACACACACACACACACACACACACACACACACACACACACACACAAGGAGCAGGGAGAGAATGGATCTACTAGTGACTAGTGAAGAGGCGGAGCCATGAGCTTTGACCTGACCCCTGCAATCACAAATAGGTGAGCACACACATTGTAATATTTCGGAAAGTTTAGGACGAGGTCAGCGGTCGAACATATGGAGACACAACGGTCAGTTTATCTGAGAGGCTTATGGTCTAAAGGTCACATCTTGTGTGACCTTTGCTCTACACACCTCTCAATTACTCTACTAAAAAAAAATACTAGAAAAAAAGGTCTTAAAGGAAAAATATAAATGTATGCAGCCCCTGGAAAGCATAAATCTATCATCAAAAATTTGTAAAATCATCAGAATATATATTTTTCAAGATAATTTAACGAAGCAAATGTTCAACAAAGATGTGAGTTGAAAGTCTAAATTATTTCTTTTTTCACAAGTGCTTTCAGCTGTGGTTTTTCATCCATGAAAAATTAATTTGGAAACTTTAAAAATCAGACGGACTGAAGTGAGAACCTATACACGGAATGACAGAGTTTATATGTTCGACAGAAATTTTTTTTTTATAATTCATTTATGGCTCGTTTTACTGTTATTGTTTGGACTCTAATACCATCGACGTGTGTGCTCTAATATGTGCCAAAATATGTATTAAAATATGTGCTGAAATATAGCAATATTCAAGGAGGATTAATTCTGGTATTGTGGTATCGAGTCAGGTACAATACTGGTATTGTAGTCCCTTCAAGGAAGGTTCTTGACGCTGGTGATTGGCTCTTGATCTAGGGACTTGGATCTGTTGTCCAGTTCCCTGAATTAAGCCTGAATACCTTCCACATATCCCCCCCCCCCCACAGGGGCTGTATAATCCTACGGGTTTAACGCACAATACTGGCTTACGCTTCCTTTTGATTATAATAATAATAATAATAACGCACAATACATAATACACAATACACCTCAGATAACACAATACACCCCAGATAACACACAATACACCTCAGATAACACACACAATACACCCCAGATAACACACACAATACACCTCAGAAAACACACACAATACACCTCAGATAACACACACAATACACCCCAGATAACACACACAATACACCTCAGATAACACACACAATACACCTCAGATAACACACAACCAATACACCTCAGATAACACACACAATACACCCCAGATAACGCACACAATACACCTCAGATAACACACACAAACACCCCAGATAACACACACAATACACCTCAGATAACACACACAATACACCCCAGATAACACACACAATACACCTCAGATAACACACACAATACACCCCAGATAACACACACAATACACCTCATATAACACACACAATACACCTCAGATAACACACACAATACACCCCAGATAACACACAAAATACACCCCAGATAACACACACAATACACCCCAGATAACACGCACAATACACCTCAGATAACACACACAATACACCTCAGATAACACACACAATACACCTCAGATAACACACACAATGCACCACAGATAACACACACAATACACCTCAGATAACACACAAAATACACCTCAGATAACACCACCAATACACCTCAGATAACACACACAATACACCTCAGATAACACACACAATACACCACAGATAACAAACACACAATACACCTCAGATAACACACACAATACACCTCAGATAACACACACAATACACCTCAGATAACACACACAATACACCCCAGATAACACACACAATACACCTCAGATAACACACACAATACACCTCAGATAACACACACAATACACCTCAGATAACACACACAATCACACCCAGATAACACACACAATACACCTCAGATAACACACACAATACACCCCAGATAACACACACAATACACCTCATATAACACACACAATACACCTCAGATAACACACACAATACACCCCAGATAACACACACAATACACCCCAGATAACACACACAATACACCCCAGATAACACGCACAATTTACACCTCAGATAACACACACAATACACCTCAGATAACACACACAATATACACCTCAGATAACACACACAATGCACCACAGATAAACACACACAATACACCTCAGATAACACACAAAATACACCTCAGATAACACACACAATACACCTCAGATAACACACACAATACACCTCAGATAACACACACAATACACCACAGATAACAAACCCCAATACACCTCAGATAACACACACAATACACCTCAGATAACACACACAATACACCTCAGATAACACACACAATACACCCAGATAACACACACAATACACCCCAGATAACACAACAATACACCCCAGATAACACACACAATACACCCCAGATAACACACACAATACACCCCAGATAAACACACCAATACACCCCAGATAACACACACAATACACCCCAGAAAAACACACACAATACACCCCAGATAACACACACAATACACCCCAGATAACACACACAATACCCCCCAGATAACAACAACAATACACCCCAGATAACACACACAATACACCCCAGATAACACAAACAATACACCCCAGATAACACACACAATACACCCAGATAACACACACAATACACCCCAGATAACACACACAATACACCCAGATAAACACACACATACACCTCAGACAACACACACAATACACCTCAGATAACACACACAATACACCCCAGATAACACACACAATACCCCCAGATAACCACACAATACACCCCAGTTTAACACACACAATACACCCAGATAACACACACAATACACCCCAGATTGCACACACAATACACCTCAGATAACACACACAATACACCTCAGATAACACACACAATACACCCCAGATAACACACACAATACACCTCAGATAACACACACAATACACCTCAGATAACACACACAATACACCTCAAATAAACACACACAATACACCTCAGATAACACACACAATACACCTCAGATAACACACACAATACACCTCAGATAACACACACAATACACCCCAGATAACACACACAATACACCCCAGATAACACACACAATACACCTCAGAAAAACACACACAATACACCTCAGATAACACACACAATACACCTCAGATAACACACACAATACACCTCAGATAACACACACAATACACTTCAGATAACACACACAATACACCCCAGATAACACACACAATACACCTCAGATAACACACACAATACACCTCAGATAACACACACAATACACCTCAGATAACACACACAAAAACAACCCAGATAACACACACAATACACCACAGATAACACACAATACACCTCAGATAACAAAACACAACACACCACAGATAACACAAAACAATACACCACAGATAACACACAATACACCTCAGATAACAAACACAACACACCACAGATAACACACACAATACACCACAGATAACACACACAATACACCTCAGATAACACACACAATACACCTCAAATAACACACACAATACACCCCAGATAACACACACAATACACCTCAGATAACACACACATTACACCTCAGATAACACACACAATACACCTCAGATAACACACACAATACACCCAGATAACACACACAATACACCTCAGATAACACACACATTACACCTCAGATAACACACACAATACACCTCAGATAAACACACACAATACACCTCAGATAACACACACAATACACCTCAGATAACACACACAATACACCTCAGATAACACACACAATACACCTCAGATAACACACACAATACACCTCAGTAAACACACAATATCACTGTCATACAGTGTTATTGTTTTCCACGCTTCAAGATTACTCAAACAATTCAGCTGTTTTACGTCAGTTTCAAAACTCTCCTTTGATACTCTTATATTCTAAATAGTTTTTTTTAGGATTTTACATTTTTTTTATTCTGGAAAGGAATTATAACTGTGTCAATCCTCCTTATATATATATATATATATATATATTATATATATATATATTTATATATATATATATATATATATATATATATATATATATATATATATATATATATATATATATATATGATGACACTGTGCTCTTGGGAGATTTCTGAAGAGAAGTTTGCAGAGATTGGTGGATGAATTTGGTAGGGTATGCAAAAGAAGAAAATTAAAAGGGGAATACAGGAAAGAGTAAGGTTATGAGGTAACAAAAAGATTAGGTGATGAAAGATTGGATATCAGATTGGAGGGAGAGAGTATGGAGGAGGTGAACGTATTCAGATATTTGGGAGTGGACGAGTCAGCGGATGGGTCTATGAAAGATGAGGTGAATCATAGAATTGATGAGGGAAAAAAGAGTGAGTGGTGCACTTAGGAGTCTGTGGAGACAAAGAACTTTGTCCTTGGAGGCAAAGAGGGGAAAGTATGAGAGTATAGTTTTACCAACGCTCTTATATGGGTGTGAAGCATGGGTGATGAATGTTGCAGCGAGGAGAAGGCTGGAGGCAGTGGAGATGTCATGTCTGAGGGCAATGTGGTGGTGTGAATATAATGCAGAGAATTCGTAGTGTGGAAGTTAGGAGGAGGTGCGGGATTACCAAAACTGTTGTCCAGAGGGCTGAGGAAGGGTTGTTGAGGTGGTTCGGACATGTAGAGAGAATGGGAGCGAAACAGAATGACTTCAAGAGTGTATCAGTCTGTAGTGGAAGGAAAGCGGGTAGGGGTCGGCCTAGGAAAGGTTGGAGGGAGGGGGTTAAAGGAGGTTTTGTGTGCGAGGGGCTTGGACTTCCAGCAGGATGCGTGAGCGTGTTTGATAGGAGTGAATGGAGACAAATGGTTTTTTTAATACTTGACGTGCTGTTGGAGTGTGAGCAAAGTAACATTTATGAAGGGATTCAGGGAAACCGGCAGGACGGACTTGAGTCCTGGAGATGGGAAGTACAGTGCCTGCACTCTGAAGGAGGGTGTTAATGTTGCAGTTTAAAAACTGTAGTGTAAAGCACCCTTCTGGCAAGACAGTGATGGAGTGAATGATGGTGAAAGTTTTTCTTTTTCGGGCCACCCTGCCTTGGTGGGAATCGGCCAGTGTGATAATAATAATAATAATATTTTATATATATATATATATATAATATATATATATATATATATATATATTTATTATATATATATATATATATATATATTATATATATATATATTATAATTGTAGTGTTTTCAGTAATGGAACGGGAATTAAATTATTTTAATTATTTCGTTGCGATTTTTTTAATTACGTATTGCATTTATGTGTAATAACGGCGTAATTAAGAATCAATCTGACACTTCAAATATTTTTTTTTAAGTTTAAATAGCGGGAAGACAACTTGGGTTGACAACTACTTTAAAAAATATAAAAAGGGTTTGACATTTATCGTCTCGTGTTTCATTCCTTCTTCCTCCTCCTCCTTCATCTCTCTTCCTCCTCTGTTATCTTATCTTTCCTTGCTCCATCGTTCTTTGTTTTGCTAATGGCTGGGAGTAGTGATAATCCTCTGTCTGTGTTTATCTTCAGGGACTCCATATGTTTGTCTCTTTGTACTCGCGGCTTTACTCGGGTTTTTCAAGAAAAGGTCATTTTTATTTTATTTGTGTGGGGTTTTTAAAATTGTGTTTCGCTTGAAAAACCACAAGTCTTGTTGGGCTCAGGTTGTTGTACTCACCTTTTTGTGGAGGGGGGGTTCGAGCCCTCAGCACCCCCTCCTGAGCGCTCTTAACTACTTACGTCACTAGTTCCCTGCTTCGTCGGAGGGGGGAGGGGGATGCTGCCATACATATTTTTTAAAACGGTGTGTGTGTGTGGGGTGTGTGTGTGTGTGTGTGTGTGTACTCAGTTGTACTCCCCTAGTTGTGGTTGCAGGGGTCGGAATTATAGCTCCGGGTCCCGCCTTTTTCACTGGTCGCTACGGGGTCACTTTTCTTGCTCCATGCGCTTTATCATACCTCTTCTTGAAGCTATGTATGGATCCTGCCCCCTGTGTGTATGTGTGTGGAATCCTCTTTTAGGATTTCTTTTTCTAACCACTCAGAAGCTGAAGAAGTATTTCCTAACGTCCGTGGGATCATTTGGGGGTTAACTACCATATCTGTCCCCTTGTTCACAGTCTTCACCTCCCCAAAACTTTTGTTCCCGTCTGTCTTGACAAGTCGTCTGACTATCCTGTACATCGTTATCATGTTTCCCACGGTCCTGCTGATATTGATGTTCCCCTGTGTATACTTTTTTGCTCACTCTGTGGGTTTAGGTGGGACCAATCACCTTGTGAACCTCTCTTCCCAAACTTGATAACCCAATTGTTTGACCTTTACCTGAGTAGGTTGGGTGCATTGAATTAGCCGGTAGGAGACTTGGACCTGCCTCGTATGGGCCAGTAGGCCCGCTGCAGTGTTCTTCTTTCTTATGTTCTTATGGTCTGTACTTCTAAGTTATTTACGTGATGGATATGACAAAGGCTGCAAGGGGGGTGTTACTCTATGGCAGGCTGACATATCTTGTACAAGCCCCACGATTTACCCTAATTTAAATTTCCCGAACTTCGTTCTTATAATAATAATAATAATAATAAAAAATAATAATCTATATTTCTACAACTACATTTTACAAGATATACAGTTTTTACCTGACATCAATGACATACCCTATGCAGAGCCTCTGGTTTATACAGAGCATTTCGTGGAAAATTTGGTCAGTTTATCCCAGGATGCGACCCACACCAGTCGGGGTAACACCCAGGTACCTACTTACTGCTGGTGAACAGGGACAGTAAATCTTTCATAATTTCACTTATGTGATATGTTGAGACTTATCCACGACGACTCTCAGATTACTGTTTACCTTAGGCCACAGACATTTTGCTAAGTAACTTTTACCCCCAGTACATATTACTTATTGGTTTAATGCTGTTTTCAAAAAAACTCATCAACATCAACATGGAATTCCATCACCCATCACTCTATCCACTCTCTTAAACGAGTGTGTAGGAACTTCTGAAGCAAGTGAGAGTAATTGTGGTAAGGGACCTAAAAAGCTAAAGTAGGAGAAATCTTTAGAGAGGGTGTGGTAGGTAAGGTTGGGGTATCAAGTTGTAAATGATAATGGGAGCCCTTTTACTGAACTTTGTATAGAAAGGAGTTTGATTATAGGTTAATACATTTTTTTAGAAAAAAAATGATAAATAAGTATAAAAAGATATGATACCGGGTGTTAAAGACAGTAGTTTGGTGGACTATGTATTGGTAGATAAAAGACTGTTGGTAGATTCAGGATGTACATGTTTATAGAAGGGCCAAAGATATATTAGACCCCTTTTTTGTTGTAACTACAGTGAGAGTAAAATGTTGATAGGATACAAGGAAAACTGAATCAGCAAGTCAGGATAGAGGTGAATGTTTTACGAATAAAGGAGAAAGGCAGTTAAGGTAAGATATTAATCAACTATGGAGGGTAGATGCGTGTGGGGCTACAGCAGTATGGGCAATATGGTTGAAGATGCTATGGAGGTAGGTTTAAGAATTATAATGATACTGTTCAGCAGAAGTTTTGTGGTTTACAGGAAAGTTGGGGGTGGGCGGGAGGGAAGAGAGCGACTGATGCGGGCTGAATGTAATGTAAAGAGAGCAATTATTTTTAAAAATAGAACGTGATACAAGGAGGAGGGAAGGAGTAGTATATGGAAGAGAAAAAAAGAGAGGTTGAGAGAGATGATGGAATGTAAAAAGAGAGCAAATGAGAGAGTGGGTGAGATGTTATCAACAAATTTTGTTGAAAAATAGAAAAAGAGTTTGAAGTGAGATTAATAAGAAGCCTCAGGGAACAAATGGATTTTGAATTGTTACTAAATAGGAGGAGGAGAGTTATTAAATAGAGAGTTAAAGCATATCGGGAAGATGAAGGGTATTATTTTGCAGGAATTATAAATGTTTGATGAGATAGGGAAGCTGTGATTTCGTGTATTTGGAGGTGTTACAATATGCGATATCTATAAAGTATAGGTGACATCTCCAGAGATACTAGAAGGTCACTTATTGATCAACCCTTTAGCATATAGCCTGTCTCTGGTTTTGTAAACAGGGTTTGTCAGAAAGTATTTGGTCCATTTATCCTTTAAAATTAGATAAATTTTAATAGTGGTATAGAATTGAAAAACTATAGATACATAACTAACGAAATAATAAATTGATAAGAGAGTTTATTAACAAAGTTGTCTAGGTGGACAAAATCAAGTTACTAGTCTGATATAATTCGGATTATAAGCTCTAACACATCTCTTGTAGTTGCAACCGTTAAATTGTACATATAGTAGTATCGTGCTGAAAGGCCACATTTCATATCAGCTTATGACCTTGCAGTACGTTTGGTACGTTTAATTATAAAATAATAGTAGCCATACAAGCACATGTGTGGAGAATGTGTGTATGTGCTCAGAGTTGTTCCTTATGTCTCAGTAAGACTTGGTCTCGACTTTACATTAAAACATTGACTGACTCTAAAAGTCCTCAAAAAAACAGGCTGGGCTTGAACATTTTGACGAAGGATTCGCCGAACTCCCTTATTACCGAATTTAAGTTCAGCAAACTCAAGCCATGCCACTAAGCCAACAGGTCCCCAAGACCTACACAGCCCGAGGTACTGCTCCAAGGTCAGTACTCCTGCCTCTCAATGTCCTCCAACAGTCTCTCCTCCGAGGACTCTCCAGCTCGCTCTGCCACAGCCCCAGAGAGCTCCGCTCAACTCTGCTACTCAGAGCCCACTGCATTAACAGCTAGCAGCTCTGCTCGAAGTCTCTTTCATCAGTTGTTCATTGGCTTATATGTCCCGAGAGCACCCCCCACATTGGAGTGTGCACCACGTGTTTTGACCTGACGCCGAAAGGTGTGGCTGCACAGACATTTGACAGGCAAGGTGTGACCATATAATTGGTTAACAATTTAGGTCTCCCCAGAGACCTTCTCAAGCCCAGGCCTTGAAATACATCAAACCTTACATCACCCCCACATGCACTGTGTTATCCGATGGTTTAACGCTCCCCATGATTTTTTAATAATTGTAATATAATTTGGAATGGCTAGTTCTTTTATTTAATAAATGTATGGAAGAGGGTAAGGTTACCTAGGTATTGGCAGAGAGCATGCATAGTTACTTTTTATAAAGGCAAAGTGGGGCTAGTGGACAGAAGAGGAGTATAAAAAATTATAGGTTAATAAGTATGTTGAGTTAAACTGGTAAAGTGTTTGGCAGAGTTCAGAGTTATTATTGAAAGAATTAAGAGTAACACGGGACGAGCAGGATGCAGATGAAAAGGGGACTTTAGGGGGGTATTGGGGGGGTGCAGACCCAAAGTGTTGTAAATGAAAACATTAGTTGAACAGTATGAAGATTAAGAGTGAAGAGCCTTTTTATGACATTTATGGATTTTGGAGAAAGCATTATGCAGGGTGGATATGGCAATGTGGCAGATGTTGCAAATGTATGGAATAGGAGTAGGTTTTGAAATCAGTGAAGGTTTTTACGAGAATAGTGAGACCCAGGTTAGGAGTATGTAGGTGATGGAGGGAAGAAATATTTCAGTTGATTGTAGGTCCTTAGAGATGTGTTGATGTCACCATTGTTGTTCGATATATATTTATACAAGGGGGTTGTAAATAAAAGAAGTGAATGCTCGGGTGCTGGCAAGAGGTTATGTGGGATTTAAAAAAGATAAAGAATCTAAGACAAAGGTGGGAGTTGTCACAGTTGCTTCTTTGCTGATGTCACTGTGTTTTTGGATGATTTTGAAGGAGAGTGCAGAGGTTGGTGGACGAGTTTGGTTAGGGTATGTAAAAGAAGGAAATTAAAAGTGATAAAGAAAAGAGTAAGGTGATGAGGGTAACAAAAAAAATTGTCAACAGATGATTGGATATCAGAATTAGAGGGAAGAGAGTGAGAGAGTTTGGAGGAGGGAGGTGAATGTATTCAATATATTTGGGAGTGGATGTGCTAACAGATGGGGTCTATGAAGGATGAGGTGAAAAATTTCCATTGAACTGATGGGCGAAAAAAAAAGGCTGTGTGGTGCACTGAGGAGTCTGTGGAGGACAGAACATATCCATGGAAGCAAAGAGAGGAATGTATGAAAGCCATAGACATACCAACGCTTTTATATGAGATGAAGCATTGGATGGCGAATGTTGCAAAACGAGGAGAAGGCTGGAGGCAGTGGATGATGTCATGTATGAGGGCAAAATGTGGTATTGTCGAATATATTACTCAGAGAATCATACTTTGGAAATTAGGAGGAGGTGCTGGGGGAATACTTAAAAGTATTATCCAGAAGGGCTGATGAGGGGTTGTTGAGGTGGTCTGGACATTTGAGAAGAAGGAACGAAATAGAAGTTGCTTCGAGAGTGTATCACATGTGTAGTGGAGGGAACGGCGAGTACAGTGTACCGGCCCAAGAAAGATCGGCAGGCGGGGTAACAAAGCTTTTGTGAGCTGAAAGTCTTGGTCTCCAGAAAGTATGCGTCATCGTGTTAAATAGGAGTGAGTGGAGACAAATGGATTTTAGGACTTGACGTTCAGATGGTAGTGTCTCGAGCCAAAGTAACATTTATGATGGGATTATACAAGGAAACCGGCAGGCCGGACTTGAGTCCCTGGAGGTGAGAAGTACAGTGCCTGCACTCTGACGGAGGGGGCGTTTTTTGTTGATGTTGTAGTTTTATAACTGTGGTGTAGGCGCGCCTCTGGCAAGACAGTGATGGAGTGAATGGTGATGAAAATTTTTCTTATTCGGGCCACCCTGCTTGGTAGGAAAACGGTCGGTGATAGGGGGAAGAACAAATGTCTTTGAAAACCGTTTGAATGTTTTGGTAGACAAGACAGACTCCCCAAGATCACCTCCGCCGTCACTGAGACAGATGGTACCTGTTCTTCCACTTCTCCGACCAACCCTCCACAGTTCTGTCTGAAGGATCATTCAGAACCGTCAGCAAGGTTAATAATGGTGATGTACAAGACAAGAGAGACGAGACGCCACTGAGGTGTAATTTTTTTAATTACGTTCTGACTGTACTATCTTACCTCTGGCACCGGCTCTAAATAATATAACTCCGAAAAGATAATTCAAAATTTTGTTTGTAAATTAAATAATATCCCTGTCTTAAACGCTGTGTTTTTTTTAAATTTAGTAATGCTGGGATACACATTACACATATACCGGAACTCAGAAGAAAGAAATTTACAAACGACGTTTCGGTCCCGTCATGGAACATTAACTAATTATAGTCCCAATTGGACTGAAATGTCTCATAGTTGCGGTTCTTGTCCAAATATGTGAGTTATTTGTGTAGTGTCCAGGTCACGGTATTGTGCCTTTTTTATTCATTTTGGCGGCGGCAGCGGCAGCGGCAGCAGCGGCAGCAACGGTATCCTACCAGCTCTTCTTTCTCAAAAAAAAAAAACATCGACTCATCCAAAACTTGTGATGGCTAAGTGAAGATCAATACATTGAACCCACGTAGACAAACAAAACATACCAAGAATACTAGAATGTAACCCAAATCTTGACAAAATTAGAAGATCTAAGGAAGACAGCCCTGCTAACCCAAACACTGCCTTCGCTGCCAATCACTTAACCCAAGCTCCGAGAAAACAAGCCTTCTCCTCCATTGTACACAATTACTTCCAGTGATACTATGAAAGGATATATCGCACAGAAAGAAACAACATCAGTAATAAAGATAACAGCAGGACCTAGAACTCAACTTGTCTCACCAGCAGGACGACCAGTCAGTGTATCTCCAACCCCCCTCACCACCGCCACCCAGGGAACAACAACAACAAACATGGCTGACTCTCCCTCCAACTCCACTCCCTTCAAAGGATTCACCCATGATAACTCAGGTATGGATTATTCCTGACAATATCAAGGACTACATCGTTGCTCTAGAAAATGAAATTCAAAGATATCAAAGCAACACTCGGCGACGAAGAATCCAAGTTAACCCAACCTCGAGACAAGATCCAAAAACCTTGAAGATGAAGATTACATCGGGAAGTGGTTGACACAGAAAATACTCTAAAAGCAGATATAGCCAGTCACACTGAGCAAATAACAACAATAAATATGAAGGTTGAAGAAGCAATCAGGACTGGGAATCAGACATGCAACACTCGACCTAAATGAATACCTTGATTTTCCAAAGGACGACAAAACTGAACAAGATAAGTTGTCTGATGCAGTTATAATTAAAACAGTTCCCCACACATTCCTAGATGACCATAACACAAGCACAGTTGCAAAGAAACTGCTATCAGGATATTACAGAAATCCACGTATCAAGTCATCGTGCAAAAAAATGAAATCATAGAAACCACGTTTGTTAGGAAAAACCAGGAAGTAAACACAGTATAATGTGATCCGACTTCATTCCTACGTTTAAAGATAAGGATCTAATTAAATCAGCAATTACCAATGAAAAAAATGGAGTGTACATAAATGCAGGGTCTAACAAAAAAAAACCCCGTCAAAACATTCTGTTCAAGGGGCTGAGGAAAACTAAAACAGGGAAAAACAAAATAAATCAGTGTTTCACGCGCGAGACCGAGATGGGAAAATACTAGTAAGGGAAAAACATCAACAGGAAAACAATTATACATCTTCAATACGAACATGATTTCTCTACCTTCCTTAGAAAAGCTGACATTTCTGTAAACAGATTAGATAAGTGCCCATAATACATATATTACGTGTGGTGATCATAGTGTACGTTAATATTACTATTGTTGCATTATTATTTTTATTATTTTTCATCACTAGCTAATGCCAACTACCTCCAATACTCTATACTTCTTTCTTACTGCTATTAATTGCTCATAATTTTAAATTACAAGTCAAATCTTACTCCAAATTAATAATATTCATTATTCTTACCTGTCCATTTAATTTTGTTTATCACTACTTGTTTTTTAGTCACTTTTCATTGTGTATGCAATTAGTGTATATTCCAATTACTTTTTTGCAAGTACCAAAACTATCTTTTGCTAGCTAGTACCAACTACCTCATTTTTTTTTACTTTTTATTGTGCAATAAACTGCTCAATTTATTTAATATTACAAATCAGATCTTACTCCTAAACCAATATTATTTCATAGTGACCATCTGTCCATTTAACTTTGTTTACCATTACTTAATTTTAGTCCCTTATATATTTTCTCCTTTATTTTAGCTTTATATAACTACCCTAGTTTATATATTCACAATTGTTAAAATAATCAAGGTGCTATTCTCAGGTGCTAAAGTAGAATAAGTTCACAATTTTGCCATTATATTCCAAAGCTCATTTATTTGATTACCACTTTATTGTTCACCACAACTTATATTAGTCCCTTTTATATTATAATTTTATACTATAATTCTAACTTTAAAGAATTACCTTTATAGTACTACCTACTATTCATATTCCAAGCTCCATTATTTGATCATCACTTTATTTGTATTAGTCCCTTTTATATTGTCTCCTTTATTTTGTAACAAAAAAAAAAAAAACTACCTTAGCTCATTATTTTACATTTGTTAAATAATTCAGGTGCTATTTTTTAGCTTAAGACTATTTACTTTGTTTTATACTTAATTCTAACTATAGATTCACTACAAATCTTATGATTACAAGCATTGATCCTGATACCAACCTCTTATTTAATGACTTAAATGAATCAAACAGTTACTGTAATTAACTACACTGCAGAACAATCAAAGGCACTTCTCAGTGCCAACAACAACATAACTATCTTTAACTACAATATCAGATCTTAAGCAAGCATTACGATGACCTCATAGCATTACTAAATTCCTTACATGCCAATATGTCCATTCATTACATTAACTGAAACCTGGCTAAAGCCTGATAGTAAAGATGTCTATGCCATTCCTGGTTACACAGCCATTCACAACTGTAGGCCAGACCAACCAGGGAGTTGGCACAGCATTATACTACTCAGACCACTAGGAATGTATCACTAATACTTGCACAAGGGATGAACTGAGGGAATATTATAATAGCCAAAGTCAAATCAAATTACTACAAAAACCTCTCCAATTATAAAACATCTCAGAGTTCCACAGTCAAACATTAGCAATTTAGTCAAAAACCTAGGAGTATGATACTGATGCACGCATGAACAAAGTCACTTATACTCTCAGGTGACTTCAATATAAATCTCCTGCAGACCAGGACCCACACGTTACTGAATTTACAAACACAATGAGTAACTGTATGTTTTACCAACAGTAACAAAACCTACAAGAGTTACAGAGACTAGTGTTTCCCAACTTGACCACATCTGGGGCCAAACAACATATCCCTTTAAAATCAGGCATAATTACAGGATAATACCAAAGACCACTACCCTACTTTCTCATAACAACTCTTGCGTAAACACCCCAAGACATACTAAAGTCACCTTCAGACTTACAATGAGGCAGCCATAAAACATTCACAACAGCTGTAGCAAACATTGACGGCACACTGAGCTAGAAATCTATACAGATTTTTATTGAATTTATAATAATTTTCTAAAAGACCCAATACCTCTTAACAAGCACTGCCCTAAAAAAAAACTAAACAGATGACAGTAGAGACTGAACGTCCTGGCTAACACCCAGCTTCTCAAATCCATAAATACAAATAGCCCAATATGGAAAAACAGTACAGACATGGGTCAGATAGCCCAGAGACCCAAACAAACGTTACTCGTCATCCTAACCAGCCTGATAAGAAGGGCAAAATAAATTGTATTATGAGAACAGATATATCCAATTACGAGGTGATATAAAAAAGACTGGAATACCCTTCAGAAATTCTGGGAACAAAAAAGATATCCGAAATAGCGTAATAAAATAGCAAATCAGATGAACCCCAACTCCCACCAACAGAAACAGCAAACAGATCAATGATTTCTTTCCACTATTAGGACAAAACCCTTGCCAATAAAATCCCAAGCTCAGATACCCCACAAATGACTTACCTCACGGCAACTACCCCGAACACACTGTTCCTAGCTCCGGGACTAAACCCATACGAAGTTCCCTTATATCAACGCACTAAAAACAAGGCAGGAGATTTAATACCTTACCACCCTTTATAACAAAAAAGTGTCAGTGCTATCACCAATCATTGCACACTAACAATTCCATTGAATCCTCCACCGTCCTACGTACTCAATTAGCAGGGTCACCCCGATCCAAAAGGAGGAGAACCAATCAGAGTTGAATAACTATAGGCCAATATCCAACTTCCACCCCTCTCAAAAATTTCGAAAAATAATTAATTCAAAAACGAATCTACTCCTACCTTATCTCCCAACATACTCAACCCCTGCCAATTTGGGATTTCAGGCCATATAAAAATACTAAATGATGTATTATACACATGCTGAAACATATATACACTGCAAAGAGAAAAAGGAAGTCCCATGGGGGATCTTCATTGACTTACGTAAAGCTTTTGATACAGTTGGACCATGACTTGCTCCACGTAAAATTGTCACACTATGTATAAGGAGGGCACTCCCTCAATACCTTCAAGTCATTACCTCAGCAACAGAAGCCAAATATGTGTACGACAATGGGGCAAATCTTCTGCACAAACAATTACAGTTGTGTCCCACAGGGAAGTGTCCTGGCCCTCTTCTCTTTCTCTATACATCAATGACCTACCAAATGCTCGCAATTTTGCTCAAACCCACACACTATTTGCAGATTGACACTACATACGTCTTCTCCCCACCGAGCCCAGTCACGTAGCAATACTGTAAATACGAATTTACAGAAAAATACCTACCTGGATGAGGACTAACAAACTTACACTAAACATGACCAAAAACCTAGTTCATTCAGTTTGGTAACAGAAGCTACAGATGTCCCTCTTAACATAATGATAAACGGATCACCTATCACAAAGCTAACAGATGGAAAATTCTTAGGAATCCACCTTGATAATAGACTCAAATTTCATACACATATAAACAAATTCTAAAGAAAATTCCAAGACTGTGGCATACTATCGTAGATACGGTACTATGCTCCACAGTCAGCCCTCTGGCCCTATTTCACTCTTCTTATTTACCCCTATCTCACTATGGAATTTGTGCAATGGGGCTCAACAACAATTAACCATTCAGACCACTAATTACCCAACAAAAGGCTGCAGTAAGAGAATGATGAATAAAATTTCTCACTACAGCAGCCATCACTCCCATATTCAGTACCTAAAACTACTCACCATTACAAAACAATCCATACTTTTAATGCACCTATTACATACATAGGATAAGAACACTTAACTCTGATATTAACCCTCCCTCAAACTCTCCTTGCCAACCTCAAACAGAAAACACTGACCATAACACAAGGCAAGATCACTCTTGATGTTCCTCGTGTCCATCTCACATATGCAAAAACTCAATGCACATAAAAGGCCATAAATTCTGGAATTCATTTACTGTAAATATAAAAGAAACACTACCTGTTTATAAATTCAAGTTTTTCTCAAAGATCACCTACTCACCCAAAACCAAATAAATACATGAATAAGTGAACCTTATAAATTGTATATCTTAAATGTTTCTCACATTTATCACATAAATGTTTAAACTAAAATTCAATCTAACTTTATTTTTTTTAAATACCTACCTAACAGAAAACTCCATCGATGAATGTTACAAACAATTGCAAGCAACCATATGACCTTCTTTGTTAATATCATTTGTGCTTTATAGTAATCTGTTTTACAATAATGTTTTATCACTGATTTCGTCATTGCTTAGTTAATCTTAAGTTAATTTTTAAGCCAGCCCGTAATGCTATGCATATAAGTTGGCTTTGGCATGCTGCTCTTACCTGTATTTTTTTGTACCTCTGTATGTGTGCTCAAATTGTAAATATATAAATAAATAAATAATAAATAAATAAATAATACATACATATATATATTAAAAAAAAATTTTATATATATATGTATATATATATATATATTATATATATATATATAAATATATATTATATATAGGTAGAATAGGTTGGTATAACAGGCAACCGCCCAGGGAGGTTTATACCGTCTCTGCCCACGTGAGTGTAAACGAAAGCCTGTAATTGTTTTACATGATGGTTAGGGATTGCTGGTGTCTTTTGTGTGTCTCTAAACATGCAAGATTTCAGTATGTCTGCTACTTCTACTTGCTTTAGGTCACACTACACATACATGTACAAGCATTTATATACACATACACCCCTCTGGGTTTTCTTGTATTTTCTTTCTAGATTCTTGTTCTTGTTTATTTCCTCTTACCTCCATGGGGAAAGTGGAAAACAGAATTTCTTTCCTCCGTAAGCCATGCGTGTTGTAAGAGGCGACTAAAATTGCGGAGCAAGGGGCTAGTAACCCCTTCTCCTGTATATATTACTAATTAAAAAAGGAAACTTTAAGTTTTTTCTTTTGGGCACCCCGCCTCGGTGGTACTGCTGGTGGTACGTTGAAAGGTGGGGAAAAAAAGAAGTTTATATATGTAATATATTACAATGTTCACGGAGAGTGAGTGAGTTTTAGTCTTTATTTATGGAAGTGAAATACTCCTTTGGGGGATAGGTTATCACGATAGTATCCATATATAGCACAGTCTGTGGCTCCAAACCAGTTCACTAACCTCGATCCTATCTGATGTTGTCTTGTCTAACAAGTCAGTCATTCACTGAGTACGGAAGAGGGGAATGCAATACGTTGGATGATGAAGCGTATACGCAGAAGAGTGTGTTGCTTTAATCTGGCCATAATTGTGTAAATGTAGTACTCAAAACATTTAATAATGGCACTTAGTCACTGTTTTTTTAAAGTCTCTGATTAAATAAGTTTCCTTGTTTTCTGTAGTTCGTGATATACTATAGTTCCTGCTTATGGTAGTACTTAGTTTACTGCAGTCCACTGGTTTATAAGTGTTCCTAATTTACAGTAGTTTATGGTTTACTAAGAGTCAGTGGCTTACTGTGTTACTGGCTTACTGGCGTCGGTGGGTTTCTGGAGTCAGTGGCTACTGGAGTCAGTGGCTTACTGTAGTTCTGGCTTACTGGAGTCAGTGCTTACTGTAGTTACTGCTTACTGGGAGTCAGTGCTTATACGTAGTATGGCTTACTGGAGTCAGTGCCTTACTGTAGTTACTGGCTTTACTGGAGCCAGTGGCTCTTACTGGGAGTTCAGTGGCTTTACTGTAGTTACTGGACTTACTGTGTTACTGGCTGACTGGAGTCGGTGGTTTACTGGAGTCAGATGGCTTACTGGAGTCAGTGGCTTACTGTAGTTACTGGCTTACTGGAGTCGGTGGTTTACTGGAGTCAGTGGTTTACTGGAGTCAGTGGTTTACTGGAGTCAGTGGCTTACTATAGTTACTAGCTTACTGGAGTCGGTGGTTTACTGGGAGTCGGTGGTTTACTGGAGTCGGTGGTTTACTGGAGTCGGTGGTTTACTGGAGTCGGTGGTTTACTGGAGTCGGTGGTTTACTGAGTCGGTGGTTTACTGGAGTCGGTGGTTTACTGGAAGTCGGTGGTTTTACTGGAAGAGTCGGTGGTTTTTTTAATGGAGTCTGTGGTTTACTGAGTCGGATGGTTTACTGGAGTCGGTGGTTTTACTGTGAGTCGGTGGTTTACTGGAGTCGTGTGGGTTTAATGGAGCCGGTGGTTTAACTGGAGACGGTGGTTTACTGGAGCCGTTGGTTTACTGGAAGCGGTTGGCCTACTATAGTTACTGGCTTATTGGATCAGTGGATTTTGGAATGCCCAGCTTACTTGAGCTTGGTTTACTGAACTCTCAGCTTTTTAAAAAATCTTATACACTACCCTAAAAATACGTATTTTACATGATTCAAATCAGTTCGGATGAGATAAACAGTGATACAGGTAACACTAGACACATTGTATCATAGGAAAATTTTTAAGAATATCTCGCCCACTGTGAATTTTATCAGTACATAAAGGCATGAAAGATTTCAGTACTATATAGGAGCAGCCGGTGTTAAGTTGTGTCTCGTCAAGTTACTTGATCACGGTTACTGTGTGCAGTATGTAACAAGGTGGACATGACGCCAGACATGCTGATAACTTCACAAGAATAATGAATAATCCCCAATTCAAGGACGAGGTCTGTTCTGCAGTCAGTTTTGTTGATTACGGGTCTTGATTAGAATGGATATGTAAGGTTAAGGGGAATATTCAAACACGTTATATCGTCTCTGTTGCTGCTTATTAATGCTCTCTGACGGTGTCATTCAAAGGCTTTTTGCCGCCGCCTTCAACTTTACTCTTGCTTGACGTAGGTGTTGCGGTGCTGACTTGTTTCATAACCAGGTGACAAGAGCTGGTGTCGGACGATTATCTTACACGACAAGTGTCTAACATTGTCTCTGTTTACGTGTTGGTCATCATTACTAAGGACTCACCGGGTCTAGTGTTACTTTAAAAAAAAAAAGGCTGCACACAGGACCTCAACACTGGGCCAGTCAACATCCGTTGATACCAAGGCAAAAAAAAAAAAAAAGCCCAAGGCCATTTCTGTTATTGACCTCTGTACTGGTGGTTCGATCCACCGTTGTTGTTGGGAAGAGGTTTTTTGTTTTCCTTCGTGTCTGATCATTCTAAACACTGACTCCTTAGACTGTTCCTAGTGCTGAGTTGCTGATTTCTCCACCAAATCCTGGTTCATTTGTTCGTGGGATAGAATACATGATGGCTATATCTCCCACAGCTGACCTGACTCCATATGCTGCCTCAGATAACCTGTGACCCACTCCTACTTCAACTTCCCTCCTCCACCCATTAAACGCCCTTCCACCACCTCTACCACTGCAAAAAAAAATACACCACCTTCAGCCTATCTCACTCATCATCACCTCCACAATTCTAAATTCCCCTCTGTTTCAAAAAGAAATTAATTCCTCTTACCTAAAAATCACAAGATTGTTAACACGATGAATCTCTTCACTCCTCCTCCTCCCTTACCAAAACGCAAATGCTAGATGAGCTATAAACAAACACACAAGCCAGCAGACAGTATACTCCAAATGGGGCAAGTGATAAGCTGAAAAAAAAAACAAAATTATTCCCAAATACATTCATAACACCACCATCATGGCCCTTAAGTCACACAGTTCAACATACGTTAGCCTTTTAAACACAACATACTCGCTGAACTAGAGTCGATCGCTCAGACGTGTTAATTACACAGCACTTGTGAGCATGATACTCCAGCGAACCTTAGTTTAAAAAGCTCGACAGGCTCTCAGCTGACCTGTAATGGCGTAGCCATTCTGGCAAATAGCACTATAGAACATGAATTTCTCTCTCTCTCTCTCTCTCTCTCTCTCTCTCTCTCTCTTCTCTCTCTCTCTCTCTCTCTCTCTCTCTCTCTCTCTCTCTCTCTCTCTCCTCTATTCTCACGGCATGGCTGTGGAAAGTATACACAACAACTGGGCCCCAATCGTGATTTTCACCACATAAACCACATTCCTAACACAAAACAGTTAATATACATGATCTCACTTGCTGTTTCAAGCACACAATCTTCATGTATACCTTCTTGCAGATTTTAAATGCAAAATTTTTTTTTAACCCACCCCAAAAACTTTTTGGCCTTCATGAACAATTATACTAACCTAACATGAAAAAAAACAATACTTCCAACTTGTCCCAAAAACACCTTATTCACTATTGGTTAACACTTCACCACCAGTGTAAAACTGACATTCACTACATATAACAGCCAGTAATTAACCTTCATCACTTCATATCACCGGTCCTTCTCAGGCTTTTGATCACGTTCATATCACACTTCATATTTATTCATATCCATTACTCATTCCCATCAACTCCACTCCAGCTTGCTAACAAGCGACTGGGACATGTTCCAAACAACACCTTGCCACATAGACCTCTCACGCAACTATAACAAACAGGAGCCTAATTTCTGACATAGACACAATATGAACATAAACAACATTCTCTCACACTAGGTGTGACAAAACAGTGCTCTAAAGACACTACAAGGTACGCTGGAAATGTAAACACATATGCAGCATAATGTGATCCTTTATTGACAACGTTTCGGCTCACGCAGTGGGCTTTATCAGTCACAAACAGACCTGAGATCTGTTTGTGACTTGATATAAGGATCACATTGTACTGCATGTGTGTGTATATTTCTATTGTTGTCGGTACTTTATACCATTAATTTTTCAAAAGGGACGCATTTTTTTCCAAACCTAAAAGGAAAAAAGCGCCGTTCCATGCCTCTTTCAAACTAAAAAATTAGAACCGCGGTCTAATACGGCTAAGATATTCTGTAAGGGGATGTTTACATCCCAGTCAAGACCTAACAATACTGGTAATCCCCTGAACTCGATAAACACTGCATCATAGATCCAAAATTTCTGGAATTTATCGGAAATTTCAGGGCCCCCCAAACCCGTAATTAAGTCATCCCGCACTTCTGAAATCCAAGCGACAAATTTTCAAGGATTGGGAAAACCTCCTTAACCGAAGAAGTTCTTGAAATTACGATGAAGTTCACAGAACTTAGTTTTTTACACCTTTAAAGTTACTGGTTCCCTCTCCTCACATTCCTTAACCTTCAACACGAGACCCTTTCCACGTTTCTCATAAAACATGTGATTGGTATCCCAACAATACAACAATAACATTATTTCTTTTGTACCTGTTTTTGTTCTCTTAATCTGGTTTTCAATTTCCAATCGGCTACGTTACTTCCATCCAAAAAGGGCCTGCATACTGACTAACTTGATAATAGAATAACTGTAGAAATCTTAGGAGACTTTTGAAGTTTGTAACTAAGTCCGACTCCCTTGAGCAAATCACTAGGGAAACGACAGTTTAGCAACAACGTCATCCGATTTTAAATATTCTTTCCCTTACCCATAAAGTTAGCTGGACCGTGACAAATGCCTCTTTGACAGACGTTGGATAGCTAGCAATGTCTGGCACGACGACTTAGTAATGATCCACGCTTTGATTTTCCAGTACCAGGGACAATTACTAGTAATTTCCCTTTGATGACCGCACTGATTGTAGAAAGTGCAGGATAACTTCTCCGACTATTTACCTTCAGGTAGGAGTCCCCAAGGCTACGTCCTTTCTCTGCTCTATATTCTAACAATGGCTTCCCAAACCCCTTATACCTAATCTTATGCAGACGATATTACACAATTTCACTGTACATGAAATATAGATTCCTTACACACACAACACAACGCGAAAATGCACAGGATTAGCGCATGGAACTTATAATCGTTGTAAACCTCAACCATATCTTATACAGAGAGATGTGGGACGTTTTGCAGGAGTGATATGTTAAGGTTAGTCACTTGTCAACCCCTCGTACTTTGGGAGCGCACAAGGCTGTTTTTACGAAACTGAAAATCCCACAAAAAGTTGAGGAATAACCATACCACGGGCGGGATTAAAAACCCCGCGGTCAGAGAGTCTAAAACTCAGCCGTCGCGTTAGCCTGGACAGCTAGCCCAAAAAGTTCACCAACTAGGTATATTTTCTACATATGGGAAAGGTTAGCATGGGCACCACTGTGACCACAAATGCAAGGGGTTTTTAAGCGAATCTAGCTAGCGTGGCGTCAAAACTCTAGCTAGTCCCCTCAGCGTTACAGACTAAACGAAATTCGTAATGAACGATTGCATCGTGTAAATTACGATTTCGTGAGTAAAGGGTGGGGAAATCCACACTTACAACCTGGTTGTAAGAGGAACTGGCAGCCCTTGCTCTGGTCGCCACCTCGATTGGAATGTTCTTCTCCAAAAAGTGATGTTGACAACCAAGTGAATCCTTAAATGGACACGTCCTTAATCCACAGAAGTTACATCCTTAAAACGGCAGTATGTGACGAAGAGTAAGTCAACCTTGGTTGGCCTTTGTGTACCCGAGGCTTCTATGCAAAGTACAAGGTTGAAAGGCAAAAGAAACATTTCAATACCTATAGCAGGAACTTGCACGGCAAGCTGTAGGCATTGGGTGAAGTCAAAAGTGGGATCTTTAAATGGAGAAACCCCAAAGAAGCTAGCATCGGTGAGTGAGCCCCAAACCTGGTGGTCCCGGTCAAGGACAGACTAGGATCTGCCTGTGAAACATTATTCACCTAAATCGACGGGATGGACCACCTCTACTGCAGTAAAGAGAAAGCTGACCCATTTGCGACATTTTTGCTCCAAATGTAAGTTCTGATCCGAAGAACTGAAATCAAAGCTGTCATTGGTGAAAGACAGGAGGGTGCATCTCTTAAATCGCTTGCCCAGAAAAGGCTGTGGACCCTGACAAGTTGACCCAGATGGGTAGATGGGCAAACCCACCTGCAGCACCTCTAACTCGATCTTTTCAGCACTGCCTAGTACAGTGTAAATGCCCCTCTCTATAGAAAGAGGCAGTGTGTCCCTGTTCATAAAAAGAAGCAGAGCAAAACCATACACAGACCAGTGTCACTTCCTGTCTCACTGCAAGACCCTTGAGACAAAATCTCAAGACAAATGAGAGTTTTTGACTCCCCTCACTACTTGGACCGTCAAAGGGCTTCAGGAAGGTTCTCTGCTGTGATCTGTTGTTAAACCTCTGCACTAAATGGCAACCAGTCACTGGATGAATGCAAAGTCAGCTGTGTGGTAGCACTGGACATTGCTGGTGCTTTCGACCGGGTTGGGGGCACCGGGGACCTCCGGCAAAACTGCAAGCACTGGGAATTGCAGGTTCTACACTACGTCTCCCTCAGTGATAACCTTTTTTTTAGTAGATCTCTTAGGATAGCTCTCTTTGAAACAGAATCAGCAGGACATCGTACTGGAGCAATTGCCCCACAGGGAAGTGTGCTTGGACCATTATTATGGAATATCTACTTCAACGACCTTCTCCATCTCATCCCAGAACCCCATGCATGTACAGATGATAGCACGCTGACATTTACTTATCCAAGATAAGAAATACCAGTGCTCTAAGCTACCTCAATCACCACCAAAGAGCTATTTTCAGCCTGGAAAAACCGATGGCAAGTAACATTTGCTGCTGAGAAAACACAAATGATGATGGTCTCTAGGAACTATGATGGTAATGCTTGAGCACTGGTAAGTATCAATGGAAGAGTGTTGGTACCGGGGGATGAAGCTGATATCCTTGGGGTTAAAATTCGACTCCAAACTGATCATGAAGAACCACGTTGTAAACCGGGCAAATATGGGGTCAGGAAGCTTACTGCACTTTGACGTATCTAGCATCTGCTCAACAGTAGAAGTTGCAAGATTCTGTACGAGGCACAAGTACGCTCACCCTTTTGAGGATGCTCCACTTTCTTGGATTGCGACTTCTTGAAATGGTAGAGAACAGGAGCAAGATGCCTTATCTCTCGCCTGGACCCAGCCTGGATAGATGTCATTCAGTAGAGCCTTCAACACCGGAGGGATGTGGGCCACCTTACTGTTATGTACAAAGCCGAGGACAGCGAGAAGTGAGCTTCTACACAGCAAAACGGGCAACCAGCAGCAACTTCACTCTGGCTGTACCCTTCTCTAGAACATCACTTCATCTGAGATCATTTATTCCCAGGATGACTCTAGTCTGGAACATGTTCGCACAACAAAATCAGTTGATCAAATGAAACTGTTGGTGCACAGATGGCTCCAACTTCATCCTGTTCCCTCCTTGTATGTCTCATAATAATAAAAGGCTTCTAAATGAGCTGATGTAGGTAACAGTTCTTAACTTCTAAATAAAGTTAGGAACCCATACCCTAACCTTGCTAAACTCTTTAAAAAAAATATTGCGTATAAAAGACCAAATTTCCCAAACAAGTCTAGAATCGCCTATTTCCATAAAAGACGAGGCATCCCTGCTTCTGTCGAAATTAGAATCCCTGTCTCACGAACACCTATACCACGCACATCTTCCACAGTCATACTTGGAGTTAACTTTGACTCCAAGTTACTTATGAAGCCTCACATCACTACTAAGACAGCTTTGGCGAGTACTGTACTCTCTCTCGGCTTTATAGGCTGAGGTGCACATCCCGCCACAACTTCACCTCTTATCAGCCCCTTGATCACTTACACTCCACTTGATTTAACACTGACTACTAAGAATAATGGGCTGCATAATCTAGATATTAAACAAAACTCTTGACAGTTCTTTTAGAAAGAATTTTACACCAAGATATAAAAAAGACCTGGAAAACACTTTCCCAGATTCTGGGGACCCACAAACTGAAAAAAAGCATGAATATTGTTCTAACTAAACCTCATGAAACACCACTCTGCCCCATGATACAGCTAACAAGATAAACAAACTTCTCAAACAAAGGTCAAAATCTCGCCAGTAAAATCCCACGTACCAATACCTGTGCGGGGACTACCTAGATGGGAATTTCCCAAATTCCTTCTATCTTGTACCAACTGAGCCCACAGAAGTCACCACTATCATAAAGTCACTTAAAAATAACTCGGGGAATCTGTCTCGCGTCCCACCATTATTGTATAAGCAACGGCCCCATTTTCCTTTTCGCATGCTATTACATTATTTTTTTAACAAGTCACTAGAAACTAGCATTTTCCCAACACTACTCAAGGCAGCAAGGGTTACACCAATACATAAAGGTGGTGACCCTACAGATGTAAACAACTTTAGGCCAATATCAAACTTACCATTGCTATCCAAAATCTTTGAGAAACTCGTGCACAGGAGACTATATTCATTTATAACGTCACAAAACATACTCAACCCCTGCCAATTTGGATTCAGGAAAAATAAAAGCACTAATGATGCAATTATAAAAATGCTAGACCTGCTTTACACAGCATTAAAAAATAAGGAATATCCGCTAGGAAATTTTGACCTAAGAAAAGACACAGCCTCATCAATACGGCCACTTGATTCTGGAGTTCCGCAGGGAAATGTCCTTGGACCCCTGCTCTTCCTCATTTACATCAATGAGCTTCCAAACATATTCCAACACCTGAAACCCATTCTCTTTGCTGACGACACGACTTAGGTCATCTCCCACCCTAATCTTCCCACCCTCAACACCATTGTTAACGAGGAGCTGCTCAAAATATCGACTTGGATGACAGCCAGTAAACTTAAACTTAACACTGGCAAAACCTACTATATTATGTTTGGTAACAGATCAGGTGTTGTGCAACTTAACATTAAGATCGACAACACTCTAATTGCCAGACATAATGAGGGCAAATTCCTTGGCCTATACCCTCGACAACAAACCAAACTTTCAGCACCCATATTCACCACATAACAAAAAAAGTATCCAAAACGGTGGGATCCTCTCCAAGATACGATACTATGTGCCACAAACTGCCCTTCTCACACTATACCACTCACTTATATATCCATACCTACCTATGCTATCTGTGCTTGGGGTTAAAACTGCAGCAACACACCTAAACCCAAATTAATAACCCAAGAAAAGCCGCAGTAAGAATAATCACTAAATTCCATCCCTGGCAACACACCCCCCCCACTCTTCATAGATCTAAACTTACTCCCTGTTCAGAACTTTCCCACACTTACTACTGTGCAATCTATATCTACAGGACCTTAAATTCCAATATTAACCTTGACCTAAAATGCTTTCTTGATAGTTGTGACAGGATCCACAGGCATAACCAGGACACAAACATCTCTATGATATTCCCCGTGTTCGACCAAACCTTTACAAAAATTCAATGTATTTCAAAGGGAAACCTAAATCTGGAACACCTACCTGAAAACTCTAGAACTACGGGACTCATTCATCACTTTCAAAACTACAGTTAGAAAACATCTTATCTCCCTGACCCAACCCCGATAACTAACAAACTGATAACCACCTGGTGGTTCACAATTACACTCACTCACCTACTGACTATAAACCCAGAATACTAATTTTAAATTTTAAAAATAATAAATCCTTTAACTAGTCATAAGTTTGCCTATAATACTCCAATATAGACTTTTTATTGTGCCAAAACAAAAGCATTCACATTGCTAAACTCAAAAATTTAAAGATGTAGTCACTTAGCCTTAATCCAAATAATCTGTAAGGATTGAATGTTAAGGGAATTAATCAAAGTCTGCCCGAAAACCCTTTACCCATGCTAGGCGTCCTAGTGGCCCCCTCTGTAATTAGTATTTCATAACATGTAAACAACACAATCCCCAAAACCTGAAAACCCCCACATTGTAACCCTTATAGAGAATAAACTTGAATTGAATTGAGAAAACAGGTTTAACGTGGAAGAGTGATATGATCGGGTCTTGTTGCAGCATTTATGGAATGTGTGATTGATATACAAGTCTCTCTACTTTTTCTTTTTCGGATTTTTTTGAATAACTGTACATAGAAAAACAGTGTTTCAGGAGCCAGCTCTTCTGACATCCTTCCCAGCAGCTTGAAAAAAATAATCTTCCCCATTTTTCTCTCGTTTTTATGTACCAGTTGTTAAGCTGAAATCTGGAAAAACAAACAAACACACACACACACACCACACACACACACACACACCACAAAACCCACACACACACACACACACACACACACAACACACACACACACACACAAACACAAAAAAAAAAAAAAAAAAAAAAAAAAAAAAAATTTAGTAACTTTTTCCATATTCGTCAACAAGACTCCATCTCCATGTGTGTTGAACAGTTTTGCTTTCACTGTTTTCTCATCAAGTCTCGCAAAAAGAGAACTAACAAACCTCACGAGCACCAGTGAACAACCGCAAAACAGTTCTTCATTTAAATAGTTCTTTGACTGCAAAGTACATTCTGTTATAGTATGTTGCATCAATTTTCTGCAGTATTTTAATGTTATTCACGTCTGCCAACTGTATGCATTGCAATGATATTAAAAATACAGTGGACCCCCGCATAACGATTACCCCCCAAATGCGACCAATTATGTAAGTGTATTTATGTTTAATGCATTTGTACGTGTATGTTTGGGGGTCTGAAATGGACTAATCTACTTCACAATATTCCTTATGGGAAAAATTCGGTCAGTACTGGCACCTGAACATACTTATTGGGTGAAAAAAATATTTAACCGGGGGTTTCCACTTATTAAATTTACCATATTTTTCCCGATATTCACAAGTTTGGAAGTTATGGATACAATCCACAGCTTCTCCCTCACTCTCTAATCTTTTCTTGATGTCATCTTTTACGTATCTCAAATTTTTTAGTTTACACCCGAAAAGATAAATAAGATTTTTTTTTTAAAAACAAAAATAATATTTTTTACCATTCTACATATCCATTCTAACTACATGTTTTTTAAATAAATTTTTTGTAAGATTTAAACTGACATCTGAGCGCTAGTAGTAGTATCAAATTCGTCTTCCACATCCAGTCTAACTTACCCCAAAAACTAGAGCGTATACGACACATTTGCGTAGAACAATCTTTAGAAATTTTCAATTTGTTTTTACAATATAAACTTTAATCGTTATTTTTCAGACAACTGATAAGTATTTTAATAAAAAGTCCCCCCCCCAACTTTGGGGGCCCAGTCCCTGGACCCATTACCTACCTCTAATCTGTAAATACTTTGTAACTTGTCATGATTGTGACCAGACCTACTGGAGTTCATTACCTTTGTAAATTGTGAGTTCATTACCTTGTAAATTGTGAGTTCATTACCTTTGTAATTGTGAGTTCATTACCCTTTGTAAATTGGAGTTCAAATTTCCCTTTTTAAATTGTGAGTTCATTACCTTTGTAAATTGTGAGTTCATTCCTTGTAATTGTTAGTTCATTACCTTTGTAAATGTGAGTTCATTACCTCTGAACTTGCTCGCACAAACTTTGGCCAATTATGTACCTCTGTAATCTTTTGACTACCGCCCACAGGATGGTATGGGGTGCATTTAAAAAACATATTAAACTAAACCACTCATGTGAGAGGGAAAAAGGGGAGAGGTAGGGCTGTGGGGCGACTAAAGGGGGTTACTCCTTCTGATGGGGGGAACTCTATGAATATTTTTTTTTTTAGCCTTATTTATTTATGTATTGAACATGATACAGAGAAGTTCATAGGAATACAGTTATTACAGGGGCAACATGCCAAAGCCCCCTTTTATGCAGACCATTATGGGCAGGCTTTAAAAAATTTAAATTAAGATTAAACTAAGCAAAAGATATATTCAGTGTAAAAACATTATTGTAAACATATAAAAAATTTAGACAAATGAGAATTACCAAAGACAGGTCATATGGTCATTTACTGTGTTGCTGAACCTTCAATAGAATGGAGTATTCTGTTAGGTAATGTAATTAAAAAATAACAAAGTTTGATTGGGTCACAGGTTAGACATGAGATACAATAATGAGAAGCATTTCTGAGATACAATTTATGAGATGCAAATTATTCAGTATTTTATTTATTTGTGGGTGAGTAAGTGGGTTTTGAGAAGAGACTTGAATTTATAACAGGGCAGTTTTCTTTTATATTCACAGGTAATGAATTCCAGATTTTAGGGCCTTTTTATGTGCATTGAGTTTTTGCATAGCGTGAGATGGACACGAGGAACATCAAAGAGTGATCTGTGCCTTGTGTTATGGTCATTTTAAATAAAGGACCCCAATGGAAATAAGTCACTCTGACTTTTTTTGGTTATCCCAGGTTCTCTTAACATATGTACTATGCATGATAATTCTATGTAATTGTATTTGTGTTACCTGAACAACTTACTTACTAAGTGTTTTTGTTGAGGTTGGTAAGGAGACGTTTTAGGGGAGGGTTTATATCAGAGTTAAGTGTTCTATGTATGTAGTAGGTACAGTAATAAGTATGGATGTTTTGTATGGTGAGTAGTTTTAGAGTTTTGAATATTGGTGGAGTGTGCTGCCTGTATGGGAATTTTCATTCTGACTGCAGCCTGTTGTTGGGTAATTAATGGTTTGAGATGGTTTATTGTTGTTGAGCCCCATGCACAAATTCCATAGGTGAGATAGGGGTAAGTAAATGGTGATATAGGGCCAGGAGGGCTGACTGTAGAACATAGTACCGTATCTTCGATTAATATGCCTACGGTCTTGGAAATTTTTTTGGAAATTTGTTGTATGTGTGTGTTTGAAATTTTAGTATTATCAAGGTGGATTCCTAAGAATTTTTTCCCCCTGTGAGTTTGTGATAGGTGATCCGTTTTCATTATGTTCAGAGAGACGTCTGTAGCTCTGTTACCAAACTGAATGAAGTAGGTTTTGTCAATGCTTTTGAGTAATTTGTTTGTCCTCATCCAGGTAGATATTTTCTGTAATTCGGTATTTTCAGTATGGCTAGCGTGACTGGGCTTGGGTGAGAGAAGACGTATGTAGTTTCATCTGCAAATAGTGTGGGTTTGAGTAGTTGTGATGCATTTGGTAGGTCATTTATGTATATGAGAAAGAAGAGGCCTAGGACACTTCCCTGTGGGAATCCAAAATGTAATTGGCTGTGCAGAAGAGTTTGCCCCGTTTGTGTAACATATTTTGGGTTTTGTGCTGGGTAAGACTTGAGGTAGTTGAGGAGTGCCCTCTTATAACCCTAGTGTGACAATTTTATGTGGAGCAAATCATGGTCAAACTGTATCAAAAGCTTTACGTAAGTCATGAAGATCCCCAGTGGGACTTCGTTTTTCTTATTTCTGTGTATGTGTTCTAGATGTGTATATATAGCATCATTAGTATTTTATTAGGCCTGAACCCAAATTGACAGGTTGGTTTTGTTTTCGGGAGATGAAGTAGGAATGATTCGCTTTTGAATTAATATTTCGAAGATTTTAGAGAGAGGGTGTAAGTTGGATAATTTGGGCCCATAGTTTTTCAGTCTGTTTGGTCTCCCCTTTAGGATCGGGTGACCCTTGCTAATTTTGGGGAACTGTAGGGAAGGTGGAGGATCTATGAATTTGTTTAAAGAGTGTTGCAAAAGATGGTGATAGCACTTGTTTACGCTTTTTTTGTATTAAGGGTGTAGGTATTAAATTCTGCTTATTTTTTAGTGTGTTGATAATAGGGAATTCAGTAGGGTTAGTCGGAGCTAGGAAACAGTGTTTTTTCGGGTAGTTGCGGTAGGTAAATCATTGGGTGGGTATCTGAGCTTGTGGGTTTATTGGCAAGGTTTTTTTCCTTATAGTGGAGAAAGAAATTATGAGTCTGTTTGCTGTTTCAGTTGGTGGGTTGGGGTTCATTGGTTTTGTTAATTCAAATTTCGCTATTTCGTGATATCCTTTTTGTACCTAGAATTCTGATAGGGTATTTCCAGGTCTTTTTTTATATCACCTCGTAAGTTTGATAATCGTTATCATAATACAGTTTTTTAGCCGCCCTTTATAAGGTGGTTAGGGGTTGACGGGGTAACGTTTTGGGGTTTTGGGCTCTGGTTATTACCCCAAATTCTGTACTGTTTTTCGTATATGGTATTTTTTTTATTTATGGATTGAGGGGGCTGGGGGTTTTTAGCCAGGGATGTTCAGTCTCTTAGCTGTCATTGTTTAGTTTTTTTTTAGGGCAGTGCTTGTTTTAGAGGGGATTGGGTCCTTTTTAGAAAATTATTTTTTACATTCGTCAAAATCTGTATAGATTTCTAGTAATATGCCCGTCAATGTTTGTTTAATGCGCTGTGAAGTTATTAATGGCTTCTCATTGTGAAGTTTGAAAAGTGACTTTAGTAGTGTCTTGGGGTAATTTGCAAGATTTGTTAAAGAGGAAAGTAGGGTAGTGACTGTGGTATTACTGTGATTATTGCCTGATTTTAAAGGGGATATGGTTTTTGGGTTTCCCGAGTGGTCTAGTGGGAAACACTTGTCTCTGTACTCTTGTAGGGTTGTTACTGTTTGTAAGCAACATGCAGTTACTCGTGTTTGTGAATTCAAAAATTGTGGTCCTGGTCTTGCAGGAGTTTTATTGAAGTCACCTGAAAATATAAGTGATCTTTTTCATGTGTGCATCAGTTTATATACTTCCTTGGTTGTCACTAAAACGGCTAATGTTTGACGTGGTACTCTGTTGATGTTTATCACTGTGAGAGGGTTTTTGTAGGTATTTGATTTGAATATAGCTATTTATATTCCCCATGTTATCCCTTGTGCAAGGGATTAGTGATCTTCTAGTTGGTCTGGTAGTTTATAGCTGTGCACCCCCTTTTTTGGTCTGCCTACAGTTGTGTATGGCTGTGTACCAGGAATGCATAGACATCTGTAGTATCAGGCTTTTAGCCAGGTTCCGGTAATGATGGACTACTGGCTTAGGGAATTTAGTAATGCTTGAGGTCATGTAATGTTTACTTAAAGATCTGAATTTGTAGTTAAAGGGCAGTTATGTTTTTTGTTGGCTCTGAGAAGTGCCTTTGATTGTTTGCTGTGTTAGTAATTACAGTAACTGTTTGATTCATTTAAGCCATTCAGTAAGAGGTTGGTTCAGGATCATGGCTGTTATCTAAGATTTATAGTGAATCTATAGTTAGAAATTTAAATATAAAACAAAGTACATATTCTAAAGCTATAAAAAAGCACCTGAAGGTAGTTCTTTAAAGTTAAAATAAAGGAGCAATGTAAAAGGGACTAAACAGAATTTGTGGTGAACAAATAAAGTGGTATTCAAAAATGGTTTTTGGAATATAATTGGTAAAATAAGTGAACTTATTACACTTTAGCACCTGAGAATAGCACCTGATTATTTTAATAAATGTGAATTTTGATCTTAGGTAGTTATGTAAAGCTTTAAATAAAGCTAAATAAAAAGGAAAATGTTGGTGTTAATTGTGTTTTTTTTTATATAAATATTATTTCCTATAACATTTCTGAAGGGATTCCGGAAAATGGTTGTCAGGACTTGGGGTCCTTTGGAGGTAAGAAGTACAGTACCTTCACTGTTTAAAAGGAGGGAGGAGTCTGCTGTCTGGAAGGTTATTGATCTGTGATATGGTCCCTTTTCCAAAAAAGAGAGTGACAGTTAGTTACATTTTGTCCTCGGCAATGTCGATTAAGGACACTAGGCCCGTTCTATCGGTGTGTGTGTGTGTGTGTGTGTGTACTCGCTTAACTGTAGTTGGAGAGTCGAGACTCGGCTCCTGTCCCGCCTCTTCACTGTAACTACTAGGTCCTCTCTCTGCTTCCTGAGCTTTTTTTCATACTTTCTTAAAGTTATGTATGGTTCTGCCTCCATACATCACTTCTAGGGGGTATTCCACTTACTGACGACTCATGATGGAAGAAATACTTCCTACATCCCTGTGACTAGTCTGAGTTCTTCAGCTTCCAATTTGATCCTTGTTTTCTGTGTCCCTTCTCCTGGAACATCTTGTCTCTGTCCACCTTTTCTATTCCATGCAGTAAATTTTGGGATGTTTGTTATCATGTCTTCCTCCCCTCCTGTCCTCCAGTGTCGTAAGTCGATTTCCCTCAACCTTTTTCGTTGGACATTCCCCTGAGCTCCGGAGCTGCCAGTGCCCCCTTGTTTTAGTAAAGTGTTTTCGATGTCTGGTGACCTCATTTCCCGGGGAAAGAGGGCCCTGATTGTTTAGAAAAAAAACGTTTATTTCCTGTTTTTTGGGGCTAATTTGTTTGGGAATAGACAATTTGGGAAAGTTCTAACCGTTTCCGGACGTTGACTGTTTTCTTTTATTTCGGGGGAAAATACTAAAAAACCCCAGCTTTTTTGGGTTTTCCGGTGGGGTTGCCTTGGGGTTCTCGTGAGTTCTTTTGGGTTTCCTTAGTGAAATCACCGAAATTGCTAAAAGGATTCTGTGCCTTGGAGGATACTGTTTTGGTCATTTCCTTGGGGAGTGGGCTGTTTTGTGTGAGTTTTTTTTTCTACTCTTTTTGAAATTTTGAAGGATCACTTTCCCGAAAAAATTGGGGTTTTAAAAGGGGAAACAGTTGTCAGTTAGTTTTTTTCCCTGATGTACAAATTCCTCGCTGGTGTCCGTAAAAAAAATTTGGGATTAACAGCCCCTTGCATAGGCCATTTTATCTTTGTGAGAAAAAAAAGTTTTTTTTTGGGAAAATACCTTTTCTTAGGATGTTATTTTTTCCTGAAAGTCAAACATCGAAGGAGGGATAGGTATCGTTACCCCAAAATACGATAACAAAAATCATAAATCAATGTATTTTTAACCAGTTATGGTTTGTGAACAGTTTCGGCTGGAAAATTCCTTTTCCAAGTGTTCCGGGTACAGGTGGCTGGACACCACTCAATAAACCCCAGATAAGAAAAATTTTTTTAAATCTGATACAGGGCTTCAGTAAGTAAAGGGAAAAGTCGGGAAAAAGTTAATGTAAAGTTCGGGTTTGGGGGCCCCCATATATTACAATTTTTCCAATTTTGGGCGTTACGTTTTTCTAGGGGAAATTAAACCTCTTCAAGGGGGCCCCTTGGCGTGGTGAAGAGGTCTTGGTCTGGGGAAAATTAGACCTGTCGGTCCCCTTCCTCAGACCAAACTTTAATTCCCCCCCAAATCCCCCCTTCCCCTACCCCATCCTCCCATCCCCCCCTTTTTTCCTTTCCTCCTCCTCCTCCCCCCCCCTCCCTTTTGCCTTCCTTTTTGGCCTTTGGGTTTTTTTTCCCAAAAAGCACGTTTGTTCCTAGGTGGGGGAAAGGGTTTCCCGGGGGCCCCACCCCAAATTCCATTGAGGTTTTTGGGCGGTGGCTTTATTTTTACCTTTGGAATCTTGGATTCCCCTTTGGGATGTCCCGACCCCTTTCCCCGGAACCCCCGGGAGGGTGGCTTTGGGGGGCTGGGCAACGGGTGTATTTTTGGAAGCCCCCTTTTTCGGTTTGGGGGGGGATGGTGGCCAAAGGAGGTTGTTTGGGGGGAAATTCCCGGGGGCCGCCCTCTCTTTTGTCCCCCGAGGTGGGCTCGGCAGATGTGAGGTTGCTATCACGGATTGTATTTTTACTGGTGAAGGGTAGGGATGGCACGGGTTCCTGCTGTATCTACGCTACTAGGGGGGGTTGCTGAGGTCCTTTTGGGGCCGTGGAGGGAGATTTTGGCCCTTTCTTTCCCTCCGGGAAAACTTTCCCACCCGGCCCCCCCTTTTTTTTGTTTTTTTATTTTATTTTTATTTTTTTTTTTTTTCCCTTTTTTTTTTTAAAAAGGGGCAAAAAAAAAAGAAGAAACCAAAACCATGGCAGCACCAGTAAATAAAACCTGTTTCCCCGGGCCCCTTCTTGATCCCGAAACCCCGTTTGCCCCTGCCCATCTTTGGACCCTCTTCGGACACCCCTACCCTCTGTACCTCTTCCCGGTTTGCTTTTTCCCTCCCCCCTCTTCAGGTATGGGGGTTTCTGGGTTGACCCCTTCAATTTATCTGACCTTGCTCTCCTTTGACTATGCTTGGGCCTTTCCCCCTCTACGGTGCGGCAATTTTCAAATCGCAGGGCCCGGGTTAAACGTCGGACCAACTTGGTCCCACGTTTTAAACCCCCCAACGACAGTTCCCTTTGTGAGGGTTTTTTCTCCCCTTCTCGTTCTTTCAAAAAAGATCGAAAACGCCCTTTGCACCCCTTTCCCACGCTCGGTTCGGGAATGCCAATTGACAAAATTTTCTTCACTTTATGCCCAAAATTTCCTCTACTGCCAAATCTTTCCGACCACAGTTTTGGGCAAGGCACCCCCTACAGCATTTTGGTAAAGTTTTTTTTTTTCATGCTTTTAAAGAGTGGAAAGTGTTTTATCACTAAATACAGAATCCCAAACCCAAGCTCATGATCTTTCTCTTCTTTCCATATCGATACTGTTCCTGTATTTTGATAAACACCCATTCCCTCAATTCTTTTTGGGGTTTCCCCTTTCATTCTGTCCCATACCATAGTTCAAAAAAATTTCCCAAAACTTGGGGGAATTTGAAAATTTTTAAACGGTTGGAACCCCAAAGATCCCCCCAATCCTCAAGGTAAAACATTTATGTTCTTCTTCCCCGTTGGCGGGGACATACCTAGCAATGGGCTTTTTTAACTTTTGACAGCCGGGGAACCCCCCACCCTCATTTTAAAGTAGAGGACATGGTTATTTAGTTCAAAAGGTGATCCCTACACCGCAACAGGAAAGAAAATTGCTGGCGATTTGGCCATAAA
Source organism: Cherax quadricarinatus (assembly GCF_026875155.1). NCBI lineage: Eukaryota > Metazoa > Arthropoda > Malacostraca > Decapoda > Parastacidae > Cherax > Cherax quadricarinatus. The sequence goes on from NC_069463.1 coordinate 811,312, forward strand.
GCGACATTTTGCAGATTCATAGCCAAATCCCCGTCTGTGGTGTGATGACCTTTTCAAATTGCCCTTGCAAATCGACCCCCTCTTCCCTTTAAAATTGTCATGAGGCTCCCCCTTTTGGGTACTTCGCCATTCCCAAAAAGTCTCCAAAAATTGGGGGGAAAAACCCCATTATCTCAAAGGGCAGAAGGTTTTCCCTTATGCCCATGGAAGTTTTCATCCCCCGGCCCCCAAGGGGAGACTCCTCGTGTTTTTATTCCGTGTTTAAAAAAATCCCCCCTTTTTGGGGTCTCATCTTCTCCCCAGCCCCCTCTGGGGTTTTACCCCCCCATAGTCACTCCTGTATCTAATTTTTTTTGCTGCCCCTAGGCTCAAAATCCCTACTTCAATAAATGGGTTTTGTTTTGCTTCTTCATTTTCCCCCTCAAAACCTCGTATCGACGAGTTTTCTTTTACGAACCCCCCAATCGTCCTCTCCTTCCCCAGAAGCCCAAAAAAAGGTTTTTTAAACCCCCTCCCCTTCTTCCACCCCCTTTCATTTTACCTTCCCTGTCTCTGTACCTGGTTCCCCCCTCCCCACTGGTCTGTTACAAGTTGAGGGTTCCCCCTTCTCCTGCATTGTCCCCTTCCTTCCCTTGTTACCTCCCAAGTTTCTTCCTCTTCTGCCCCCCCCCAAGGTTTCTGCCTTTTCGCCCCCCTCCACGCTTCTTCCCCAGTTCCCTCCCCCCCCTTTTGCCCCCCCCCCTTATTTGGGTTCCCAATTCATTACGGGTTCCAATCTTTATCATCCTTCCCCTCCCCTCCCCAAATTTGTCCCCCAAATCGACGTCTCTAAATTTCCGAAACACTTGAAGAAAATCTCTTAATATATTGCAGGGGGCCCAAAACCAATCAAGGGACCTGATCCCCCTTTTTCCCTTCTTTTCCCCTTTCTCCTCCTTTCTAGGGGAAAACCCCCTTTTTGCATTGCCACCATTCCTTCGTGCTTAAAACGTTTTCCGCTGCCTCCGTTGGGATTTTTTCTAACCCCCCCTTAGTCCATGGGAAACCCTTAACTGTGGATTTCAGGTATCTTTATCATTCCCAATAAATTCCCAAATTTACAGGGGAAAATTTTATGCACCCTCGGGTGAAATTGGGGGGTTGAGCTTCAAGATGTTACTCTCCCAGTTTTCCCCTTTTTGGTGTTTGTTTACAGGAACCAAAATTACACTTGCTGTTATCTTTTCCCATCTCGGGCTAAAATTTTTATTGTATTCTTCAGATCCTTTTCCCCTGAGGGCCCTTTTAAATAAAAGGGCCCCTTCATTACGCACTGATATTCCGTACCATCAGCTTTTGTTCTTTACTTCGCTGCTTTAAACAGCACCCCTTACCCCACTTGATAGGTGGTATACACTTGTTCTTTTTTATCTTTTCCCCTTCTGGGCATTTTCTTTTGGGGGAAATTTTCCCTTTTTTTTTGTTACGCCATTACTCCCACCAACTTTACCCAAGCTAAAGGGTGTCCCCCAGTGATGTTTTTGGGACCCAAAAACACTTTTTCCCCTTGCTATTAATGATTTGGCCCCCAAATTCTTCCTCAAATATTTGGTATCACTTTTTTTGATGACTTCGCTTTTGCCTTTTGCAGGGCGCTGTAACCTCTTTACAGTTTCCCCCCAGCATGCGGTCGACCGTTTTTCCCAATTTGGGGGCCCACCAACGATTTTTAAAATTTTCCAGCACAAAAAATCCAACCAAATTATTTTTCCACTAGACGCTCTCATTCCGATCACCCTTTTTTGTCCCTTATGGCTCCTGTACCCTAAAACGTGTTTAGTAAAGTTTCGGGCCTTTCCTCTTTGACCGTAGGTTATCCGGGAAAACCTGTTAAACCTCTCTGAAGGGCAATTGTCAAAGCCGGCTAAACCTTTTTAAAAAACCCTTGCTAATCTTTAAATGGGAGTGATCGTCAAAACCCCCCTTTCACCTACATTCCCCCTCATTTTATCAAAAATTGATTTTGGTGACCAATCTATTCAGCGGCATTCCTGCTACTTTTCTACCCTTAAAACCCCATTCATCATAAAAGGATTACTTTTAGGCCTTGGTGTTTTCACTTTCCCCTGTTGAGGGGCCTCTATGCAGCAGCGAATGTTCCACCCTTTAAATCCGATTGCATTAAAGGCCCATTGCCTTCGTTCTATGTAGGCTTTTCATAAATCTCCGCAAATCCTTCCATTTATAGAAAGGGTCACTGATATTAGTAGACATTCTTTATTTTTTTGCCCCCCCCTGTTTACCCCTTCCCTTCTCTCTTCCCCTACATTCGCTTTATCTTCTTCAATTACACCTTTCTGTGTTCAAGTTGCATCCACTTTTCCCCACCCCCCTGGGAAGTTCCCGCCCCCGTTCGAGTCTGATCTTTTCCCCCCCGCCCCCCCGAAAGCCCAACTGGGTTTCGGTCGCCCTTTCCCTTTCTTTTTTTTGACCACTTCCCTTCTCATTCTCATGCCATTGCAGTGTACACAGGGTGGCTCTAAGTCTTCTGCGGGGGTGGATTCGCGCAGTGTTTTCCGGGGCGTTTTCGTACGTGGGCATTTTTCTATTTCGGTTTGTATTTTAACTGCCCGAATTGTATGCCAAATTTTTGCAGCACTTACCCGTAAATTTCATTTTATGCCCGTGTCATCAAAATTTTTGGGTTTTTCTCAGACTCCCTTAGTGTTTTTCAGGCCATACAGAAATTTGAAAACACCTAAACCCCTTTGTCCTCCTATCCAACTTTGGTACCGGGCCCCATCTTTTCCAAGCATAAAGATAGTTTTTTGTTTTGGGGCCCCGGGCTGTTGCGTAAAAGGGCAACGAAAGGCAGCCTGGGTTTCATGGTCAGCAGTACATGGGTACGTTTCATTTGAGGTATCCCATTTACGGGCTATTTTGCTGCAAAAGCTAACCCAAACCCTTTCCCCCCGTTGACAACAAAAGTTTGTTTACTATGCTCGGTTTTCAACTTCAATATATTAAACCCAAAAATAGGTTACCCGGCCGTCTTCTTTTCACCGTGTCGAGGTTGGGGGGATACTCTCTCCCGTCTTCGCATTTGGGCCCTATCGTCTTACTCATGGATATTCTGGAGGGGGCGTTCTGTCCTCTCTGTGAAAAATTGTTTAGGTTCCATTATCGTCAGCCACATTCGTTAGACGCCCACTTTATCAACGAGCAAGCGGAAATTTTCCCTTTGTCGTCGTCTTCGCTCCGCTGCTCTCTCTTTACCTTCCCCTTTTTGCCCGATGACCCCCGTTTCATTTCCCGGGCTCTCTCACTTACTTTTGACAAAAAAACCCCGACTTTCTTCCCCAAACTTTGAATTTCCTTTAGCCCTTTTTAACCCCCAATTTTCTTGCTACCCCCTTTCCCCCACCCTATTTTCCCCCCCCCGTGGTTTTTTTGTAAACCCAATGACATCTTCCCCCCTTTACCCTAATACCCTCGCTTCCTTCCCTTCCCTGCAGCGTGTATAGCCCCTTTTGGCCCTTTGCACTTCTTTTTGATTATAAATAGGGGAACCCCCCCCCCCCCCAAATACTTGGCCTGTTAATTAAGGGATCTTAAATTTAAACCCCCCCAGAACTTTTAATAATAATAAGGGCCCCGGAGTTTTCAAGACAAGCTTACATTTTTTAAAACTTTTTTAAAATTTTTTAAAATAAAATTTAAAAATATTTATTGGTACAATATAAGGTTGTTTCCCCTTTGGGATTTATTCCTCTTTAGTACAGAATTATCCCCACAAAGAAACAAAGTCACAAACACGACTGTATCCTTTTCCACATCCCTAACTACAAAATAAAATAAAAATTTTGATATCAACCGACACCCGTTTCATAACGTATCTTGTCTTTTATTGTACGGCCCATTACAACATTACCCCCCACCGGGGTCACGACGCCCTTTTCTCCGAGTTTTTTTTAATCCTTTCCGTGTTCAATGAAAACAAATTTATTTTGTGTACGACACTAACATTTCCCCCCCCCCGTGACACCGTCGTTTGGGTAAGGCCATAAAATTGGGCCAAACAGAGGGTAAGTCCAAACTGATGCCAAGCTAGCAGGGGGGCCAAGTCCAGTCATTGTGCCAGCGGAAACTAGCAACCCCGGGGTTTTCTTAGTGAGGGGCCCTCAGGGAACTTGAGGCCGGTTTGAAAAGTTTTTGGGCTCGTGAAGCCGTGGGAAAACCTGAGGATGGCTCAGCAGGTTTTGAGACGTCACAAGGGTACTGCAAACCGGTAACAAAACCCTTAGCAACACCCAAAATGGTTTTAGCCAACCCCCCCTCTCATGTCTGGGTTTTTCAACTCCCCACCCAAGATAACCGTTAGCATAGTGAAAATGAAAACCCCTTTCCAAACCCCAAAAGGGCATTTCTCCAGGGGCAAAAAAAGTCTTGGAAAAGTAGTCTTGGACAAAATAGTCTTGGACAAAATTTCTCTGGGGCAAACTCATCCCCCGGGCAAAGATCCTCCCTGGCAGGTACCCCCAGGTTCTCAAAGGGCCCCCCGTTATCCTGGGGGTTAAAGGGGGGCAAAATAAAAAACAACAGGGAAAAACTATGATTTGTATTTTTCCTTCACCAAGTATACGCCAGAAGTATGTACACCACCCTTCACTATGTGCAGCCCAAAAGGTTTAGTGAAACGCCACGGTAATGAAGGGAAAAACCCGCAGTCAATTTGAGAGCAGACCATGTGCTTAACCAGCCCGCAAAATGAAAATTTAAAAGGGGGAAAAGGTGGGGTGGTAAAAACCCTTCACGATTGCCAGGTCCAAAATGGATTGGCTGAACCTAAATACTGATTTGACGATTTGGTCCCCAAATTTGGGTCGTCAGACCCTTAGCATCTGGTTTTCCCGGTTTATGAGGCAGCCCTATGGGGGTTCCCTGTCCCAATAAAGGGTACTTTTTCTTTTTCATGCAACAGTTGCCATGGAAAATTAAACACAATCTTATCCGTCATTTAAAATTTAGTGTCATCCCCTGTGACCCTTTTAGGAACAATGGCCCGATTATTATATTTATTTTTTATATATATTTTTTATATATTTTTTAAAAAAAATATTTTAAAAATATATATATTTTTTAACAAGTCCCGGGCCCTCTTCCCCCGAGGGAGGGGGACCCAAAAAAAAAAAAAAAATCCCCCAAAAAAAAACTTTAAAATTTATTCAAAAAACCCTTTTACCTCACACTTTAAACAAAGTTTTTGCAAGGGGCTCAAACAAACAGTTTTAGAAGTATTTACCTATAAAGATACAAACATTTCCGTCCAAAAAAGCCTTTTAATTTCCCAAACTCCCCCTTTAAAAATGCAAGCATTGTAATTCCCCTTTCGGGACTCAAAAATCCCGGGTATATAAAATAATTTGGGTTTTCCCGAAACCCCTTTACTTTTTATCACCCGGGTCACACTCCCAAAAGCTCGTCAGGGGCAAAAAACCATTCGTCTCCATTGACCCCTACTCTGTTTTTAACTGAAAAAAATCCTAACATTCCCCAGGGTTTTTTAACTTGTTTAACTCCAAAAATTTTTCTTTTTTTTCATTTAAAAATTTTTTACAGTGCCTCCCCCCACCACTCTATCATCTTCTCTCCTTTTTTCACTCTCTCACCACTCTCTTCACCCCTTTTTTTTAAATCTCCCTTTTTACCCCTACTCCCCCTTTTTAAAACTTGTGCTTTGTAAAAAAACCCCTTTATTAAACTAACTTTTTCTCTTTTATCCCCACCCTTTACTTCATTTATTTCCCCCAATCACTTCCTTTTTTCCTCCCGCACCCCCCCCTTCCCATAGCCCCAAAACTTGGGCCCCCCATTCTAATACGCATTTTTAAAAAATATTCCAACCTCTTAACCCCCCCCCCCCATTTAACTGCCCCCAGGGCCCCCCTTTCTGCCAATAGTTGCTTTATCTCACCCAAACCCCTTTCCCCCTCCCCTTTGTTTATAACTTTCACCCCCCTTTTTACTTGTTGTTGCCATTTTTCCCCTTTTTTCCCCTTTTACCTCTTACTTAACTGTAACTACAACTAGATAATGATTCCCAAAACTTTAGTTTTTCCCCCCCCTATAAGCCTTACATCCTGGAAAACCATCAACCTTTTATTCACCAATACTAATCTAACCCAATTTTTTACATACTATATCATACCCCTTTTATATTTATTTATCCCCTTTTTTAAAAAAGTGTATTACTTAAATTTCCAAAAATCTTTCTTAACCACATAGCCAATTAAAAGCTCCCCCTTTTTTTTTACCCCTGGCACCCCCAAAAATTTTACCAAAAATTTTTACCCACTTTTTGATTTAAACCCCCAAAAAAACAAGTTTCTTTCCCCACTTGGGGTTTTAAAAAATCCCCCCTCATTCATCAACAAATTTCCCAAAAAACTCTCTCTCTCCTCTACATTATCTTTTTCCAGTTTAAGGGATATTGCTTTTTATAACCCAATTTTACCTCCTACTTTTATTTTTTTCCAAAAATCCCTTTAATTTATATATATAAAATATATTATATATATTTTTATATATAAATAAAATATATTTTAATATATATATATTATATTTTATATAAAACTTCAAAATTTTATTGTCAACTGCGTGTTGATGAGAAAGAGGGAAAAAAACTGGCCCGTCCCCGGGGGGTGGAAAGTTTTAAAAGGCTTCCGTTTTTTTATCGCAAATTTTCAACCCAAATACCCGGTTTAACTGCAAACCCCCATCCCATTTCCCAAAACAAAAAAGTAATACTACCCCCGTTTAAAAATACCCAAACCCCGACCACTACTAGCCACCGACCCAAATAACCCTGCCCCTACCTTAGGAAACCCCTAACCTACTTCCACCAAACCCCACACGTAACCAAAAATTGTTGGGCAGGTATGTGTGGTTTACATAGACACGCAGGCTGGGGGAACCCCTGCGGGGAGAACAGCTTCAAGAATCTTATGGTTTAAAAATTAAAGTTTTATTCGGGCGCCTGTTTACGTTACCAAAGATGATGATTTTTTAGGTGAGGGAAAAAATAACATTTTTGTTTTAGTGAAATTAATTTAAAATTTTATTAACATGATGTGGTGTACATGAAAAATATATATATATAATATTATATATTTTAATATAAAATTATATATTTATTATATATTTATATAATTTTATTATATATAATTTGTTTATTTCCCGAAATTTTGTAGTTGGGGTATATATACCTTTTGAACCGGTTGATGGGTTAAATAACCATGTTTAACAAAATAGGGCCCTCATTTTTTACGGTTTATTATCGCTTAGGTTAAACCCCCTTTATTAATTTTACAAATTAGGTTAAGAGGGTAAATTTAAAGTAAAGATTACAGAATTCATCAGTATTTTGGGTTTAGTTACATAATGAAGGCTTTTTGATGCTGTGTTGAGAGTATTGGAGAAAATACTTCCAAAACACGACTCAGGTACCTTTGTTCCCCAGCTGCCTGGGGGCACAGGGGGGGGAGAAAAAATGGCCCCCCCCCTCCTCCTCATCAACAAAAGCAGGGGATTTTTAATGAACAGAACTGGGGAAGACCATTTTGTTTCTTGGTAATTTTTAAATTTCTCTTGTGGGGGAACTTATTGCAAATTATGTCAGTCATTTTCAAAAATGCGTATCATAGGGTTTTAACTTTCTTACAAGTAATATTCCCGTACCTTAATAATCTCTTTACTAGCCCCCCCCAAAAAAAATTTTAAACCCTTTTTTCAATTTTTTTAGAACTAAAAAGAACGGGTAACGAAAAACAAGTAACTTGAATGATATTGCATGTAATTTAAAAACAAAAAAACAGTAACAAAATCATTGTTACATGTTTTTCATTATTACTATTTATTTCTAGAAAAACGAAGTTGCAGTTTTTTTTTTTCCAAAAAAACATACAGTTCCTGCATAAATTTGATTGCACGTTCAGCACATGATTACTTTTTCGAATATTTAAAGTGGACGGCTCTGCTTCCTATTTTTCAAGAGTTTGTGCTTTCATCGTACATCTTTATCAGT
>NC_069463.1:819873-862577 GCF_026875155.1 Cherax quadricarinatus
AAACAGTTCTCACTTGAAAGGGTTGTCTAAGGCGTTTTCTGTACCAAGAGGTCATGTGTTGCAGTGTCTGACAAGATGAACATCAAAATGGTATACAATACCGAGAGGTTGGTAGGTAAGACACATAGGCAACAGTGAGGTACCATTTCGATGTTCACTAGTGGTAGTAGTAGTAGTAGTAGTGGTAGTGACAAAAGTAATACAATATGGTAGAGCAATTAATTCGTAAATGAGTAAAAGGATATAAAAGCTATTACTTGGGTAACATAAAAATAGGTTGGACAAATATAGACTGGAAAGAGGCAGCTTGTTTCAGTGTTCACTCTCTGTAATGTGCTTTGTGTAGTATAACAGGAGAGACTATGTGATGGCAGGGTTTACTGTTTTCAGGAGGATTCTTGCTAAGACTTCAGAGATGGTGAAGCTGCCGTTGTTTTGTTTAATTGTATTCGAAGCAGCGATCAGTGCTGATTCGAGGCACTTGCGTCTGCGGAAATTAGTTTCTTTGATCACTAATTGGGCGTCTCTGAATTTCATGAGATGATTGGTGGAATTTCGGTGTTGTACACAGGCGTTGTTCAAGTTATCGTTCCTACATGCGTAAATGTGTTCATTGAGGCGGGTGTCGAGGTTTCTTGCTGTTTCACCTACGTAAATCTTGTCACAGCCTCCACAGGGTATAGTGTAAACTCCTGCATTGACTGGTTCGTGGTGCTTGGATTTTGTCCTGGTTAGATCTTTTATTAAAGTGCTAGAAGCGATGGCGACTCAGATGTTAGGCCTCATTTAGATTATGCTGCACATTTCTGGTCACCATATTACAGAATGATATAAATGCACTGGAAAACGTACAGAGGAGATGACAAAGCTGATCCCATGTATCAGAAATCTTCCCTATGAGGATAGGCTGAGGACCTTGAATCTTCACTCTCTAGAAAGGCGTAGAATTAGGGATATGATTGAGGTGTATAAATGGAAATCAGGAATAAATAAAGGGGATGTAAATAGCGTGCTGAAAATTTCCCAGCCAAGACAGGACTCACAGCAATGGTTTCAAGCTGGAAAAAATTCAGATTCAGGAAAGGGTATAGGAAAGCACTGGTTTGGTAATAGAGTTGTGGATAAGTGAAACAAACTCCCGAGTGCCGTCATAGAGGCTAAGAACTTGTGTAGTTTGAAAAATAGGTTGGATGAATACATGAAAGGGTGTGGGTGGGTTGTAAGTTTGACCTGAAATAGCTTGTGCTACCAGGTCTGGTGCCATGCTCCTTCCTTAAGAGGAATGACCTGACTAGTTGGTCACTGTTCTAAAGCCGGGGGGTGTCATGGACCTGATTCACATGGGTCAGTAGCCTGTTGAAGTGTTCTTCTTTCTTATGTTCTTAATATATATATATATATATATATCTATATATATTTATTTTATATATATATATATATATATATATATTATTATATATACTTATACACAGTCTACATGTACAACCGTATAAAAAACGCAGGTAGATACTCCCCATGAAGCACTGGATCCACTTTGAAGGGGAATTTAAGTTACAATGGTGGCTCGTTACTGAGTGGTAATGAAACCATGGGTGGTGGCTCGTTTGCTCTGCCTTGGTAACGAGAAAAAAACTACGATGGTGGTGGTGCAAGGCAACATCAGGGGAAATATATTTCGTTTCTTGCGAGGTATGAAGGAGAGTGTTGTGGAAGATAGAGAAAATGCAGGATCTGTCAGCTCCACTCTTGAATTACTGTTTCTACACCTGCCGGTACACCTGACATCACTGCTGCAACCCACCCCCCCTTTTTTGGGCTCCAGTGCTCTTACCTGCCCCGAGTCAGGGTTCTTACGCCAGTGTGTTGTAAACTAACAATCAGCTGACACACGCTGTACTTGAATAAGTGCCAGGTTAAATCAATGATCAGCAGGAATATTCCGGCAGGTTAGTCGAGATCGTGAAGAGAGGAGAGGTCGTACCACAGCGATATTTTGGCTTTTTTACAGCTATATAAAGCCTGGGAAAAGAGGGCAGGTTACTTTTGTTTCTGAGAAAAACACAAATGGACTTCTAGGTGCCATGAAGGTAATTAGTGAAACAGTGGTAAGAATAAATGGGGAGAGTGTGGAGCGCCGGGGATGAGGTTGACATACATATGGATGAAATCTGGCTCCACATTGTCCATGAAGACCCACTGAATCTCTGGCCTGGGCAGATCTGTCATTTAACAGAGCCTTCAATACGGTGAGATATGGGCAATCTTTAGGTTATGTATAGAGCGTCCAGGTTACCACACTTGCTCCACTTCATGGTCAGTGAGAAGTCAGCTTCTGCACAACAAGACGGGGCAGCAAACAGTAACCTGGCTGTACCCTTTCCAGAATATTCCTTCAACTGAGATCCTTTATTCCTTAGAATAAAAAACGATAAAAGGTACTAGTTGACCAAGTGAATCGCTGGCCTAGAGATGGCTCCACCTTCACCCTATTCCTATTTGTAGTCTCATAAAATACAAGGCTTAAATATGAGAAGATGTAAGTAACAGCTCTTAGTTTGTATATAAAGATAGGAATCACAACTATACCCTGTAAAAACCCTTATGTAAAAAAGATAGTAATTTACACACACACACACACACACATATATAGTATACATATATATATATATATATATATATATATATATATATATATATATATATATATATATATATATATATATATATATATATATATTATATGTGTGTGTGTGTGTGTGTGTGTGTGTGTTTGGTGTGTGTGTGTGTGTGATAGACAGCCTGTACTGTCAGCACAGACAGCCTATGCTGGTCTGCAGCTTGTTCATAATTCTGCAGGCCTACCCAGGTCAGTGGGTCGCTGGGCCCACTCGCTCTCACTTACAGCCGACTGATCGAGAGGTAACATGTGCTCCACCCTCCACGGGACTGGCTATTGGTCATTCCCTCACTCCATCCATTTAAAGCAACTAGTCCACAGCCGTATCATTGTACCTACGCTACCTCTATCGGCACTTAACAGTTGTAAACAGCAAGGAACAGCAAAACAGTGGTGACAGTGGAATTGTGAGCCTACTCGGGGTGATGGCTGATTACATCGTCTTCAAAGTCTTTCTGCTTCTTCAACTTTTCTGTACTCGACTGAGAAGCCTTCTGTGTAGGTGAAACGTTTCGAAATAAAGTACTAACTGTTGCATATGGATTCTTACCTAAAACACACTATCGGGGGGTGAGAGGGTGTCGACGCCAGTCATCCATCATCGGTTCGGACGCAGTCAACATCATCCATCGTCTCATCCAACGCACTGCTGGCTAAAGGTTATCTGTTCTCCAGCGTTCAAGACGGGGCCTGAGATAGATCTTCGACTAGATTTTCCCACAAAATCTGGTCATAGGCGTCACGGCGTCATCTCTGGCCTTAGCAGTCAGTGTTCACCTCATCGCCCTTCTACAGGCCCTTTCACACTCTCCACGCCCTTCTCCTGCCTCTTACAGCATCCCTACCGCCTTTCTCAGCTACAAGAAGGTAGAAAGTGTGAAGTCGTTTTAGTGTGTTGTTTTTCGCGTGGCTCTACGCGTGACCACGAGGCGAGCTCTGGGGTTGGTTGATACCCTTAGTCTGGGTGTACACACCCGCCTCCTCTACAACTTCCCTGCTAGGGCAACTACGTCCTCTCACAGTCTGTGTGTGTTGTGTTCTCCAGTTTCCTCCAAGAAGTTCTACCCAGCTTATCCACATGGGGACCCCAGTTGGCTTGCCCTAGCCAGCCTAGTTTCAGCCCCCACGCCGTCTACAGCAGTTCATGACTCATCATTGTTGTCTACAAACTACTCAACGTCTAACGTATCTCAGCCAGTGGCAATTATTTTTGTTGTTGCCCAGTTAAATTTTTTCCTTGCTGTTCCATTCTCAGTACATCACCGGTTCTTGATTTTCCAGTGCATAGTTACAGTTAAAACCTCCTCGTCAGTTCATAGCTTCTTTAGTACAGTGTTTAGTTCTCAGTGTGGCTGAAGGCCGCAGTCAGTCAGTGAGCCCCAGAAAACGTTTGCCAGTTGTAAACAAACCATGCACCACGGTTAGAGAGGCTCACACGGAGGTTAGCCACCCATTTTCATATGTTCTACCTTCACAGTGTCTCGGCCTTCCTGTCTTCCAAGGCCATTCGATAATTTTGCCAACGTCATTGAAGCCCCATAACGCGGTGTACAAATGCTACGAGGCGTGTTTGAGCGTTACCAGTGCATCACTGAAAATGTTTCAGGACCCTTGACCCCTCAAGGAAGGTTCCTTGTGTTGGTGAGGGGCTCTTGATTTAGGGAATTTGGATCTGTGCTCCAGTTCCCCCAAATAAGCCTGAATGCTTCCCACATCCCCCAGGCGCTGTATTATCTCCGGTTTAGCGCTTCCCCCTTGATTATAATAATAATAAATCAGGTAACCTGCAGCACCCCCGTACCTTCGTCCATCTCCTGCACTCAAAGTTAAGTAAACAGTGACTTACATAGCATTTCCTATTTTGTGACCATTATTTAACTGTCTGCACAATACAGTTGTTCGCTAGAAGCCATACATTCAGTAAATTGTTCAGTTTTAGTCATCAGTGTGGCAAACCCTACCCCCGCGGGATTGAAACCCGCGGTCATAGAGTCTCAAAACTCAGCCGTCGCGTTTTGAGACTCTACTGACGCGGGTTCAATCCCGGCCGGAGGGTTCGGTTTGTTTGCCAATCGGTCATTACGATTTCTTGAGTCAGAATCAGTGATGCACTTTGTACATTTTGCCACTTACCTACAGCTTCTTAAATTTTGTACATTTATTTTGCCATTCCTGCACTTTTAAAATTCCAGCATAGTATTCTGAATCATGCACCTCAATTGTCATTGACTTAAAATGTTCAGTGTTTTTTACCATTTATACAATTTCCTTTCATATACAGTTTGCAAGTAAATTTCTGTGTGCTGTTATTTTGATAGCTGCACCTGCAAGTTAGCCACAGATTGTTGACAACCCTGCACAGTTTTGTTTGTTAGTGTGTTTTTTTTTTAAAGTGTAATCTCCAAGTTCTTAAGTATGAGTGTGTTTATTCTACCTGCAGTGATACAATCTGTGCCTAGCCCCTTGCACTTTTCTCCTGTGTCCCCATTATTTGCTCTACATATATTCTATGTTTTATCTATATTCTATGTTTTATCTGTGAATATTCACCAATGTGCATTGCATTTTGCTATTGTGTATGTCCAAGTCACTGAGTGCATTTTTGGGAACCTGCTTATTTACCATTAATTACCAAAATTACTTGTGAAGTTCATTAATTTTGATCCACAGATTGTGTAATTTTTGCTTTTGCCGGTGTACACCCTGCTAATACCAGTGTACACCCTGATAACACCAGTGTACACCCTGCTAACACCAGTTAACCTTTGCCCTATTATTGAATTTAATAATTTGCATTTTTATTAATTTTATTTTGTGTGCAATATAGCATTTCTTGATACAGTGCATTTTTTTCTGTGATTTTTGGCACTATTCCATACTCTGATATCTTTGCTGTGTCAACCTCCCTTGGTGCAAGTGAATTACTTCTTTTTTTGCATTCCAAATTGCAACTGCCAGCACCTGCAACCTTTTTCTGAGTGTTGAGGAAGCTTGCAGCACAGTTTAGTGTTGTGTAATACCTGATTTATTTTAAATTTTGTGCAATTTTTGTTACCAGTGTTTACAGTTCAACTCCTTTTCATAAATTTTGTTGCCAGTCTACTGGTGCAATTATTAAATACCTGTACTCCCCTGTAGTTCATTCACTTGCATTCATCTCTTAATTTGTGTTTCAGAGTGTACCACTATTTTTTATTGTTGTTTCGCTCAAATTATTTCAATCACTAAGCAGTTTACCTAGTACCATGGTGCTGTGTTCTCTCTGACCCCGTGTTGAGTTGTAGCCAGTGCATACCATTTCTTCCTCTGATCTGTTTACCCTCTTCGTGACCTGCTTTGCGTTTGAACAATTGACGTCATGACTAAGACACGCAGTGGTCGTAACGTTAGTCCAGTTTCTGCTGACGCTGGCAATGGTGCCTTAGCTGGCGTGATCACGCGGCAGGAGGGCGAAGCCTCCCTGACAGTTGGTCAAGTCATGGTTCAAGTCTCGACCACTAGTGGGTCGGCTAATCGTCCATTCCCGACCTTTCTTTTTGACGGTCGTTCGAAGAGGTTACAGCCATGGCTGCAGTCACTCGAGAGGACTGTTAAGGCTCAATATGATAATCCCTCTGACTCACAGTACATTTGTGCTGCTGTAGCAGCAGTGGATCTCACCCGGGATGATATAGGTGCCTTTGTGCAACTAGATCGTGTTTGTGAGATTCAATCTTGGGTTGCGCTTAAGGAGGAATTTAGGCACTATTTTCGGCGTAGTCGCCAACGCCATTACCTAGAGATCTTGACCAGCGTCTTGGCCGAATGTCAGTACAGGCACGAGAGCCCCCAGGCTTGCATCTGCCAGTTTGAGCAAGCCACTAAAGATTTTGATGATGCAATACGTTCCACTAAGTGGGTGACTGGTGACGACAGTATCAAGGTTAAAGACATCGTCCCCATCATGAGGAGGGATGCACCCCTAGTCTCCAGGGTGCCGTTGATGCACTAGGACTCGGCCCTGAGCACGCAGTCCTGGGTGCATACGATGCCAAAGACACAAGCCACCTGCCAAGAAAGGCAAGGTTTGTCGCTTTGCGGACGATCCTATGCCCGTCCTTCTGGCATCGTCCACCGCAATGCCGCAGGCGCAGCCGGAGGTCACTTTCGCCGCAGCTGTCAGACATCCAGCCCTCAAAGCTTCCAACCCCAGTTCTACTAACACTCGGCCAAGTAAAATAGTGACTCCAGTAACAACAGTCGATCCCAAGCAAAGAGGCCGTCACCGACTTCCTGGACCAAGGCAAAACATCACCAGCACACACCACCTCCAGCACCACCTGCTAAGCACATGGTGACTTGCTTTAATTGTTGCAAACATGGGCATTACCGATCCGAATGTTACAAAGCTAAGTCCCCGCAAGGTAACCGTCACCGTCCCCACGCTCAGTATCAAGGTAACCGTCACCGTCCCCACGCTCAGTATCAAGGTAACCGTCACCGTCCCCACGCTCAGTCTCGAGAGGGAGTCTGCATGTATCACAACACTTCCAGTCATACCTCTAACGAGTGCTACAAGCTACGAAGTATTCTGTCAGCGCAGCGGAGCAAGCATTCGTTGCATAATGCACGTGTTAGCAGGAGTCCTCCCACTAGTTCGGGGGAAGAGGCGCATCCAAGAAATCAGCGAAAGACGTAGTAACCCTGTCGGAGTCACTGTATTCCATCCCTGTCCACAATGCGTTTGCTGCCCTGGGCAGTGATACGCTTGCCGACAGTGAGGAGAGTGCCCTGACGTTGTTGCCGAGACTCGTACCGTACCTTCGAGGTCAAGCCTTGCCTTGGGGTGGCCCGGTGGCCTCGTGGCTAAAGCTCCCGCTTCACACACGGAGGGCCCGGGTTCGATTCCCGGCGGGTGGAAACATTTCGACACGTTTCCTTACACCTGTTGTCCTGTTCACCTAGCAGCAAATAGGTACCTGGGTGTTAGTCGACTGGTGTGGGTCGCATCCTGGGGGACAAGATTAAGGACCCCAATGGAAATAAGTTAGACAGTCCTCGATGACGCACTGACTTTCTTGGGTTATCCTGGGTGGCTAACCCTCCGGGGTTAAAAATCCGAACGAAATCTTATCTTATCTTATCTTATCAAGCGTCAAGCCTCAAGCAGCTGTGACTCCAGGGATTTCGTCGGCCTGTCATGCCTTCACATTCGGTATGACAACTCGTGTGGACCACTCATTGAGTCCACTGTCCACCATAAGCCTGTCCAGCTTTTCCTAGATACAGGTTTGGTGGTTAACATCGTTCGTTCCACTCTCCTCCGAGACATTGGCCTTCATGCAGCCATGTTGATGGAGCCGCCTGTCATTCAGACCTTGAGAGGAGTCTCTGGTATGCACAAACTTGTCCCAAAATTCGTGGGTCCTTACCGTGTCCTCCAACAGCTCCGTGGCAATAAGTTCGAGGTGAGGGAGATTGCTACTGGAACTATCAAAGAAGCCCACCTTGATCACATGAAGTATGGGGACCATGTGCAAGCCAAAGCAGAGCTTCTGATTGTGGCGTGCCTTGCAACGCCACAATCAGACAATGCTAGGGACAACCTGTGTACTTCTTCTCCCATACTACTGTTACTGAGACCAGAAGTAAGGCTCCATTACTTATGGCCTGCGGACCCAGGACAACTGTACATTTCTGTGACATTGACGTACCTACTGACTTGTCTGACTCCTCATGTAGTTATGCTAATTCTTTGCTTGCAGAAATGGTATAAATGCACTCACACATTGTCAGTTAGTTGTTAATGGTGTCAGGGTGGAAACTCATGTAAATATGGTAAATAATTTTTGAAGGGTGCCCAGAAGTATAATGATTTCTTGGTCATAGTATATTGTAGGTATGTGCACCCAGTGTCGCTTTTAAAAGCTGTATTACGCGTAAGGGCATTGGCTGGCCTTCGAGTAATATGTCACACCTAGGAAGGCTAAACTGTCGTCATTGTTTGCAGATGTGGGGTGCAAACAGGCATTCGAAAAGAGAGTAGTCAAGCCTAATGTTCAGCCCTGTGGGACAACCCTGGGGTATATAAAGATTTTAGTTCCAGTGCTGGGACGTCTCCGGGGCTTCTCTCCTCATGAAGCTGTGCGGACAAGCCAGTTTTCTCTTCCCCAGGATGGGAGTTTTTTTTTTATTTTTTTGCCTGTTGCATTTTATGTCATTTTTTATTTACAAGTGAGCAAAAGCCAGTTCCCTCCGTGGGGTAGTTTTGTAAGTAATATCTTTTGCACCTACAGGCCCTCCAGTTGTCCGGATGCGAGGTGCCGTGGCCGAGCAAATGTAGACAGCATGTACTGTCAGGCCACAGACAGGCCTATGCTGTCTGCCAGCTTAGTTCATATTTTGCGGCACTTAAGTGCTGCCCTCTGTGGGCCTACCCAGATCAGTGGGTCGCATGCTGGGCCCACTCGCCTCACTTCACAGCCGACTGATCCAAGGTACAAGTGTCCCCTCCACGGACTGACTATCGGTCATTCCCTCACATTGCCCGTTGTGTTATCACTCCTATCCAATTAAAGCCAAAACTAGTCCACGGCCGTTATCATTGCTTACCTACGTACCCTCCTCGGCACTAAATGTTGTTCAACAGCAAGAACATATTATATGTATGTATGTATGTATGTATGTCATGTATAGCGAGAGAGAGAGTGGGAGAGCACTTACCGTATCTCGCATCTGCTTGACAGTAGGGGATTGCAAGATTCTGTACGAGGCACAAGTTTGCTCAACCTTGAGTATGCTCCACTTTCTAGGTTGCCTCCCCCCCTCTCATCTGCGATTGCTTGACAGAGTAGAGAACAAAGCAAGACGTCTCATCTCTCGCCTGGACCCAATCATGGATAATCTGTCATTTCAGCAGAGCTCTTCAACACAGGGAGGGAAATTGTGTGTGGCCTTACTGTTATGTACAAGGGCCAATATTGTCAAAGTACCACACTTGGATCCACTTCGAGGACAGCTTGAAGGCAAGCTTTATACACAAGACTGCAGAAGAGAGGAAAGCAGCAACTTCACTCTGGCTGTACCTTCTCCAGAAAATCACTCCTCCGAGATCATTTATCCCCAGGATGACTCATATGTTCTTGGAAATATTCGTACAGATTATGATGTCAACGAGATTAAAGCAGTTGAGATCAAATGAAAATGCTGGCCCACAGGATGGCTCAACATTCAGATTCCTGTTCCCTACTTGTATGTTTCTTAACAATAAAAAAATGCTTTCGAATGAGCTAATGTAGGTAACAGCTTTAGCTTGCCAATAACGATAGGAATCCTTAAAGTGTTTAACAACTGTCATAAACTAGGGATCCTTAACTAACCTTGTTCAAACCCAGTGAAAAAAAAAAGAGAAAGAGAGGACAGACGGGACGAATGAGATGCTAGACGGGCAGAGAGAAGGAAACAGAGAGATCATGAGCTTACTAGAACAAAATGCCACTGGTTACTTATTTACAGAAGCTCTTAGGTAACGAATGAGATTATATTGGTTGATATGCTGCCTCCAGCTGACTGTCTCTCTTGCAGCGCTGTATAGCCCATGTGCGCTTCTTTTTTTTTTTAATAATCATTCTCTCTCTCTCTCTCTTTTATCTCTATCTATCTATCTATCTCCATCTGCTGGCGTCAGTATAAAGTATTCAGGGGACATTCAGAGAGACCAGATCAGCTGGTGTATTGACCAGCATGTGGAAAATGCGAATCAGCAGCAACAACAAACAAACTCATCCCGCCCACATGCACACACACACACACACACACACACACACACACACACCACCAACAAACCACGCACACACTCACACACACACACCACACCACACACACTCCACACACACACACACTCACGCACACACACCCACACAACACACAGGAGCTCGGACTCGACCCCTGCAACCTCAACTAGGTGAGTACACACACACACACTGGAGGACAGGAGAGAGATGGGGGGACATGATAACGAACATACAAAATACTGAAGAGGAATTGAAAAAGGTGGACAAAGACAGGATGTTCCAGAGATTGGACACAGTAACAAGGGACACAGTGGGAAGCTGAAGACACTGATGAATACAGGGATGTTAGGAAGTATTTCTTCAGCCACAGAGTAGTCAGTAAGTTGGTATAGTTTGGGAAGCGATGTGTGGAGGCAGGATCCTTACATAGCTTTAAGCAGAGGTTTGATAAAGCTCACGGCTCAGGGAGAATGACCTAGTAAACGATCAGTGAAGAGGGCGGGCAGGAGCTAGGGGACTTCGACCCCCGCAAACCTCAAATAGGTGAGTAAACCTAGGTGAGTACACACACGCTACACCACTCACCTCATCCCACTCACGCACGCCCACAGGACACACGCATGCACACATCACACACAACCCACACTCACACAACAAACAACACACTCACACACCACCCCTCACACACACACTACACACAATAACTCACACTCACACACACTACACAACACCACACACAAAGCACAACTCACTCTCGCGCTCTCTATACACACTCGGGGCCTGGTTAGGGGTCTCGTCCCCTGTTGTATTACATCATACCAGGGTGGTATCTCTAAGCGGTGACGGGGTTGGGGTCCTCGCCGGACAAACATCTGGTCCGGCTTCCCCGCAGGTAAGAGGAAAAGAAAGAAGAGAGGGGAGAGAGAGATGGGAAGGGGTAAAGAAAGAGGAAAAAGTAGATATATTAGCGAGCGAGAAAAGAGAGAGAGTGCGCGCGAGAGAGCGAGAGCGCAGATAGAGCGAGAGAGAGAGAGAGAGAGTAGAGAGAGGAGCGAAAGCGAGAGAGGCGAGAGAGAGAACAGAGAGAGAGAGAGACGAGAGAGAGAGAGAGCGAGCGCGAGCGAGAGCGCGAGCGCGCTGAGAGCGCGCGAGGAGAGCGAGAGACCCAGATAGAGCGCGCGCCGCGCGAGTCTCCCTCTCTTCCTCTCTCTCTTCCCTCTCTCTCTCACTCTCTCTCTCCCTCTCTTCCCTCTCCTCTCTCCATCATCCTCCCTCTTTTTCTCCCCCATTTTTCTCCCTCTCCTCTTCCCCTCTCTCTCTCCCTCTCTCTCTCCCCCTCTTCCTCTCCATCTCTCTCCCCCTCTCTCTCTTCTCTCCCTCTCTCTCTTCCCTCTCTCTCTCCCTCTTCCTCTCCCTTCTCTCCCCCTCCTACTTTTCCCTCTCTCTCATTCCCTCTCTCTCCCTCTCTCTCTCCCTCTCTCTCTCCCTCTCTCTCTCCCTCTCTCTCTCTCCCTCTCTCTCTCCCTCTCTCTCTCCCTCTTCTTTATCGCTCTCTCTCTCCCTCTTCTCCCCCTCTCTCTCTCCTCTCTATCCTCTCGTTCTCTCTCTTCTCTCTCTCTCTCTCTCTCTCTCTCTCTCCTCTCTCTTCTCTCTTCTCTCTCTCTCTCTCTCTCTCTCTCTCTCTCTCTTCCTCTCTCTCTCCCTCTCTCTCTCCCTCTTCTCTCCCTCACTCCCATAACCCAATCTCTTACCCTCCTCTCTCTCTATAGGCTTCTCTCTCCATCTCTCCATTTCTCTCTCTCATAGCCTTTTCCCTCACCTCCTTTCGCCCTCTTCTCTCTCTTTCTCTCCTCTCCCTCTCTCTACCCTTTCCTCTCCCTCCTCACATTTCTCTCTCTCCCCTTGGTTTATCCCTCACCCCCATACTCTTCCTCTCTCTCCCTCTTTTCTACCCTTTCTCTCTCCTCTCTCTCCCTCTTTCTACCTTTCTCTCTCCCCCCCACACCCTCTCCCTCTCATAGCCTTCTGCTTCGTGGTAAAAAAAAAAAAAAAAAAAAAAAAAAATGGGGGTGGCCTTTAGAGGACGGAAAACAGAGATCTGGAAGACGAACCAGGGAGGAAAGACTGGGAGTTAGAAGCTCAAAAAAAGGAAGGAAGAGGGGGAAGGAAGTAGTAGAGCTTGGTAAAGAAAATGGAGGAGCGTGATCGCTGAAGATGCAGGAAGTGGGAAGTACAGGTCTTAGCAGCAGAAGCTAGGTCAGTGCTTAGAAGAGAAACTGAAAGCCTGAAAAC
Organism: Cherax quadricarinatus; assembly: GCF_026875155.1. Lineage (NCBI taxonomy): Eukaryota > Metazoa > Arthropoda > Malacostraca > Decapoda > Parastacidae > Cherax > Cherax quadricarinatus. Next base: position 832,615 of record NC_069463.1, read on the forward strand.
AGATTAGAGAGACAAATGACAATTCAGATGTGACATCAGGAAAAATTCAAAGTAGGTGCAGACAGACAAGGGGATGGTTAAGCAACAACGGAGACATGCGTTACACGAACGGCCCTATCAGACCCACGTGGGGCCAGGGAAAAAAGACGATGGAGCACACTAAGATCAAATGACAGGTCCGAAGACAATGAAGGTATGCTATATGCAAAGATTCTAACAGCCAACTGCAGTAGCAAGGGCAGCTGGTCAGGAAAGGGACAGTTCACTGAGAATAGAGAGATTCACATATGACAGGGACTGAAGGCAAGAACATGTCAATGGAAAGAAAAAATGCCTCAGAGGGAAAAAAGCAGATGGAGACTAAGTGGGAGGAGGGAAAAGGGCCGAGGTCAGTTTTTGTGTTACGGCTCCCAAGAAGCCAAGGGGGCCCAACTTTGAAAGAAATAAATCAGGAGGAGAAAAAAATGATTGAAGGGCATATGAAAACAATAGGGGAGGGCAATATGACCCAGGTGGACAAATTTTCAGAGAATTGGAAGGTGGTTTGCGAGTGGAAGGAGAAGGACTGTCAGAGTAATACTTTCAAAGAGAATCAGTTCGAATCAGGATTCGCAAGAGAAAGCAGACTGAGGGACAAGAGGGGTACCAGAGGTATACTCGACCGCGACAGAACACAAGAAGAAAGGACTACACTGAAGAGAGGGTACAGAGACGCAAGAGGAACGGAAGAAATGAAAATGAGCAGGACCCAGATGCAGGAGGAAGGGGCAAAACACACCCCACAGAATCTCCCACCCAAAAAGACTCACCCGCGCACTCCCAACGCAATGAGCAACCTATACTACAACCCACTCACTGTTCCCTCTGCCACAACCCCCATATCACAAACCTCACCCCAACAGCCTGTCCCTCATGGGCATTCTGACCCCGCCCCCATCAACCACAAACCCCCACCTAACACCACAGCCCCATATAGGCCCCCACAAAAGGCTCTCGCTGCCCCCAACACCAATATACTTGCATGCCACAATGATTAGAAAGAAACTAAAGTTGGTACACAAACGCAGATGGAATAACGAATAATCATGAGGAGTGGAATGAAAGAATCAGTAAAGAACCCCAGACATCATAGCAGTCACAGAAACAAAACTCGCTGGAGAAAATAAACAGACACATCTTCCAACAGGATATCAGATCCTGAGGAAAGATAGAAGGAGTAGAGGGGGAGGAGGGTTGCACTGCTCATAATCACCGATGGGGATTTGGGGAAATGGAAGGGGGGGGGGGGGGGGGAGGAGAGCATGGACATGATTGGAGAAAGAGGACTACATGGTGGTACAATTCAGTCGGAGAACATAAAGTAGTCATTGGAGTGATGTATAAACCCACATAGAACTGCAGGGAGGCCAAGAGAGGAGTACGCAAGAAAACAAACAGGGATGATGGTGGACACACTGGTGAGGGTGGCAAGAAGAGCTCACTCGAGCAGAGCAAAGTTACTGGTATGGGCGATTTCAAACCACAGGGAGATTGACTGGGGAAATCCTGGAGCACATGGGGGTCCGAAACATGGAGAGCCAAGATGATGGATGTAGTGGTACTGAAAACCTCATGCATCAACTGTCAGGGACACAACCAGAGAGAGAGGGGAGGAATGAGCCAGCAAGACTGGATCTTGTGTTCACCCTGAGCGCAGTTCAGACATTGAGGACATCACTTACGAGAGGTCCCTTGGAGCTAGCGATATGTGGTTCTGAGTTTTACTATATAGTAGAGTTACAAGTGGGAATGTACAGGAACTGAAGGAGACAGGCCAAAACTATAAAAGGGGGGGACTACAAGGTATGAGAAACTTCCTGCAGGGGTTCAGTGGGGAATGAGAAAATGGTTAGGAAAATCAGTGTAAACGAGGATGATGGAAATATGTGGAACAAAGTGCAAGGGAGGCAGAGGAAAGTTTTGTTCCCCAAGGGAAACAGAAATAATAGGAAGACCAAAAACGAAGTCCTTGGTATTTACCGAAGTGTAGGGAGCAAAAAAACTAAGTGCAAAGAGATTGGAAATGTTTAACAGGAGGCATAGGACCCAGGAAAACAATGAGATATAGTAGAAGAGCAGAAACGGTATGCAAGATATAAGGAGGGAGGCCCAGGGACAGTATGAAAAAGACGTAGCATCTGAAACAGTCAAATCTGACCGAAAACTGCTGTATAGCCACATTAGGAGGAAGGACACAGTCAAGGACCAGGGTGTAAGGCTGAGGAAGAAGGTGGAGAAATCACAAGAACGATCAAGGGTATGCGAGGAGCTCAAACACTGAGATTTAAGGACGTATTTACAGTAGAGACAGGAGGACTCTGGGGGAACAGACCAGATGGGGGGACACAGCAAGAATACACCAACAAGTGTTGGACGACATACAAAAGATGAGGAGGAGGTTAGTGCAAGAAACTGCAAGGGACCATCGATACCTCAAAGGCAATGGGACGGACAAAACAACTCCCCGTGGGTCCTTAGAGAGCGGGAAGCAGATATGTTGTGCGTGCCACTTACCACAATTCTTGTCTACCACATCCTGGAAACTGGGGAACTTCCTGGAGGTGTGGGAAGACGGCAAATGTAGTTCCCATTTTTAAAAAGAGACAGAAAAGAGGCACTAAACTATAGACCTGTGTTCATTGCGTGTATAGTATGAAAATTATTGAGAAGATTATCAGGAGAAGAGTTGGTGGAGGCACCTGAACGGAACAGGAGTATAAATGCCACCAGCATGGTTTACGGAAGGCCCCCCCCCCCCCCAAATCCTGTGGTCACAAACCTTCGGGAGTTTTTGATTAAAATAACGAGTAAGACAAGAGAGGAGGGGGGGTTGATTGCATCTTCTTGCGACTGCAAGAAGGCCTTGACACAGTTCCTCACAAGAGATTAGTGCAGAATGTAGAGCAATCAGGCGCATATAAACAGGAAGGGCACTGCAATGGGATCAGAGAATACCTGACAGGGAGGCAACAACGGAGTATGGTACGTAATGATGTATCACAGTGGGCACCTGTGACGAGGGGTCCACAGGGGTCGGTCCTAGGACCAGTGCTATTTTTGGTATTGTGAACGACATGACGTGAAGGGTTAGGACTCAGAAGTGTCCCTGTTTGCAGATGATGTGAAGTAATGAGGAGAATTAATCTGATGAGGACCAGGCAGGAACTTCAAAGAGACCTGGGCAGACTGGACACCTGGTCCAGCAAATGGCTTCTCGAATTTAATCCTGCCAATGCAAAGTCATGAAGATAGGGGAAAGGGCACAGAAGACCACCAGCAGAGTATAGGCTAGGTGGCCAAAGACTGCAAACCTCACTCAAGGAAACAGCCCCACCCCCCCCCCCCCCCCCCCCCCCCCCGAATAGATACCTCCCCCCCCCCCCCCCTCGCCCCCCCCCCCCCCCCGGGTTGGTATAACACGAGCATGTCTCGGAAGCACACATCAATCAGATAACTGGCTGCTGCATATGGGCGGCCTGGCAAACTGAGAAACAGCATTCGATTACCTTAGTAAGGAATCATTCAGCACTGTTACACCGTGTTATTCAGGCCATAATGGAGTTTGCAGCAACTGTTTGGAACCCGCACTTGAGTAAAGCACGTCAAGAAACAGAGAAAGTACAAAGGTTTGCGACAAGGTTAATTCCTCCAGAGCTAAGGGGGAGTATGTCCTATGGAAGATAAGATTAAGGGAAATCGAGCCCTGACGACACTGGAGGACAGGAGGGGTCAGGGGGAAGAGGAGGAGACATGATAACGTACATATAAAAAATACTGCGTGGATAGACAAGGGTGGACAAAGACAGATGTTCCAGGGAGGGGACACAGAAACAAGAGGCCACAAATGGAAGTTGAAGACACAAATGAAGTCAGAGAGATAGTAGGAAGTATTTCTTCAGTCTTAGAGTTGTTAAGGCAGTGGAATGGAATAGCCTAGAAAATGGACGTAGTGGAGGCAGGAACCATAACACAGTTTTAAGACGAGGTTTGATAAAGCTCATGGAGCGGGGAGAGAGAGAGGGCCCAGTAGGACGGGTGAAGAGTGCGGGGGCCAGGAGGCTTAGGACTCGACCCCTGAACCACCAAATAGGTTTTGAGTACACACACCCACACAAGGGAGCAGGGAGAGAATGGATCTACTAGTGAATAGCGAAGAAAGAGGCGGAGCCATGAGCTTTGACCGGACCTGCAATCCACAAATAGAGTGAGCACACACATTTTAATTTTCGGAAGTTTAGACGTGGTCAGCGGTCGAAATTATGGGAGACACAACGGTCAGTTTATTCTGAGAGGCTTATGGTCTAAGGTCCCATCTATGTGTGACCTTTGCTCTACACACCTCTCAATTACTCTACTAAAAAAAATACTAGAAAAAAAGGTCTTAAAGGAAAAATATAAATGTATGCAGCCCCTGGAAAGCATAAATCTATCATCAAAAATTTGTAAAATCATCAGAATATATACTTTTCAAGATAATTTAACGGAGCAAATGTTCAACAAAGATGTTTACCTGGAGTTTACCTGGAGAGAGTTTCGGGGGTCAACGCCCCCGCGGCCCGGTCTGTGACCAGGCCTCCTGGTGGATCAGCGCCTGATCAACCAGGCTGTTGCAAGTGCTTTCAGCTGTGGTTTTTCATCCATGAAAAATTAATTTGGAAACTTTAAAAATCAGATGGACTGAAGTGAGAACCTATACACGGAATGACAGAGCTTATATGTTCGACAGAATTTTTTTTTTTTATAATTCATTTATGGCTCGTTTTTACTGTTATTATTTTGACTTTAATACCATCGACGTGTGTGCTCTAATATGTGCCAAAATATGTAATAAAATATGTGCTCTAAATATAGCAATATTCAAGGAGGGATTAATCTGGTATTGTGGTATCGAGGTCAGGTTACCATACTGGTATTGTAGTCCCTTCAAGGAGGTTCTTGACGCTGGTGATTGGCTCTTGATCTAGGGACTTGGATCTGTTGTCCAGTTACCTGAATTAAGCCTGAATACCTTCACATTATCCCCCCCCCCCACAGGGGGGCTGGTATAATCCTAGGGTTTTTAACGCACAATACTGGCCTTACGCTTCCATTTGATTTTATAATAATATAATAATAACGCCACAATACATAATACACAATACACCCTCGATAACACAAATACACCCCAGATAACACACACAATACACCTGCAGATAACACACCACAATACACCCCAGATAACACACACAATTACACCACAGATAACACACACAATACCCACCAGATAAACCACAATACACCTCAGATAACACACACAATACACCCTCAGAGAAAACCACACAATACACCTCAGATAACACCACACAATACACCCCAGATAACACACACCAATACCCTCGGTAACACACACAAATACTACCTCAGTATAAAACACACCAATACACCTCAGATAACACACACAATACACCTCCCCAAGGAAAATTTAAAAAAACACACACAATACACCTCAGATAACACACACAATACACCCCAGATAACACACACAATACACCTCAGATAAACACACCACAATACACCTCAGAACACACACCAATACACCTAGATAAAACACACACAATACAACCTCATATAACACACACAATACAACCTCCGGATAAACACACACAATACACCCCAGATAACACACACAATAAGCCCAGATAACACACACCAATACACCCCAGATAACTCGCACATTACACCTCAGATAACACCCACAATACACCTCAGATAACACACAATACCACCTCAGATAACACACACAATGCACACCACGATAACACACACATAACACTCAGATAACACAACAATACACCTCAGATAACACACCAATAACCTCAGATAACACACACAATACACCTCAGATAACACACACAATACACCAAGATAACAAAAAACAACAATACACCTCAGATTAACACACACAATACACCTCGAGATAACACACACAATACACCTCAGATATCACACACAATACACCCCAGATAACACACACAATACACCCCAGATAACACACACCAATACACCCAGATAACACACACAAATACACCACAGATAACACACACCAATTACACCCAGATAACACCACAATACACCCCAGATAAACACACACAATACACCCAGATAAACACACACAATACACCAGATAACACACACAATACACCCCAGATAACACACACAAAACACCCCAGATAAAACACACACAATACACCCAGATAACCACACACATTACACCTCAGATAACAAACCACAATACACTCAGATAACACACACAATACACCCCAGATAGCACACACAATCACCCAGATAACACCACAAATACAACCCCAGATAACACACACAATAAACCAGAAAACACACACAATACACCCAGATTGCACACACATACACCTCAGATAACACAACAATACACTCAGTTAACACACACAATACACCCCAGGTAAACACACACAATACACCTCAGATAACACACAATACACCTCAGATAACACACCACAATACACCTCAGTATAACACACACAATACACCTCAGATAAACACACACAATTACACCTCAGATAACACACACAATACACCTCAGATAACACACACAATACACCCCAGATAAAACACACAACACACCCCCAGATAACACACACAATACACCTCTGGGTAACAACACAATACACCCTCAGATAACACACACAATACACCTCGATAACACAACACAATACAACCTCAGATAACACAACATACACTTCAGATAACCACCACAATACACCCCAGATAACACACACAATCTACACCTCAGATAACACCACCCCAATACCCTCAGAAAACACAACAATACACCTCAGTAACACACACAATACAACCCAGTTACACAAACAATAACCACAGATTAAACACACACAATACACCTCAGATAACAAACACAATACACTCAGATAACACAACAATACAACTCAGATAACACCACAATACACCTCAGATATCACACACAATGCACCACAGATAAACACACACAATACACCTCAGATACTACACAATCCCCTTTCTTTTGACGGTCGTTCGAAAGTTACAGCCAGGGCTGCATCACTCGAGAGGATGTTAAGGCTAAATTTTGAAAAACCCCCTTCTGACTAAGTACTTTGGCTGCTGTACAGAGTGGATCTACCCGGGATGATATAGGTGCCTTTGTGCAACTAATCGTTTTTGTGAGATTCAATCTTGGGTTGCGCTTAAGGAGGAATTTAGCACTATTTTCGGCGTAAGTCGCCAACGCCATTACCTAAGATCTTGACCAGCGTCTTGGCCGAATGTCAGTACAGGCACGAGAGCCCCCAGGCTTGCATCTGCCAGTTTTGACAAGCCACTAAAGATTTTGATGATGCAAAAACTTTTCCACTAGTGGGTGACGGGTGACGAACCCAAGTATAAAGGGTTTAAAAGACATCGTCCCCATCATGAGGAGGGATGCCCCCCCAAAGTCTCCCAGGGTGCCGTTGATGCACTAGGACTCGCCCTTTGAGCACGCAGTCCTGGTGAAATACATGCCAAAGACACAAGCCACCTGCCAAGAAAGGCAAGGTTTTGTCGCTTTGCGGACAAATCCTTGCCCGTCCTTCGGCATCGTCCACCGCAATGCCGCAGGCGCAGCCGGAGGTCACTTTCCGCCGCAGCTGCCCAGACATCCAGCCCTCAAAGCTTCCAAACCCCAGTTCTACTAACACTCGGCCAAGTAAAAATAGTGACTCCAGTAACAACAGTCGATCCCAAGCAAAGAGGCCGTCACCGACTTCCTGGACCAAGGGCAAAACATCCCCCACACACCCCAACCTCCAGCACCACCTGCTAAGCACAGGGTGACTTGCTTTAATTGTTGCAAACTTTGGCATTACCGATCCGAATGTTACAAAGCTAAGTCCCCGCAAGGTAACCGTCACCGTCCCCACGCTCAGTATCAAGGTAACCGTCACCGTCCCCACGCCCCAGTCTCGAGAGGGAGTCTGCATGTATCACAACACTTCCATCAACCTCTAACGAGTGCTAATAAGCTACGAAGTATTCTGTCACGCAGCGGAGCAAGCATTCGTTGCATAATGCACGTGCTAGCAGGAGTCCTCCCACTAGTTCGGGGGAAGAGGCGCATCCAAGAAATTCCACGAAAGACGTAGTAAACCCCGTCGGAGTCACTGTATTCCATCCCTGTCCACAATGCTTTGCTGCCCTGGGCAGTGATTACGCTTGCCGACAGTGAGGAGAGTGCCCTGACGTTGTGCCGAGACTCGTACCGTACCTTCGAGGCAAGCCTTGCCTTGGGGGGGCCCGGTGGCCTCGTGGCCTAAAGCTCCCGCTTCACACACGGAGGGCCCGGGTTCGATTCCCGGCGGGTGGAAACATTTCGACACGTTTCCTTACACCTGTTGTTTCCCGTTCACCTAGCAGCAAATAGGGACCTGGGGTGTTAGTCGACTTTTGTGGGTCGCAACCTGGGGACAAGATTAAGGACCCCAATGGAAATAAGTTAGACATTTCCCCGATGACGCACTGACTTTTTTTTGGGTTATTCCTGCGTGCTAACCCTCCGGGTTTAAAATCCGAACGAAATCTTATCTTTTTCTTATCTTAAACAAGCGTCAAGCCCTCAAGCAGCCCGTGACTCCAAGGGATTTCGTCGGCCTGTCATGCCTTCACATTCGGTATGACAACTCGTGGACCACTCGTTGAGTCCACTGTCCACCATAAGCCTGTCCAGCTTTTCCTAGATACAGTTGGTGGTTAACATCGTTTGTTCCACTCTCCTCCGGACATTGGCCTTCATGCAGCCATGTTGAGGGAGCCGTCTGTCATTCAGACCTTGAGGGGGTTTCTCTGGACACAAACTTGTCCCAAAATTCGTGGTCCTTTACCGTTCCCTCCAACACTCCGGGGCAAAGTTGAGGAGGGAGATTTTTATGAATATCAAAAAAAGCCCACCTTGACACTAAATTTTGGGGACCATTTTCAAGCCAAACAAGCTTTGATTGTGGCTGCCTTGCAACCCCCAAATCAACCAATTGTGGGGACCCCGGTTACTTCTTCTCCACTACTACTGTTACTGAAGACAGCCCAGAAGGCCCATATTTAGGCCGCCCCCAGGCAACGTACTTTCTTGACATTGACGTACTACTGACTTGTCTGACTCCTATTTAGTTATGAAAATTCTTTGCTTGCAGAAATGGGTATAAATGCACAACTTTTGCACATTAGTTGTAATGGATCAGGGTGGAATCATGTAAATATGTAAAAATTTTTGAAGGGTACCCAGGTAAATGAATTCTATGGACATATTACTATTGTGGGATGTGCACCCAGTGTCGTTTTTAAAAAGCCTGTATTAGGGAAAGGGCAGTGCTGCCCTTCAGTTATGTCAACCTTGGAAATGCTACTGTCATCATTTTTTGCAGAGTAGGGTCAACGAATTCGAAAACGAGTAGTCAACCTAATGTTCAGCCCTGTGGCAACCGTATATAGAAGATTTTTTTCCCGTGCTGACGTTCCCGGCCTCTCCTCAATGAAGTGTGCGGACAAGCCATTTTCCTCTTTCCCCAGGATGGGGTTTTTTTTTTTATTTTTTTTGTTGCTTTTATTCCATTTTTTTATTTAAAAAGTGAGCAAAAGCCAGTCCCCCTCCCTGGGTACCTGTGTAAGTAAATTCTTTGCACCTCGGCCCCCCATTGCCCCGACCGAGGTTTTGCGTGGCCGACAAATGAGACCATGACTGTCAGCACAGACAGCCTATGCTGTCTGAGTTTTAGTTCATATTTTGCGGCATTTAAAAGTGCTCCCTCTGTGGGCCTACCCAGATCAGTGGGTCGCTGGGCCCACCGTCTCATTCACAGCCGACTACTCCAGAAAGGCAATGCTCCCCTCCACGGACTGCTATCGGTCATTTCCTCAATTGCCCGTTGTGTACTCACCCATCCCAAATTAAAGCCAAACAGTCCACGGGCCCACATTTTCACCACCTACCTCCATCGGCACTAAACTTTGTTCAAAAGCAAGAACATAATTTGTATGGTTTTTGTATGTTTTTAAAACGAGAGAGAGAGGGAAGCACTTCACCGTATTCTCGCTTGCTTGAAAAAAGGGATTGCAAGATTTGTACGAGGCACAATATGCTCACACCTTGGTATGCTCCACTTTCTAGGTTTGCCCCCCCCCCCCCTCTCATCTGCGACTGCGCAGAGTGAGAACAAAAACAAACGTCTCATCTCTCGCCTGGACCAATCCTGGAAAGATCTGTCATTTCACAAGGCCTTAACACAGGAGGGGGTTTTGGGTGGCCTTACTGTTATGTACAAGGAATATTGTCAAAGTACCACACTTTGGGTCCCCTCGAGGGCAGCTTTGAAGCAAGCTTCAAAAACCCCAAACGGGCAGAAAACAGCAACTTCACTTGGCTGTACCCTTTTCCGAACATACTCCATCTGGTCATTTATCCCCAGGAGCTCGAGTCTTGGAAAAATTTCGTACAGCATTATGTTCAACGAATAGTCAGTTATCAATGAAAATGCTGGCCCCAGATGGGTAACTCATCCCGTTCCCTACTTGTATGTTTCATAACAATAAAAAGCTTTCAAATGAGCTTTGTAGGGGAACAGCTCTTAGTCAAAAAAGTTAGGAATCCTTAAAGTTTAACAACTTGTCAATAAAACTAGGGATCCTTAACCTAACCTTTTCAAACCCCGTGAAAAAAAAAGAGAAAGAGACAGACGGACAAGAGTGTAGAAAGGGAGAAGGAAAAAAAGAGATCAAGACTTACAGAAAAAAATGCATGGGTTTCTTATTACAGAAGCTCTTAGGTAACGAAGAGATTTTATTGTTTTAAATTTCGCCCCCCACTTACTGTCTCTCTCTGCAGCGCGTATAGCCCATGGCGTTCTTTTTTATTTTAAAAATCTTCTCTCTCTCTCTCTTTTCTATTATCTATCTACTACTATCTCCCATCTGCTGGCGTCAGTATAAGTATTCCCAAGAACATTCAGAGAGACCAGATAAGCTGGTGTAGTGACCCCATGTGGAAAATCATTCACAGCAAAAAACAACTCATCCCGCCCACATGCAACACACACACACACACACACAACACCACACACACACACCACCACACAAACACACACCCAAACAAAACACCCCCACACAAACCCCGCACGACCCCGCAGCAACAACACAAAAACACACACACAACAACCCCCCACAACACCACACACACACAACACCACACACAAGGCAGGGAGAGAATGGATCTACAGTGACTATGAAAGGCGGGGCCAGAGCTTTGACCTGCCCCGCAACACAAAAAGGTGAGCACACACATGTAATTTTCGGAAAGTTTAGGACGAGGGCACGGGCGAAAATAGGGACAAAAACGGCAGTTTTTTCTGAGAGGCTTAGGCTAAAGGTCACATCTTGTGTGACCTTTGCTTACACACCTCTCAATTACTCTACTAAAAAAAAATACTAGAAAAAAAGGTCTTAAAGGAAAAATATAAATGTATGCAGCCCCTGGAAAGCTAAATCTATCATCAAAAATTTGGGAAAAAATCATCAGAATATATATTTTCAAGATAATTTAACGAAGCAAATGTTCAACAAAGATGTGGAGTTGAAGTCTAAATTATTTCTTTTTTCACGTGCTTTCAGCTGTGGTTTTTCATCCATGAAAAATTAATTTGGAAACTTTAAAAATCAGAGGGACTGAAGTGAGAACCTATACACGGAATGACGAGTTTATATGTTCGACGAAATTTTTTTTTTATAATTCATTTATGGCTCGTTTTACTGTTATGTTTGGATTTATACCATCGACGTGTGTGCTCTAATATGTGCCAAAATATGTATTAAAATATGTGCTGAAATATAGCAATATTCAAGGAGGATTAATTCTGGTATTGTGGTATCGAGTCAGGTACAATACTGGTATTGTAGCCCCTTAAAGGGAAGGTTCTTGACGCTGGTGATTGGCTCTTGATCTAGGGACTTGGATCTGTTGTCCAGTTCCCTGAATTAAGCCTGAATACCTTCCCATATCCCCCCCCCACAGGGGCTGTAAATCCTACGGTTTAACGCACCAATACTGGCTTACGCTTCCTTTTGATTATAATAATAATAAAAAATAACGCCAATACATAATACACAATACACCTAGATAACACAATACACCCAAAATAACACACAATAAAACCTCAGATAACACACACAATACACCCAGATAACACACACAATACACCTCAGAAAAACCCCACACAATACACCTAGATAACACACACAATACCCCAGATAACACACACAATACACCTCAGATAACACACCAATACACCTCAGATAACACACACAATACACCTCAGATAACACACACAATACACCCAGATAACGCACACAATACACCCCAGATAACACACACAATACACCCCAGATAACACACACAATACACCTCAGATAACACACACAATACACCCCCGATAACACACACAATACAACCTCAGATAACACACACAATACACCCAGATAAAACACACAATACACCTCATATAACACACACAATACACCTCAGATAACACACACAATACACCCCCGATAACACACAAAATAACCCCCGATAAACACACAATACACCCCAGATAACACGCACAATTTCACCTCAGATAACACACACAATACACTCAGATAACACACACAATACACCTCAGATAACACACACAATGCACCACAGATAACACACCAATACACCTCAGATAACACACAAAATACACCTCAGATAACACACACAATACCCTCAGATAACACACACAATACACCTCAGATAACACACACAATACACCACAGATAACAAACACAATACACCTCAGATAAACACACACAATAACCTCAGATAACACACACAATACACCTCAGATAACACAACAATACACCCAGATAACACACACAATACACCTCAGATAACACACACAATACACCTCAGATTAAAAACCACAATACACCTCAGATAACACACACAATACACCCAGATAACACACACAATACACCTCAGATAACACCAATACACCCCAGATAACACACACAATACACCTCAAATAACACACACAATACACCTCAGATAACACACACAATACACCCCAGATAAACACAACCAAAACACCCCAGATAACACACACAATACACCCCAGATAACACGCACAAAACACCTCAGTTACACACACAATACACCTCAGATAACACACACATTTCACCTCAGATAACACACACAATGCACCACAGATAAAACACACAATACACCTCAGATAACACACAAAATACACCCCAGATAACACACAAATACACCCCCAGATAACACAAAACAATACACCTCAGATAACACACACAATACACCACAGATAACAAACACAATACACCTCAGATAACACACACAATACACCTCAGATAACACAAAACAATACACCTCAGATAAACACAACAAAACACCCAGATAACACACACATACACCCCAGATAACCACACAAAACACCCAGATAACACACACAATACACCCCAGATAACACACACAATACACCCCAGATAAAAACACACAATACACCCCAGATAACACACACAATACACCCCAGATAAAAACACACAATACACCCAGATAAACACAATACACCCCAGAATAACACAACAATACACCCCAGATAACACCCCACAATACACCCCAGATAACACACACAAAACACCAGATAACACACACAAAAACACCCCAGAAACACACACAATTTCACCCCAGATAACACCCCACAATACACCCAGATAACACACACAATACACCCCAGATAACACACCCCAATACACCTCAGACAACACACACAATACACCTCAGATAACACACAACAATACACCCCCGATAACACACACAATACACCCCAGATAACACACACAATACACCCAGATAACACACACAATACACCCCAGATAACACACACAATACACCCCAGATTGCACACACAATACACCTCAGATAACACACACAATACACCTCAGATAACAAAACAATACACCCCAGATAAAAACACACAATACACCTCAGATAACACACACAATACACCTCAGATAACACACACAATAACCTCAAATAACAAAACAAATACACCTCAGATAACACACACAATACACCTCAGATAACACACACAATACACCCCAGATAACACACACAATACACCCAGATTAAAAACACACAATACACCCCAGATAACACACACAATACACCTCAGATAAAAACACACAATAACCTCAGATAACACACACAATACACCTCAGATAACACACACAATACACCTCAGATAACACAACAATACACTTTAGATAACACACACAATACACCCCAGATAACACACACCCAAAACACTCAGATTTAAAACACACAAAACCCTCAGATAAACACAACAATACATCAGATAACACACACAATACAACCCAGATAACAACACACAATACACCACAGATAACACACAATACACCTCAGATAAAAAAACACAACACACCACAGATAACACACACAATTTCACCACAGATAACACACAATACACCCCGATAACAACACAACACACACAGATAACACACACAATACACCACAGATAAACACACACAATACACCTCAGATAACACACACAATACACCTCAAATAACACACACAATACACCCCAGATAACACCCCACAATAACCTCAGATAACACCCCAAAATTACCCTCAGATAACACACACAATACACCTCAGATAACACACACAAATCACCCAGATAACACACACAATACACCCCAGTAACCCCACACATTACACCTCAGATAACCACACACAATCACCTCAGATAACACAACAATACACCCCAGTAACCACACAATACACCTCAGATAACACACACAATACACCTCAGATAACCACACAATACACCTCAGATAACACCCCACAATACACCTCAGGGAACACACAATATCACTGTCATACAGTGTTATTGTTTTCCACGCTTCAAGATTACTCAAAAAAATTCAAGCTGTTTTACGTCAGTTTCAAAACTCTCCTTTGATACTCTTATTTAAAATAGTTTTTTTTAGGATTTTACATTTTTTTTATTCTGGGAAAAGGAAAATTTTAACTGTGCAAACCCCCTTTTTAAAATTATATATAAAATATATTAAAATTTTATTTTTATATATATATATATTATATTATAATAATAATATATATATAATATATAATATATATATGACACTGTGCTCTTGGGAGATTCGAAGAGAAGTTGCAAAAGATTGGGGATGAATTTGGTAGGGATGCAAAAGAAGAAAATTAAAGGTGAATCAGGAAAGAGTAAGTTATGAGGATAACAAAAAGATTAGGTGATGAAAGATTGGATATCAGATTGGAGGGAGAGAGTATGGAGGAGGTGAACGTATTCAGATATTTGGGAGTGGACGAGTCAGCGGATGGGTCTATGAAAGATGAGGTGAATCATAGAATTGATGAGGGAAAAAGAGTGAGTGGTGCACTTAGGAGTCTGTGGAGACAAAGAACTTTGTCCTTGGAGGCAAAGAGGGGAATGTATGAGAGTATAGTTTTACCAACGCTCTTATATGGGTGTGAAGCATGGGTGATGAATGTTGCAGCGAGGAGAAGGCTGGAGGCAGTGGAGATGTCATGTCTGAGGGCAATGTGTGGTGTGAATATAATGCAGAGAATTCGTAGTGTGGAAGTTAGGAGGAGGTGCGGGATTACCAAAACTGTTGTCCAGAGGGCTGAGGAAGGGTTGTTGAGGTGGTTCGGACATGTAGAGAGAATGGAGCGAAACAGAATGACTTCAAGAGTGTATCAGTCTGTAGTGGAAGGAAAGCGGGGTAGGGGTCGGCCTAGGAAAGGTTGGAGGGAGGGGGTAAAGGAGGTTTTGTGTGCGAGGGGCTTGGACTTCCAGCAGGCATGCGTGAGCGTGTTTGATAGGAGTGAATGGAGACAAATGGTTTTTAATACTTGACGTGCTGTTGGAGTGTGAGCAAAGTAACATTTATGAAGGGATTCAGGGAAACCGGCAGGACGGACTTGAGTCCTGGAGATGGGAAGTACAGTGCCTGCACTCTGAAGAGGGGTGTTAATGTTGCAGTTTAAAAACTGTAGTGTAAAGCACCCTTCTGGCAAGACAGTGATGGAGTGAATGATGGTGAAAGTTTTTCTTTTTCGGGCCACCCTGCCTTGGTGGGAATCGGCCAGTGTGATAATAATAATAATAATATATATATATATATATATATATATATATATATATATATATATATATATATATTATATATTATATATATATATATTATTATATATATATATATATATATTATAATTGTAGTGTTTTCAGTATGGAACGGGAATTAAATTATTTTAATTATTTCGTTGCGATTTTTTTAATTACGTATTGCATTTATGTGTAATAACGGCGTAATTAAGAATCAATCTGACACTTCAAATATTTTTTTTTTAAGTTTAAATAGCGGAAGACAACTTGGGTTGACAACTACATTAAAAAATATATAAAGGTGACATTTATCGTCTCGTGTTTCATTCCCTTCTTCCTCCTCCTCCTTCATCTCTCTTCCTCCTCTGTTATCTTATCTTTCCTTGCTCCATCGTTCGTGTTTTGCTAATGGCTGGGAGTAGTGATAATCCTCTGTCTGTGTTATCTTCACGACTCCATATGTTTTGTCTCTTTGTACTCGCGGCTTTACTCGGGTTTTTCAAGAAAAGGTCATTTTTATTTTATTTGTGTGTGGTTAAATTGTGTTTCCGCTTGTAAACACAAGTCTTGTTAGCTCAGGTTGTTGTACTCACCCTTTTTGTGGAGGAGGGGTTCGAGACTCAGCACCCCCCCTCCTGAGCGCTCTTAACTACTTACGTCACTAGTTCCCTGCTTCGTCGGAGGGGGGAGGGGGATGCTGCCATACATATTCTTAAAACGGTGTGTGTGTGTGTGTGTGTGTGTGTGTGTGTGTGTGTACTCAGTTGTACTCACCTAGTTGTGGTTGCAGGGGTCGAATTATAGCTCCGGGTCCCGCCTCTTCACTGGTCGCTACTGGGTCACTTTTCTTGCTCCATGCGCTTTATCATACCTCTTCTTGAAGCTATGTATGGATCCTGCCTCCTGTGTGTATGTGTGTGGAATCCTCTTTTAGGATTTCTTTTTCTAACCACTCAGAAGCTGAAGAAGTATTTCCTAACGTCCGTGTGGATCATTTGGGGGTTAACTACCATATCTGTCCCCTTGTTCACAGTCTTCACCTCTCCAACTTTCTGTTCCCGTCTGTCTTGACAAGTCGTCTGACTATCCTGTACATCGTTATCATGTTTCCCACGGTCCTGCTGATATTGATGTTCACTGTGTATACTTTCTTTGCTCACTCTGTGGGTCAGCTGTGGGACCAATCACCTTGTGAACCTCTCTTCCCAAACTTGATAACCCAATTGTTTGACCTGACCTGAGTAGGTTGGGTGCATTGAATTAGCCGGTAGGAGACTTGGACCTGCCTCGTATGGGCCAGTAGGCCTGCTGCAGTGTTCCTTCTTTCTTATGTTCTTATGGTCTGTACTTCTAAGTTATTTACGTGATGGATATGACAAAGGCTGCAAGCGGGTGTTACTCTATGGCAGGCTGACATATCTTGTACAGAGCCACGATTTACCCTAATTTTAAATTTCCCGAACTTCGTTCTTATAATAATAATAATAATAATAATAATAATAATCTATATTTCTACAACTACATGTACAAGATATACAGTTCTACCTGACATCAATGACATACCCTATGCAGAGCCTCTGGTTATACAGAGCATTTCGTGGAAATTAGGTCAGTTTTATCCCCAGGATGCGACCCACACCAGTCGGCTAACACCCAGGTACCTACTTACTGCTAGGTGAACAGGGACAGTAAATCTTTCATAATTTCACTTATGTGATATGTTGAGACTTATCCACGACGACTCTCAGATTACTGTTTACCTTAGGCCACAGACATTTTGCTAAGTAACTTTTACCACACAGTACATATTACTTATTGGGTTTAATGCTGTTTTCAAAACACTCATCAACATCAACATGGAATTCCATCACCCATCACTCTATCCACTCTCTTAAACGAGTGTGTAGGAACTTCTGAAGCAAGTGAGAGTAATTGTGGTAAGGGACCTAAATGCTAAAGTAGGAGAAATCTTTAGAGAGGGTGTGGTAGGTAAGGTTGGGGTATCAAGTGTAAATGATAATGGGAGCCCTTTGACTGAACTTTGTATAGAAAGGAGTTTGATTATAGGTAATACATTTTTTAAGAAAAAAATGATAAATAAGTATACAAGATATGATACCGGGTGTAATGACAGTAGTTTGGTGGACTATGTATTGGTAGATAAAAGACTGTTGGTAGACTTCAGGATGTACATGTTTATAGAAGGGCCAAAGATATATTAGACCCCTTTTTAGTTGTAACTACAGTGAGAGTAAAATGTAGATAGGATACAAGGAAAACTGAATCAGCAAGTCAGATAGAGGTGAATGTTTACGAACTAAAGGAGAAGGCAGTTAAGGTAAGATATAAACAACTATTGGAGGATAGATGGGCTACTGAGAGTATAGGCAATATGGTTGAAGATGTATGGGGTAGGTTTAAGAATATAATGATACTGTTCAGCAGAAGTTTGTGGTTACAGGAAAGTGGGTGCGGGAGGGAAGAAGAGCGACTGATGGAATGATAATGTAAAGAGAGCAATATTTTTACAAAATAGAAGTGATACAAGGAGGAAGGAGTATATGAAGAGAAAAAGAGAGGTTAAGAGAGAGATGATGGAATGTAAAAGAGAGCAAATGAGAGAGTGGGTGAGATGTTATCAACAAATTTTGTTGAAAATAAGAAAAAGGTTTGAAGTGAGATTAATAAGAAGCCTAGGGAACAAATGGATTTGATTGTTAAAAATAGGAGAGGAGAGTTATTAAATAGAGAGTTAAAGATATCGGGAAGATGAAGGGTATTATTTTGAGGAATTATTAAATGTTGATGAAGATAGGGAAGCTGTGATTTCGTGTATTTGGCAGGTGTTACAATATGCGATATCTATAAAGTATAGACATCTCCAGAGAATACTAGAAGGTCAACTTATTGATCCCCCTTTAGCATCTAGCCTGTCTCTGGTTTTGTAACAGTTTGTCAGAAAGTATTCTGGTCCATTTATCCTTTAAAATTAAGATAAATTTTAATAGTGGTATAGAATTGAAACTGATAGGATACTAACTAACGAAATAAAAATTGATATGTTTATTAACAAAGTTGTCTAGGTGGACAAAATCAAAGTAGTCTGATATAATTCGGATTATAAGCTCTAACACATCTCTTGTAGTGCAACGTTAAATTGTACATATAGTAGTATAGTGCTGAAGGCACATTTCATATCAGTATGACTTGCAAGTACCGTTTGGTACGTTATCAATTATAAAAATAATAGTAGCCTATACAAGCACATGTGTGAGAATGTGTGTATGTGCTCAGAGTTGTTCCTTATGTCTCAGTAAGACTAGACTCGATTTACACTTAAACATTGACTGACTAAAAGTCCTCAAAACAGCTGGCTTGAACAATTTGACGAAGGATTCGCCGAACTCCCTTATACCGAATTTAAGTTCAGCAACTAAGCCATGCACTAGCCACAGGTCCCAAGACCTACACAGCCCGAGTACTGCTCCAAGTCAGTACTCTGCCCAATGTCTCCAACAGTCTCTCCTCCCGAGACTCTCCAGCTCAGCTCTGCACACAGGCCAGAGCTCCGCTCAACTCTGCTACTCAGAGCACTGCATACAGCAGCAGCTCTGCTCGAAGTCTCTTTCCTCAGTTGTTCCTTGGGCTTATATTGTCCCGAGAGCACCCCCACAATGGAGTGTGCACCACGTGTTTTGACCTGACGCCGAAAAGGTGTGGCTGACAGACATTTGACAAGGCAAGGTGTGACCATATAATTGGTTAAATTAGGTCTCCCCAGAGACCTCACAAGCCCAGCTGAACTACATCACAACCTTACATCCCCCCCACATGCACTGTGTAATCCTATGGGTTTAACGCTCCCCATGATTATAATAATTGTAATAATTTGGAATGGCTAGTTCTTTTATTTAATAAATGTATGGAAGAGGGTAAGGTTCCTAGGTATTGGCAGAGAGCATGCATAGTTACTTTTTATAAAGGCAAAGTGGACAGAAGAGAGTATAAAAATTATAGGTTAATAAGTATGTTGAGTATACCTGGTAAAGTGTTTGGCAGAGTTATTATTGAAAGAATTAAGAGTAACACGGAGAGCAGGATAGCAGATGAACAAGGAGGCTTTAGGGAGGGTATGGGGGTGCAGACCAAGTGTTGTAAATGAAACATATAGTTGAACAGTATGAAGATAAGAGTGAAGAGCTTTTTATGACATTTATGGATTTGGAGAAGGCATATGACAGGGTGGATAGGGGGCAATGTGGCAGATGTTGCAAATGTATGGAATAGGAGGTAGGTTTCTGAAATCAGTGAAGAGTTTTTACGAGAATAGTGAGACCCAGGTTAGAGTATGTAGGTGAGAGGGAAATTATTTCAGTGAAAGTAGGCCTTAGAGATGTGTGATGTCACCATTGTTGTTCGATATATTTATACAAGGGGTTGTAAAAGAAGTGAATGCTCGGGTGCTGGCAAGAGGTGTGGGATTAAAAGATAAAGAATCTAAGACAAAGTGGGAGTTGTCACAGTTGCTCTTTGCTGATGTCACTGTGTTTTTGGATGATTTTGAAGAGAAGTTGCAGAGGTTGGTGGACGAGTTTGGTAGGGTATGTAAAAGAAGGAAATTAAAAGTGAATAAAGAAAAGAGTAAGGTGATGAGGGTAACAAAAAAAATTGACAACAGATGATTGGATATCAGATTAGAGGGAGAGAGTATGGAGGAGGTGAATGTATTCATATATTTGGGAGTGGATGTGCTAACAGATGGGTCTATGAAGGATGAGGTGAATCATTGAACTGATGAGGCGAAAAAGCTGAGTGGTGCACTGAGGAGTCTGTGGAGACAGAACATATCCATGGAAGCAAAGAGAGGAATGTATGAAAGCATAGACATACCAACGCTTTTATATGAGTATGAAGCATGGATGGCGAATGTTGCAACGAGGAGAAGGCTGGAGGCAGTGGAGATGTCATGTCTGAGGGCAATGTGTATTGTGAATATAATACAGAGAATCCATACTTTGGAAATTAGGAGGAGGTGTGGGGATACTAAAGGTATTATCCAGAGGGCTGATGAGGGGTTGTTGAGGTGGTCTGGACATTTAGAGAGAAGGAACGAAATAGAATTGCTTCGAGAGTGTATCAATGTGTAGTGGAGGGAAGGCGAGGTACAGTGTCGGCCCAAGAAAGATCGGAGGCGGGGTAAAAAAGCTTTTGTGAGCGAAAGGCTTGGACTTCCAGAAAGTATGCGTCATCGTGTTAAATAGGAGTGAGTGGAGACAAATGGATTTTAGGACTTGACGTTCAGATGGAGTGTGAGCAAAGTAACATTTATGATGGGATTCAAGGAAACCGGCAGGCCGGACTTGAGTCCTGGAGGTGAGAAGTACAGTGCCTGCACTCTGACGGAGGGGTGTTAATGTTGTAGTTTTATAACTGTGGTGTAAGCGCGCCTCTGGCAAGACAGTGATGGAGTGAATGATGATGAAAATTTTTCTTTTTCGGGCCACCCTGCCTTGGTAGGAAACGGTCGGTGATAGGGAAGAAGAAAATGTCTTGAAAACCGCTTTGAATGTTTTGGTAGACAAGACAGACTCCCCAAGATCACCTCCGCCGTCACTGAGACAGATGGTACCTGTTCTTCCACTTCTCCGACCAACCCTCCCACAGTCTGTTGAAGGATCATTCAGAACGTAGCAAGGTTAATAATGGTGATGTACAAGACAAGAGAGACGCCACTGAGGTGATAATTTTTTTAATTACGTCTGACCTGTACTCTCTTACCTCTGGCCACCGGCTCTAAATAATATAACTCCGAAAAGATAATTCAAAATTTTGTTTGTAAATTAAATAATATCCCTGTCTTAAACGCTGTGTTTTTTTTTAAATTTAGTAATGCTGGGTACACATTACACATATAACCGGAACACAGAAGAAAGAAATTTACAACGACGTTTCGGTCCGACTTGGACCATTAACTAATTAATAGTCCAAGTTGGACTGAAATGTCCTCATAAGTTTCGTTGTCCAATATGTGAGTTATTTGTGTAGTGTCCAGGTCACGGTATTGTGCCTTTTTTATTCATTTTGGCGGCGGCAGCGGCAGCGGCAGCAGCGGCAGCAACGGTATCCTACCAGCTCTTCTTTCTCAAAAAAAAAACATCGCTCATCAAAACTTGTGATGGCCTAAGTGAAAGATCAACTACATGAACCCACGTAGACCACAACATGACCCAAGAATACTAAGAATGTAACCCAAATCTTGACAAAATTAGAAGATCTAAGGAAGACAGCCTCTGACTAACCAAAACATTTGCTTCGTGCTCATTAACCGGAAGGGGCTCGAGAAACAACTTCTCTAAATTGCTAAGCATATACTCAGTGCTACTATAAAAGGACGCAGATGAAACAACATCAGAATAAAAGAATAACACAAGGACTGAACGCAACTTGCACCCGCAGGACGCATGTATATAAACCCCCTTTTTCCACCGCACCCGGGGAACAAAACAACAATCAGGCTGACTCTCCTCAACTCCACTCCATCAAAGGATTCCCCATGAATAACTCAAGGTATAAAATTATTCTAATACAAGGACTACATTCGTGCCTAGAAAATGAATCAAGATATCAAAGCAACACTCGTACGAGAAATCCAAAGTAAACAACCTCGAGAACAAGATCCAAAACTTGAAGAATTCCCATCGGGAAGTGTTAACAGAAAATACTCTAAGCAGCTAACATCATGAGCAAAATACAACAATAAAATGAAGTTGAAGAAGCAATCAAGGACTGGGAATAAAGAACATGCACACTCACTAAATGAATCCCTTTGATTTCCAAGACGACAAACTGAAACAAGATAAGTTGTTGATGCAGTTATAATTAACAGTCCACATTCAGTGACATACACAACCCAGTGCAAAGAAACTGCTATCAGGATAAACAAAACCCACGACAAGTCATCGGCAAAAAAATGAATCAAAGAAACACGTTTGTTAGGAAAACCAGGAAGTAAAACAGTAAAATTCCGACTTCATTCATACGTTAAAAAAGGACCTTTAATTAACAGCAATTACAATGAAAAATGGATGTGTCATAATGAGTGTCTAACAAAAAAGTCAAACCTTTGTTCAGGCTGAGAAAAACTTAAACAGGAAACAAAATACTCAGTGTTTCACGGAGATGGGAAAATACTAGTAGGAAAACATCAACAGGACAACAATTTTACCATCTCAAACGAACATGATTTTCTACCTTCCTTAGAAAGAGTGACCATTTCTTGTACAGATTAGTAAGTGCCCTTAAAATACATATACGTGTGGTGTGCATATAGTGTACGTTACTATTATATTGTGCATTATTATTTTTATTATTTTTCATCACTAGCTAATGCCAACTACCTCAATTACTCTATACTTCTTTCTTACTGCTATTAATTGTTCATAATTTTAAATTACAAGTCAAATCTTATTTCCAAATTAATAATATTCATTATTCTTACCTGTCCATTTAATTTTGTTTATCACTACTTGTTTTTTAGTCACTTTTCATTGTGTGTGCAATTAGTATATATTCCAATTACTTTTTTGCAATACCAATTACTATCTTTTGCTAGCTAGTACCAACTACCTCATTTTTTTTACTTTTATTGTGCAATAAACTGCTCAATTATTTAATATTACAAATCAGATTTTATTTCCTAAACCATATTATTTCATAGTGACATCTGTCCATTCAACTTTGTTTTACCATTACTTAATTTTAGTCCCTCATATATTTTCTCCTTTATTTTAGCTTTATTAAACTACCCTAGTTTATATATTCACAATTGTTAAAATAATCAAGGTGCTATTCTCAGGTGCTAAAGTAGAATAAAGTTCACAATTTTGCATTACATTCCAAAGCTCATTTATTTGATTACCACTTATAGTTCAACCACAACTATATTAGTCCCTTTTATATTATAATTTTATACTATAATTCTAACTTTAAAGAATACCTTTACAGTACTACCTACTATCATATTCCCAAGCTCCATTATTTGATCATCACTTTATTTGTATTAGTCCCTTTTATATTGTCTCCTTTATTTTAGCTTAAAAAAAAAAGAATAAAAAAAAAAACTACCTTAGCTCATTATTTTACATTTGTTAAATAGTTCAGGTGCTATTTTTTAGCTTAAGACTATTTACTTTGTTTTATACTTATTTCTAACTAGAGATTCACTACAAAATTATGATTACAAGCATTGATCCTGATACCAACCTCTTATATTAATGACTTAAATGAACCAAACAGTTACTGTAATTACTACACTGCAGAACAATCAAAGGCACTTCTCAGTGCCAATAAACAACATAACTATATTTAACTACAATATCAGATTTTTTAAGCAAGCATTACGATGACCTCATAGCATTACTAAATTCCTTACATGCCAATATGTCATTCATTACACTAACTAGAAACCTGGCTAAAGCCTGATACTACAGATGTCTATGCCATTCCTGGTTACACAGCCATACAAAAACTGTAGGCAGACCAACAAGGGGGTGGCACAGCAATATACTACTCAGACCAACTAGAATGTATCACTAATACTTGCACAAGGGATGAACATGGGGAATATATAATAGCTAAATTCAAATCCAAATCCCTACAAAAAACCTCTCACATTGATAAACATCTACAGAGTTCCACAGTCAAACATTAGCCAATTTAGTCAAAACCTAGGAAGTATAAATAACTGATGCACGCATGAACAAAGATCACTTACTACTCTCAGGTGACTTCAATAAAAATCTCCTGCAAGACCAGGATCCACACGTTACTGAATTCACAAACACAATGAGTAACTGTATGTTGCTACCA
The DNA here is from genome assembly GCF_026875155.1 of Cherax quadricarinatus. Taxonomy (NCBI): domain Eukaryota; kingdom Metazoa; phylum Arthropoda; class Malacostraca; order Decapoda; family Parastacidae; genus Cherax; species Cherax quadricarinatus. Next base: position 857,805 of record NC_069463.1, read on the forward strand.
ACAGTAACAAAACCTACAAGAGTTACAGAGACTAGTGTTTCCCTACTTGACCACATCTGGACCAACACCATATCCCCTTTAAAATCAGGCATAATTATAGATAATACCACAGACCACTACCCTACTTTCCTCATAACAACTCTTGGTAAAACTACCCCAGACACTACTAAAGTCACCTTCAGACTTCACAATGAGGCAGCCATTAATAACTTCACAACAGCAGTAGCAACATTGACTGGCACACTGAGCTAGAAATCTATACAGACATTGACGAATGTATTAATAATTTTCTAAAAAAGACCCAATACCTCTATAATAAGCACCTGCCCTAAAAAAAACTAAACAGATGACAGCTAAGAGACTGAACAGTCCCTGGCTAACACCAGCATTCTCAAATCCATAAATACAAAACACCAATATGAAAAACAGTACAGAATGGGTCACATAACCAGAGACCAAACAAAACGTTATACTCGTCAATCCTAACCAACCTGATAAGAAGGGCAAAAAAATTGTATTATGAGAACAGATTATCCAACTTACGAGGTGATATAAAAAAGACCTGGAAAACCCTATCAGAAATTCTGGGAACAAAAAAGATATCACGAAATAGCGAAATAAAATTAGCAAAATCAGATGAACCTCAACTCCCACCAACAGAAACAGCAAACAGAACTCAATGATTTCTTCTCCACTATAGGACAAAACCTTGCCAATAAAATCCCAAGCTCAGATACCCCACCAAATGACTACCTCACCGGCAACTACCCAAACACACTGTTCCTAGCTCCGACTAACCCATACGAAGTCTCCCTTATTATCAACGCACTAAAAAACAAGGCAGGAGATTTAAATACCTTACCACCCTTTATATACAAAAAATGTCACAAGTGCTATCACCAATCATTGCAACACTCTTTAACAAATCCATTGAATCCTCCACCTTCCCTACAGTACTCAAAATAGCAAGGGTCACCCCGATCCACAAAGGAGGAGACCAAACAGAGTTGAATAACTATAGGCCAATATCCAACTTACACCCTCTCTCAAAAATCTTCGAAAAATTAATTCATAAACGAATCTACTCCTACCTTATCTCCCAAAACATACTCAACCCTGCCAATTTGGATTCAGGCCTAATAAAAATACTAATGATGCTATTGTACACATGCTAGAACATATATACACTGCAATAGAGAAAAAAGAAGTCCCACTGGGGATCTTCATTGACTTACGTAAAGCTTTTGATACAGTTGACCATGACTTGCTCCACGTAAAATTGTCACACTATGGTATAAGAGGGCACTCCCTCAACTACCTCAAGTCATAACCTCAGCAACAGAAGCCAATATGTGTACGCAAATGGGGCAAACTCTTCTGCACAACCAATTACAGTTGGTGTCCCACAGGGAAGTGTCCTTGGCCCTCTTCTCTTTTCTCCTATACATAAATGACCTACCAAATGCTTCGCAATTACTCAAACCCACACTATTTGCAGATGACACTACATACGTCTTCTCCCACCCGAGCCCAGTCACGCTAGCCAATACTGTAAATACCGAATTACAGAAAATATCTACCTGGATGAGGACTAACAAACTTACACTAAACATTGACAAAACCTACTTCATTCAGTTTGGTAACAGAGCTACAGATGTCCCTCTTAACATAATGATAAACGGATCACCTATCACAAAGCTAACAGAGGGAAAATTCTTAGGAATCCACCTTGATAATAGACTCAAATTTCATACACATATACAACAAATTTCTAAAAAAATTTCCAAGACTGTAGGCATACTATCGAAGATACGGTACTATGCTCCACAGTCAGCCCTCCTGGCCCTATATCACTCACTTATTTACCCCTATCTCACCTATGGAATTTGTGCATGGGGCTCAACAACAATTAACCATCTCAGACCACTAATTACCCAACAAAAAGGGTGCAGTTAGAATGATAACAAATTCTCACTACAGGCAGCACACTCACCAATATTCAATACACTAAACCTACTCACCATACAAAACATCCATACTTATTACTGCACCTATTACATACATAGAACACTTAACTCTGATATTAACCCTCCCCTCAAACATCTCCTTGCCAACCTCAACAGAACACATGACCATAACACAAGGCACAGATCACTCTTTGATGTTCCTCGTGGGCCATCTCACACTATGCCAAAAACTCAATGCACATAAAAGGCCCTAAAATCTGGAATTCATTACCTGTAATATAAAAGAAACACTACCTGTTTATAAATTCAAGTCTCTTCTCAAGATCACTTACTCACCCAAAACCAAATAAATACTGAATAACTCAACCTTATAAATTGTATATCTTAAATGTTTCTCACAATTATATCACATAAATGTTAAACCTAAAACCAATCTAACTTTACTATTTTTTTAAAATAAACTACCTAACAGAATTCTCCATACGACTGAATGTACAATAATACATGCAACCATATGACCTGTCTTTGTAATACTCACTTGTACTTTATAGTAATCTGTTTACATTAATGTTTTATCACTGATTTCATCATTGCTTAGTTAATCTTAAGTTAATTTTAAGCCAGCCCGTAATGCTATGCATAGTATAAGTGGCTTTGGCATGCTGCTCTTATCTGTATTTTTTTTGTACCTCTGTATGTGTGCACAAATTGTAATAAATAAATAAATAAATAAATAAATCTGTAGACACATGTAGATTCCCGTACAGACATCCTGGTCTGAAGTGTACATGAACCGTGCCCTGAAATGCTCTGCATGACTGTGGGTTTTATGCATGCATGACTGTCAGCCACCTCTGTACAAACATTGTGTCATGCTGAACTAAAATATTATTATTATTATTATTATTATTATTATTATTATTATTATTATTATTGTTGTTGTTGTTGTTGTTGTTGTTGTTGTTGCTATTATTATTACTGTTGTTGTTGGTGGTGGTGGTGGTGTTGTTATTATTATTATTATTATTGTTATTATATGGCGATAAATGGTTCAGAGAACCGACAAGTTGATAAATGAGACACATGTGTAACACTTGGGTATCTTTCTAATACCCCCCAGTGTTGCATATATGTTTAATTTATCAACATTATCGTTGTTATAGTTACTGAGGATGGAGTTTTTTTTTTTTTTTTGAGACAATGAAGCCAACTATGTCGCCAAAACAAGTGTCCAACGAGAGAGAGAGAGAGAGAGAGAGAGAGAGGAATCCACGATCTTTATTACCCAGTAAATCAGATGCGCCTGCCAGCCGCCCTGATAGGATCGCACTCTATACCTGGAAGATGGGCAGGCAGACTGCTGGCTTGGTGCCACACCTGCGCATTTTTCACTAGCCAACACCTGCATTCAGTTGAGCGTTGACCAGTAGGGCTGTGCTGCTGATTGAGAGGAGGAACGTGATCTCGGCACGTCTAGCAACTTGGCCCCAGGAGAACTGTTATGACTGTATATCTGGAGAAGGTTTCGGGGTCAACGCCCCTGCGACTCGGTCTGTGACCAGGTCTCGTTATGAGGATTGCCGAGATGGATGACACAAAAATAGGATGTGTATGGAAGAGACGTGACCCGGGTGTGATTGGGGTGAGGATAGGGGAAATGCTGCGTCCTGGTAAAGAGGGGCAGGGGCCAGCACGGGTCCTGGAATAGACAGGGAGGAGGGAGCCTAGGTTTGTTATAGAGGGGTAGTAGCAAGCCTGGGTCCTGGTATAGAGGGGTAGGGGCCAGCATGAGTCTTGAAATAGACGGTGAGGGGAAGAGCCTGGGTCCTGTTATAGACGGGTAGGAGCAAGCCTGGGTCCTGGTATAGAGGGGTAGGGACCAGCATGGGTTCAGGTATAAAGGGGTAGGAGCAGCCAGGGTCCTGGTACAGAGGGTAGGAGCAAGCCTGGACCCTGGTACAGAGGGGTAGGAGCAAGCCAGGGTCCTGGTACAGAGGGGTAGGAACAAGTCTGGGTCCTGGTACAGAGGGGTAGGAACAAGTCTGGGTCCTGGTACAGAGGGGTAGGAACAAGTCTGGGTCCTGGTACAGAGGGGTAGGAACAAGTCTGGGTCCTGGTACAGAGGGGTAGGAACAAGTCTGGGTCCTGGTACAGAGGGGTAGGAACAAGTCTGGGTCCTGGTACAGAGGGGTAGGAACAAGTCTGGGTCCTGGTACAGAGGGGTAGGAACAAGTCTGGGTCCTGGTACAGAGGGGTAGGAACAAGTCTGGACCCTGGTACAGAGGGGTAGGAACAAGTCTGGACCCTGGTACAGAGGGTAGGAGCAAGTCTGGACCCTGGTACAGAGGGGTAGGAGCAAGTCTGGACCCTGGTACAGAGGGTAGGAGCAAGCCTGGACCCTGGTACAGAGGGGTAGGAGCAAGCCTGGACCCTGGTACAGAGGGGTAGGAGCAAGTCTGGACCCTGGTACAGAGGGTAGGAGCAAGCCTGGACCCTGGTACAGAGGGGTAGGAGCAAGCCAGGACCCTGGTTCAGAGGGGTAGGAGCAAGTCTGGGCCCTGGTATCGACACACTACTGATATAAACACAATAACACTCCCTCGACCAGAACTATTCACTATTACATAGTTACAACGACGGTATGCTATCAGAGGAAGACTCTCTCCTGAAACTATCTCTCTCTCTCTCTCTCTCTCTCTTAACACAGGGTTTTGCAAGGTTAGGTATAGGGTTCCTAACTTCATTTATAAGCTAAGAGCTGTTACTTACCTTTTTTTTCTTTTCTCTCCTCTCTCTCCTCTTCCTT
>NC_069463.1:863077-956202 GCF_026875155.1 Cherax quadricarinatus
TCAGAACCCTAGACACATGAATACAGATCGCGATCAAATTTTTTTTTTATCACTTGAAATTCAACTTTGATTGTTTTTCTTTTGTTGAGTTTTAAGTTGTATATGAATACCTTGTTTTTGCATTACAGTTTCAGTTACGTAAGCTTTCATTCCAATTTTCTACTTGTGACTAAAATTTTTTAAAATTTTGGTATTTTGACATTGTATAGAATACCCCAAGCCGTATACCGCCATCTCTATTGTTTTAGTTGTATGCGGGACGACATACTTAGCGTCCCCAGCTCTCTAGTAGTAACCAGTTACCAGTCTCATGTAGTAACCATTACCATAACCGTCCGTGACTCAACGACCAACCTCTTGCCGAGTCAGGGTCTTTCATATTGTGCTGACCTCAGCATATTAAAAGGGCCCCTCACATGGGGTACTGCACCCGGCTAGTTAGTATTCGAGTGAACCAAGGAGAAGTACGGTGGCAAGGGCTCGTCCACAAAACTGAAATTTATACTAATAACAGCCTAGTGATATTTTTCCCTAACCCAGTATCAACCCCACATGATATCTCGGAATGGATAAATATTTAGAAAGACCAAGAACCCAAGGAAACGACATATTTACAAAGATCCTGATATGCCGAGCAAATAATGCATTTACAGTATCAAACACCCCAGACCAGAGACGCATTTAAGTATCAAACATCCCAGACCAATAACGCTTTTACATATAAAACACCCCAACCAATGACCACTTACAAAAACAACACCCCAACCAGATGACGCTTTAAGTACAAACACCCCAACCAGATGACGCACTTACAGTACAAACCCCCCAGCCCAGTGACGCATTTACGTATCAACCCCCCCAACCAATGACGCATTTACAGTATCAAACATCCCAACCAATGACGCTTTTTACAGTATCAAACTCCCAACCGGGAACGCATTTACAGTATAAAAACACCTCAGACCAATGAACGCATTTACAGTATCAAACACCCAGACCAGATGCCCCATTTCAGTATAAAACCCCCCCAGACCAGTAGCATTTACAGTACAAACACGCCAACCAATGAGCATTTACATATCAAACCCTCAGCCAGTGACGCATTTACAGTATAAAACCCCCCAGACCAATGACGCATTTACAGTATCAAACACCCCAACCAGATGACGCATTTACAGTACAAACACCCCAGACCGGGATGACCATTCAGTACAAACACCCCAGACCAGATGACCATTTAAGTATCAAACACCCAAACCCAGATGACGCTTTTTACGTACAAACCCCCAGACCAGATGAGCATTTACAGTTCAAACACCCAGACCGGGATGACGCTTTTTACAGTATCAAACCCCCCAAACCCAAAGACGCACGTACAGTACAAACACTCAGCCCAAATTGCGATTTACAGTAAAAACACCCAGACCAGATGACCATTACAGTATAAACACCCCAGACCAAACGCATTTACAGTATAAAAACCCCCCAGACCAATGACGCAGTTACAGTATCAAACACCCAGACCAGATGAGCTTTTACAGTATCAAACTCCCAGACCAATACGCATTTACAGTATAAAACACCCAGCCCAGATGACGCTTTCAGTATCAAACACCTAGCCCCAATCCATTTACTATCAAACATCCCAGCCCAAAATGACGCACTTACAATCAAACACCTCAACCAATGCCATTACTATAAAAACACCCCAGACCAAGAGCATTTACAGTATCAAACCCCCCCAGCCCAGAGAGCATTTACAGATCAAACCCCCAGACCAGATGACCATTTACAGATCAAACCCCCCCAGACCAGATGACGCTTTTACAGTATAAAAACACCCCAACCGTGGCATTTACATATCAAAACCCCGCCAGAACCTTTACAGTATAAAACACCCCAGACCAATGACGCTTTTTACAGTACAAACCCCTCAGAGTTGATGTATTCAGATGAATAGCACTTGCCCCAAAACTTAAATATTTCACTGGGGAAATGTTTTTTTAGTAAGTTTTTTTCAGGTATACACAAATACAGTTATATAGATTATCAACATAGCAGCATATGTGTAGAGAATCTGGGGATACCCCAACAGTTGGGAAAGTGACTTATTTCCTTTGGGGTCCTTATCAGTGGCTTACAAGTCATCTACAGAGTTCAAGGTAAACCAACTCTCAGCTAGAAGTGATTTTTGCAACCATCAGCCCTGAAAATATATTAGAGCATAAACAGGGGAATGGCGCTATTACGGGAGTAGCTTGGAGGCCACGAGTCGCCGCAGGTGGGCAGAGATCAGCTGGACCACGAGTCGCCGCAGGTGGGCAGAGATCGCTGGAGGCCACGAGTCGCCGCAGGTGGCAGAGATCAGCTGGAGGCCACGTCGCCGCAGGTGGGCAGAGATCAGTGGAGGCCACGAGTCGCCGCAGTGGGCAGAGATCAGTTTGGAGGCCACGATCGCCGCAGGTGGGCAGAGATCAGCTGGAGGCCACGGTCCGCCGAGGTGGGCAGAGGTCAGCTGGAGGCCAGAGGTCGCCGCAGGTGGGCAGAGATCAGCTGGAGGCCACGAGTCGCCGCAGGTGGGCGAGATCATTTGGGACGCCACGGGTCGCCGCAGGTAGGCAGAGATCAGTTGGACACCACGGGTCGCCACAGGTGGGCAAAGATCAGTTGGAGGCCACGGGTCGCCGCAGGTGGGCAGAGATCAGTTGGAGGCCACGGGTCGCCACAGGTGGGCAGAGATCAGCTGGAGGCCACGGGTTGCCGCAGGTGGGCAGAGATCAGCTGGAGACCACGGGTCGCCACAGGTGGGCAGAGAACACTAGTGGAAGTAGGTCATGACAATAGATTTGACATTCGTTGAAGTTGTACAAGAATTCTCTGTCATGATTTCAGTTAGTTGCATCAGAAAAGTATTATTATATAACTGACTTAGAAACCCGTCAACTGACTGTATAAGACACTTGTGCAACACTTGGCAATGTTTATCACGGCAAAGTTCGTCAACCAAATGGCTTTATTAATCTACGGTAATGATTATCGTGGCAAAGTTCGTCAACCAAATGGCTTTATTAATCTACGGTAATATGAGTAGTAGGTTGGTAGACAGCAACCACCCAGGGAAGTACTACCGTCCTGCCAGATGACTGTGAAACAAAAACCTGTAACTGTTTTGCATGATGGTAGGATTGCTGGTTTCTTTTTCTGGCTCATAAACACGCTAGATAACAGGGATATCTTGCTACTCCTACTTACACTTTGGTCACACTTCACAGACACGCACATGCATATATATATACATACATCTAGGTTTTTCCCCTTTTTCAAAATAGCTCTTTTTTCTTCTTTATTTCTTCTATTGTCCATGGGGAAGTGGAAAAGAATCTTTCCTCCGTAAGCCATGCGTGTCGTATGAGGCGACTAAATGCCGGGAGCAATGGGCTAGTAACCCCTTCTCCTGTAGACATTTACTAAAAAAGAGAAGAAAAAAACTTTATAAAACTGGGATCTTAAATGTGCGTGGATATAGTGCGGATGACAAGAAACAGATGATTGCTGATGTTATGAATGAAAAGAAGTTGGATGCCCTGGCCCTAAGCAAAACAAAGCTGAAGGGGTAGGAGAGTTTCAGTGGGGGGAAATAAATGGGATTAAATCTGGAGTATCTGAGAGTTAGAGCAAAGGGAAGGGGTAGCAGTAATGTTAAATGATCAGTTATGGAAGGAGAAAAGAGAATATGAATTGTAAATTCAGAATTATGTGGATTAAAGTAAAGGTTAGATGCGAGAAGGGGGGTCATAAAAGCGTGTATGCACCTGGAGAAGAGAGGAATGCAGAGGAGAGAGAGAGATTTTGGGAGATGTTAAGTGAATGTATAGGAGCCTTTGAAAACCCAAGTGAGAGGAGTAATTGTGGTAGGGGACCTGAATGCTAAAGTAGGAGAAACTTTTAGAGAGGGGTGTGGTAGGTAAGTTTGGGTGGCCAGGTGTAAATGATAATGGGGGCCCTTTGATTGAACTTTGTATAGAAAGGGGTTTTTGTTATAGGTAATACAAATTTTTAAGAAAAAGAGGATAAATAAGTATACAAGATATGATGTAGGGCGAAATGACAGTAGTTTGTGGGATTATGTATTGGTAGATAAAAACTGTTGAGTAGACTTCAGGATGTACATGGTTATAGAGGGCCACAGATTAAAAAAAATCACTTTCAGTTGAGCTACACTGAGAGTAAAAAGGGAGATGGGATACAAGGAAATAAAGCATCAGGGGAAAAGGAGGTGAAGGTTTATAAAAAAAAAAGAGGAGGGAGTTAGGGAAAAATATAAACGGCTATGGAGGATAGATGGCTAATGAGAGCAAGGCAAGGGGTCGAAGAGGTATGGGTAGGTTTAAAAATGTATTTTAGAGTGTTCAGCAGAAGTTTGGGGGTTCAGGAAAAGTGGGGGGCAGGAGGGAAGGGGAGCGTTTGGGGGGAATGTTTGAAAAGAAGTAGTAAGGAGAAAAAAGTTAGCATAGAGAAGTTTTCAAAGTAGAAGTGATCAAGGAGGAAGAGTATATGGAGAAAAAGAGGGGGTTAAGAGAGTGGTAAAGCAATTTTAAAAAGAGAGCAAATGAAGAGTGGTGAGATTTTATCAAAAAATTTTTGTTGAAAATAAAAAAAAATTTTTGGGGAGTTTAAAACAAGTTAAAAAGCCTAGAAAACAAAGGGGATTTGTCAGTTAAAAAAAGGAGGGGAGAGTTATTAAATGGGAGTTAGGGGTTTTGGGAAGAGGAGGAATATTTTGAGGAATTGTTAAATGTTATGAAAAGGGAACTGTGATTTCGTGTATGGGCAAGGGGGAAATAACTTTGTGGGAGTGAGGAAGAGCCAGTTGTGAGTGGGGGGGGAAGTTCGGAGGCATAGGTAAAAAAAAAGGGGGTAAGGCACCGGGATGATGGATAAAGATAGAATGTTAAAAGCAGGGGGGGATAATTTTTTGGAGGGGTTGGGTGCAATTATTTAAAAAATTATGGAAGGGGTAAGGTACCTGGGGATTGCAAAGACATGCAATTCCCTTTTGTTAAAAAGGGCAAAGGGGAAAAAGAGAGTGCAAAAATTATAGGGGATAAGTCTGTTGATATACCTGGTAAATTTAGGTGAGTTTAATTGAAAGAATTAAAGTAAACGGAGAATGGAAGCAGATGAACAGGAGGCATTAGGAAAGGTGGGGGGTGGGGTGGCCGGTTTTTACAGTGAAAAAAATAAGTGAACAGTATTTAGATAAGGGTAAAGAGGTCTTTGTGGCATTTAATTGGAAAAAGGCTATGACAGGGTGGTTGGGGGGGCAATGTGGGATGTTGAAAGTTATGGTGTAGGGGGTAGGTTCAAAGAGTGAAGAGTTTTTAGAGGTAGTGAGGCTCAAGTTAGGATGGGGAAAGGGGGAAAATTTTTTTTTCCCAGAAAAAGTGGGCCTTAGCAAGGATGTTGATGTCCCCGGGGGTTTTTTAATATTTTTTATAGGGGGGTTGTAAGAGAAGTAAATGGGGGGGGTTTTGGCAAGAGGCGTGGGTTAAAAGAAAAAAATCACACACAAAGTGGGATTGTCAAGCTGCTCTTTGCTGATGAACTGTGCTCTTGGGGGTTTCTAAAGAGAAGTTGCAGAGATTGGGGGATATTCGGTAGGTGTGCAAAAGAAAAAAATTAAGGTAAATACGGGAAAGATAAGGTTATGAGGATAACAAAAAGATTATAGAAAATTAAATATCAGTTTTAGGGGAGAGTATGGGAGGTAACGATTCGATTTTTGGGAGGGGAGGTCGCGGATGGGTTATGAAAGAGGGAAATCATAGAATTGATGGGGGAAAAAAATTGAGTGGTGCACTTAGGAGTCTGTGGAACAAAAATTTTTTCCCTTTGGGAGGCAAAGGGGGGGGGGCCCGGGGGAATGTTGTGAGGGGGGGGGGAAAAAATGGGGGTTTTTTTACCCAAAAAAAAAATTGGGGGGGGGCTCCTTTTAAAAAATTGGGGGTGGTGAAGGGGGGGGGGGTTTGATGAATTTTTTGGGGCAGGGGGGGAAAAGGGGGGAAGGGGGGGGGGGCCTGGAGGCCAATGGGGAAGGGGGTTTTTTTCTTGCTTTTGGGGGGAAAATTTTTGGGGTTTGGGGGGGGTGGTTGAATAATAATCCCCAGGGGGGGAAAATTTTCTTTTTAAAAGTTTGGAAGGGGTTAGGAGGGGAAATTTTTTTTTGGGTGCAAAGGGGGATTTTTTAAAAACCCCCAAAAGGGTTTTTTTCCCAAAAAAGGGGAAAAGGGTTTTTGAGGGGTTAAAAATTGTTGAAAATAGAAAACCCCAGATGGGATTTTTTCCCAAGAGTTTATCAGTTGTTTTTGAAAGAGGAGTTTTTCCCCAAAATAATAAAAGAAAAAAATTCCCCAAAAAACGTTTGAAAAATTTAACAAATTTTTTTATTCAAAATTTTTTAAGTTAAGCAAAGAAAATTTTAAGGGGGTTTAAAAACCCAAACCCGATTGGTCTGAGTAAAAAAAAAGGGTTTTTCACGAAAGTTTTAAAAAAAACCCTTTTAAAAAACAAAGCAAGCATTCCAAAAAATTAAATGGTAAATTTTCTTTGGGGCATGTTGAAACATAAAAAAAAAAAAAATATTATCGGGCAGGGGCCAAGGTTTTTTTAATTAACAGAAGGTTAAAAATTATAAGTTTTTAAATAAAAAAAGCCCCCGCAATTTTGGACGAACCTTCTTATTTGTTCTACCTTAGCGGAAATTTTCCAGCTACTTTAAAGAATAAAAAATTTTCCCCACTTTAATCCAAAATTAAACACAAAATGAAACCCAAATTTAAAATCATTTTTTTATAAAATTTACCCAAAGGAAAAAGGGAAATAATGTAAACAAAAGATGTTTTTGTGTGTCCCTTTTTTTTTTCTTTCCCACCCCAAAAAGAACGTTTTCCAAAACATACTTAAAAAACTAAAAAAACATTGCAAATAAAAAAAATTTTTAAACCCCCGGAGGTTGGTTTGGGAACCTAAAAAACCCTTAAAATCCCGGGGGGGGTAGGGGTTTTTATTTGGAATTTGTTTCATTACGGTTTCTTAACTTTTTACGCATAAGGGATTTGATAATTCCCGCCCGGGGCCACCTAGCGGAAAAATTTTCGTCTGTAAAAATTCATTTGGGGTACAAAACTGTCTAATTTCCCCTATTGTAAAAATATCCTTTATAATCATTGTGGTACGGGTTTATTGGAAAGAGGGCTGGAGTTTTGGACTCTTCCCGCTTCAACCGCCGGGGGTATTTTCCAAAAATGATCCTGGCCATAAACCGAGATTATCAACATTCCATTTATGGGGAAGGCCCTTCATATCTAAGCCCTTAATTTGTATTTGTTAAAATTTTAAGGAAATATATAGAAATTTTATATCTTTTATTACGGGGCAGTTATATTTTCTACCCCAAATTTCCACTACCCCCCTCTACAAATTTTTGTTCACTTTATCATTGGATCCAAAACCCAAAAGACCTCCCCATTTTCATTTAATTTTCCCCATCCCTAAAATTTTTCCCCAAAATCTCTTTCTCATCACACTTCTCTTCTCCAGGTGCGAAAACACTAAACCCATTTTCCAACCCAAACCCCTTTATTCTCAAATAACCCCTTGAATTTAGACATTTTTTTTCCCTTTTTTTCCTACCATAACTTATCCTTCAACTTTTTGCTGTCCCCTTACTCTAATTTATTAGAAAACCCTGACTAATCCCATTTATTTCTCCCCACTGAAAACCTCTACCCCCTTCACTTGTTTTCTTAAACCGGAAACCATCTTTTTTTCATTTATAACATCCCAATCATCTTTTACATTCGCACAACTCCACCCCATTAAAAAACCAACTTTGACGGTTATCTTTTTTTTTTAGTAGATTATACAGGAAAAGGGGTTACTATCCCCTTGCTCCACATTTTAGTTGAAGTTACAACACGCAATTTCGGAGAAAAAATTCTTTTTTCAAACCCCCCCATTGATATGAAAAAAAGTAAAAAAAAGAACTATTAAGAAAAACAAAGAAATCAGATGAGTGTGTATCATACATGTGAATGTATGTGTTTTGACCTAAGTGTAATCCTGAAATTTTCATGTTTTTGAGAAGAAAAAAAACCCGAATCCTACCCTCATATAAAAAAATACATTTTCGTTTTACACTCGGCAGTACGGTAGTACCTTCCTGGGCGGTTGGTCTACCAACCTACTTACACTACACACAATGTATTTTGTATAAAAACACTGGGACTAGCGAAGACTCGAACCCATTTTGTGGATTGGAGGTCCTGTGGGGTTTGAGCGTCATGTAATGCTCTTATGGGAGGCCCCAAAAAGCTTGGGGTTTGACCTAAACGCAGTACATATTGATTAAATACCAAACCCTCCGTGGGTTTCAAAAATATAAAAGGCTTGTTTAGGCTAGTACACCAAACGGGGGGGAAATAAACAAGCCTGGGCACCCACACCACCGAAATTTTTCGGGTAATAAAACCCTCCCCTGCTGGTAGTGATTCTTGTAGGATGATTGCCTGTGGGTAATGTCAAGGATTGTCGCTCACCATGGGCGGGCCAAACGACATGGGTTTTTTTTCCCCGGGATTTGTGTTGTTATTGATAGGGATCTTATCTAGCAGGGCAAACCCAAAAGGGGGGGAAAAAATTTGATCAAGTACTTTCCACTTCCAGTGCGTCATCAGGAGCTGCTATGGGAAAAGTTCAAAAGGGGCACTGAAAAGTGAGGGGAAATTTTCTCAGACTGGCAGTGCGGTCTGTTTGTTATATAATAAAAATATATTTTATATATATATATATAAAAAATTTATATTATATATATATAAAAATTTTATATAAAAAGTGACAGAAAGATTCGAACCTGCACAAACTTTTTCACAGAACAGTACTTTTGCCACTCAGCAAGATCCCAGATATGTATGGGGGGCCCCCTACCTCGTGCCCAGGGGGGTGGAGTTTTCCTTACCTGCTCGAAATTAAAAATAATTCAAGAGAGGCAGGGGACATAACACAAGACCATTTATAGATAAAAAAAGGAACATGAAAAGACTTTTTTATAAAATTTTTAAATTTTTTACGGTTTCCAGTTTATCATCCTTCCGGAGCCGGAAAAAACAACATAAGGGGTTTACAGAAAAAATGAAGTAGAATTGCCAAAGAGCCAAAAGGAAAGAAACAACTCAAACCAACCTACAAGGTCCTTATCACACAATTTTATGTTAGTAAACAACTGAAAACAAGGGGGGATCCTCATCAAAATATACCCGTCACCATAAAAACCCGAATAAAATCAGGGGTTACGGATCAAACAGTTACCACCCCCCCAATCACCAAAACACCAAAATATAACTAAGCAAAACTCCGCCTCAACTTACAGGGTTTTAAAAAGTCCCGTTTAAAACAAGAACATTATATAAGATGTTTAACCCTGTGCTTTAATATCCTTTTGAGCCCTTTTCTAACAAAAAAATTATTACAGCTACAGGTTCTGAAAAAGTCACTCATTTTTCACGGGACAACTGAGGACACAATCTGAACTGAAGATCTCCACATCCAACAGAAATCGATCAATAAAAGTCATGCTTTACAACAAAGAAAACGAAATTACAGCCCGGGAAAAACTGCACATCGAAGGGAAACCCACCCCACCCAAAAAACACCACTGACTACATCTCAATACACCCCGTCAGAGAACCCACAAATTTCTCCAACGAAGAGTCCGACGTTTCATAAAAGGAGGCTTTCCCAAGACCAAAAATCTTAGTGATTCCCGAAGAATAAAAGAATGGGTAACAAAGACATGAAATTTTAAAACAGATAAAACCATCATTTAAAGTGACATCTGACATCTAGCAAAAGCATTTTTAAGTCCCACGACAGGACCCCTCAAATTGATCAGCGATCACCGCTTCATAAAATATTTATAAAGACCAATGGGTTTTAACTGTACCAAACTTATTAAAGGGGGGGAGCAGTAAACCAGCGAAAAGGCCCGGGCAGAGACCAAAGCTCCCTTTTGGTAATCATCAAACCGGTCTTCAACTATCAAAAAAACTTTCCCCCTCGCTAAAAAAAAATTGGAAAAAAAAAAACTGTCCCCGGCCACTCAAATGCATGTATGTATGCATCTTGCATACTGTGTGTGTCGATGGGGGTGTGGGGACCACTTCTCTGAATTTTTATGCCTAAACAACCACATCCCTTCTGAATATCCCCAGTTGTTGGCCAACACTTTTACCCCCTATCCAACCCCTCACCTCTCCCTTCTTTCCCTCCCCATCTATCCTTCTTCCCACCCCAACTTAAAACCCAAATCCGTTATGATTCCCGTTTTCCCTTTATATAACACAATAAAGCGGGATTCAAAGCAACATCTGGTTGGCAGTCAAAAAAAAAAACCGGTTAAAGGCAGCTACGAGGGGGAAGCAAGCTTCAAACCACATATTTAAATGGGGGGGTTTAAATTTTTGTTTTTGAGGGGCACTAAAAAACCAAAGGGGCGAAACTCTAGGAAATACACATAATGGGTTTTTTCAGGAAGCAGGAATCTTAATTCCTGAATAAAACCCCCAGCGGATCAATTTCCTTAGGGGAACCGAACTAATTCTTTTTTTAACCTAAAATTATGGGGGGCCCTCCTGGGGCTAATATGCACAAAAACACAGCCTAAAAAAAAAAGGTGTCTTTTTCCGCGTTGGAATTTTGGGGGGGGGGACGTTCCACAGAATAAAAAAATTTTTTTAAAGTATTTCTGGGTTTCAAATTAAAAAACCCAAGGCAGGACCTGGTACTTTAAAGTGTACCACAGGCTTTTTAGTTCATAAAAGAACTTAGGGGAAATAAGAACTTTTAAAAAAGTACTCAAGGAAAACTAAGACACTTAAAACAAACCAACCCCGGCCATTGAACCCGGGATTAACTTTATGACCCCGGTTTTTCCGGCCGGGGGTTTGGAGGTTTAAAACATTCTTCGAATTAGTCCAGAAGACAGTGGGCAAAAAAATTGTCCCCGTTTAAACCTGTTATAAACCCTTGATTTCAACACTTATAAGATTGGTAGAAATTTTTATCTTTGATTATCTTGTTTTCCCCCTGCTTCTATTTTAAATTTCACAATGGAAGGGACGAATACCCCCGGTTTCTACCGTTTACAAAAATTTTCCGACTAAGTTGAACGCTGGTTGGGGAAATTTCAAGTTCCCGGGGTTGTACTGTCACATTTTTCCTTTTGGGGAACCAACCTTTTTTAAAAATTACTTTAATGTTTTAAAGGTTTCCCCTTTTTCAAACCAGTTTAACCACTTTTTAACCCTTTGGTCAAACCCCTTGGCCCAACCAAAATTTGTAAAGCTTGGCAACCCGCTTTTTTAAAATTGGTCTCCAACTTTGTGTTTGGTTTGCCCCCCTTTTTTCCCCCTTGTTCCCCGCTTTTTTTTAGTTGTTTCCCCCGGTTTTCCCAAAAATTTGGTTTTGCTGGTTTCCCACTTGGGGTTAGTGGTTTTATTGTTTCCCCGTTATCTCACCACATCCCCCTTGGGGTCCCCCCTTAGCCTTTCGACTTTCCCCACTTGGTCCTCCCAGTTTTTCCCCCTTTGTTCCCCCTTTTCCCGACTTTTTGGTTTGTTCCGACTTTTTCTCCCCCTTGGCTGGGTTGGTCTCCCGGCTTTCCCCAAATGGTTTCCCCTTTCCCCTTTTGGGTTCCAGCTAATCCCCAGTTGGCCTCCACTTTGTCTCCATTCTTTCCTAGGGTTTTTCCCCCCTTTCTGGTTTGGTTTCCTTTAATGTTAACAGTTAAAACCCCCGTTGACTCAACACCAACCGTCTCTCCCTGAGTCACGGTCTTTCATATTGTGCTGACCTCAGCAGTATTCAAAGGCCCCCTCACATAGGGTACTGCAGCCGGCTAGTTAGTATTACGAGTGTAACCAAGGAGATAGGTACGGCTGGCAAGGGCTCTGTCCACATAACTGCAATTATACGTAATAACAGCCTACGTGAGTATTTCTTCCCTAATCCACGTATCGAACTCCCACATGATATCTCGAGAATGGATAAAGTATTTAGTAAGTACCAAGAACCCAAGAGTAAACGACATATTTACAAAGATCCTGATCATGCCAGAGCAAATAATGCATTTACAGTATCAAACACCCCAGACCAGATGACGCATTTACAGTATCAAACATCCCAGACCAGATGACGCATTTACAGTATCAAACACCCCAGACCAGATGACGCACTTACAGTATCAAACACCCCAGACCAGATGACGCATTTACAGTATCAAACACCCCAGACCAGATGACGCACTTACAGTATAAAAACACCCCAGACCAGATGACGCATTTACAGTATAAAAACACCCCAGACCAGATGACGCTTTTTACAGTATCAAACATCCCAGACCAGATGACGCATTTACAGTATCAAATCCCAGACCAGATGACGCATTTACAGTATAAAACACCTCAGACCAGATGACGCATTTTACAGTATAAAACATCCCAGCCCCCCAGATGACGCATTTACAGTATCAAACACCCCAGACCAGATGACGCATTTACAGTATCAAACACGCCAGACCAGATACGTTTTACAGTATCAAAAACCTCAGACCAGATGACGCATTTACAGTATCAAACACCCCAGACAAGATGACGCATTTACAGTATCAAACACCCCAGACCAGATGACGCATTTACAGTATCAAACACCCAGACCAGATGACGCATTTACAGTATCAAAAACCCCAAAACCAGATGACGCATTTACAGTATCAAACATCCGGGGACCAGATGACGCATTTACAGTATCAAACACCCCAGACCAGTTTGAGCATTTACAGTATCAAACACTCAGCCCAGATGACGCATTTACAGTATCAAACATCCAGACCAAATGACGCACGTACAGTATCAAAACCTCAGACCAGATGACGCATTTACAGTATCAACACCCCAGACCAAGATGAGGCATTTACAGTATAAACACCCCAGACCAGAGACGCATTTACAGTATCAAACACCCCAGACCAGAGGGACGCAGTTACAGTATCAAACACCCAGACCAGATGACGCATTTACAGTATCAACATCCCAGACCAGATGACGCATTTACAGTATCAAACATCCCAGACCAGATGACGCATTTACAGTATCAAACACCTCAGACCAGATGACGCATTTACAGTATCAAACATCCCAAAACCAAATAAACGCACTTACAGTATCAAACACCTCAGACCGATGAGCATTTACAGTATCAAACACCCAGCCCAGATGACGCTTTTTACAGTATCAACACCCCAGACCAGATGGACGCATTTACAGTATCAAACACCCCAGCCCAGATGACGCATTTACAGTATCAAACACCCAGACCAGATGACGCATTTACAGTATCAAACATCCCAGACCAGATGCGCATTTACAGTATCAACACCCAGACCAGATGACGCATTTACAGTATCAAACACCCCAGACCAGTGACGCATTTACAGTATCAAACCCCTCAGAGTTGATGTATTCAGATGAATGAGACACTTGCGCCAAACTTAAATATCTTCACTGAGGAAATGTTTTATTAGTAAGTTTATTCAGGTATACACAAATACAGTTATATAGATTATCATACATAGCAGCATATGTGTAGAGAACTTGGGATACCCCAAACAGTCGAACAGTGGGCTTATTTCCATTGGGATC
This sequence comes from Cherax quadricarinatus, assembly GCF_026875155.1. Taxonomy (NCBI): domain Eukaryota; kingdom Metazoa; phylum Arthropoda; class Malacostraca; order Decapoda; family Parastacidae; genus Cherax; species Cherax quadricarinatus. The sequence goes on from NC_069463.1 coordinate 876,832, forward strand.
CTTTATCGTGGCTTTACAAGTCATCTACAGAGTTCAAGGTAACCAACTTCTCAGCCTAGAAGTGATGTTTGCAACCCATCAGCCCTGAAAATATATTAGAGCATATACACGGGAATGGCGCTTATTTACTGGAGTGAGCTGGAGGCCACGAGTCGCCGCAGGTGGGCAGAGATCAGCTGGAGGCCACGAGTCGCCGCAAAGGGGGGCAGAGATTTAGTGGAGGCACGAGTCGCCGCAGGTGGGCAGAGATCAGCTGGAGGCCACGGGCGCCCCAGGTGGGCAGGATCAGTGGAGGCCACGAGTCGCCGCAGGTGGGAGAGATCAGCTAGGGGCACGAGTCGCCGCAGGTGGGCAGAGATCAGCTGGAGGCCACGAGTCGCCGCAGGTGGGCAGAGATCAGCTGGAGGCCACGAGTCGCCGCAGGTGGGCAGAGATCAGCTGGAGGCCACGAGTCGCCGCAGGTGGGCAGAGATCAGTTGGACGCCACGGGTCGCCGCAGGTAGGCAGAGATCAGTTGGACAACCACGGGCGCCACAGGTGGGCAAAGATCAGTTGGAGGCCCGGGTCGCCGCAGGGGGGCAGAGATCAGTTGGAGGCCACGGGTCGCCAAGGTGGGCAGAGATCAGCTGGAGGCACGGGTTGCGCAGGTGGGCAGAGATCAGCTGGAGACCACGGGTCGCCCAGGTGGCGAGAACCTAGTGGAAGTAGGTCAAAGACAATAGATTGACATTGTTGAAAGTTGTTCAAGAATTCTGGGCATGAAATTTTGTTAGTTGCTCAGAAAAGTATTTAAATTATATAACTGACTTTGAAACCCGTCAACTGACTGTATAAAGACACTTGTGCAACACTTGGCAATGTTTATCCGGCAAAGTTCGTCAACCCAAATGGCCTTTAAATTTAAACTACGGTAATGATTTCGTGGCAAAGTTCGTAACAAAGGCTTTATTAATCTACTGGTAATATGAGTAGTAGGGTTGGTAGGGCAGCAAACCACCCGGGAGTACTTCCGTCCTGCCCGAGACTGTGAACAAAACTGTAACTGTTTTGCATGATGTAGGATGTGGTTTCTTTTTCTGCCATAAACACGCTAGATTTAAAAGGATATCTTTCTACTCCTACTTACACTTTGGTCACCCCTTCACAGACACGCACATGCATTTATATATACATACATCTAGGTTTTTCCTCCTTTTCTAAATAGCTCTTGTTCTTCTTTATTTCTTCTATTGTCCATGGGGAAGTGGAAAAGAATCTTTCCTCCGTAAGCCATGCGTGTCGTATGAGGCGACTAAATGCCGGGAGCAATGGGCTAGTAACCCCTTCTCCTGTAGACATTTACTAAAAAGAGAAGAGAAAAACTTTATAAAACTGGGATGCTTAAATGTGCGTGGATATAGTGCGGATGACAAGAAACAGATGATTGCTGATGTTATGAATGAAAGAAGTTGGATGTCCTGGCCCTAAGCAAAACAAAGCTGAAGGGGGTAGGAGAGTTCAGTGGGGGAAATAAATGGGATTAAATCTGGAGTATCTGAGAGTTAGAGCAAAGGAAGGGGTAGCAGTAATGTATAATGATCAGTTATGGAAGGAGAAAAGAGAATATGAATGTGTAAATTCAAGAATTATGTGGATTAAGTAAAGGTTAGATGCGAGAAGTGGGTCATAATAAGCGTGTATGCACCTGGAGAAGAGAGGAATGCAGAGGAGAGGAGAGAGATTTTGGGAGATGTTAAGTGAATGTATAGGAGCCTTTGAACCAATGTGAGAGAGTAATTGTGGTAGGGGACCTGAATGCTAAAGTAGGAGAAACTTTTAGAGAGGGTGTGGTAGGTAAGTTTGGGGTGCCAGGTGTAAATGATATGGAAGCCCTTTGATTGAACTTTGTATAGAAAGGGGTTTAGTTATAGGTAATACATATTTTAAGAAAAAGAGGATAAATAAGTATACAAGATATGATGTAGGGCGAAATGACAGTAGTTTGTTGGATTATGTATTGGTAGATAAAAGACTGTTGAGTAGACTTCAGGATGTACATGTTTATAGAGGGGCCACAGATATATCAGATCACTTTCTAGTTGTAGCTACACTGAGAGTAAAAGGTAGATGGGATACAAGGAGAATAGAAGCATCAGGGAAGAGAGAGGTGAAGGTTTATAAAACTAAAAGAGGAGGCAGTTAGGGTAAGATATAAACGGCTATTGGAGGATAGATGGGCTAATGAGAGCATAGGCAATGGGGTCGAAGAGGTATGGGGTTGGTTTAAAAATGTAGTGTTAGAGTGTTCAGCAGAAGTTTGTGGTTACAGGAAAGTGGGTGCAGGAGGGAAGAGGAGCGATTGGTGGAATTGATGTGTAAAGAGAGTAGTAAGGGAGAAAAGTTAGCATATGAGAAGTTTTTACAAGTAGAAGTGATGCAAGGGGGGAAGAGTATATGGAGGAAAAGAGAGAGGTTAAGAGAGTGGTGAAGCAAGTAAAAGAGAGCAAATGAGAGAGTGGGTGAGATGTTATCAACAAATTTTGTTTGAAAATAAGAAAAAGTTTTGGAGTGAGATTAACAATTTAAAAAACCCTAGGAAAAAAATGGTTTGTCAGAAAAAATAGGAGAGGGAGTTATTAAATGGAGGTTAGGGGTTTTTGGGAAAGAGGGGAGGGAATATTTTGAGGAATTTTTTAAATGTTGATGAAGGGGGGGAAGTTTTGTATTTTGTATGGGGCAAGGGGGAATAAATCTTGTGGAGGAGGAAGAGCCAGTTGTGGGTGGGGGGAAGTTCGTGGGCAGTAGGTAAAAAAAAAGGGGGTTAAAGGGCAGCGGGATTTGGGATAAAGATAAAAAATGTTAAAAGGGGGGGGATATAGTTTTGGGAGGGTTGGTGCAATTTTTTAATAATGTAGGGAAGAGGGAAAGGTACCTGGGATTAGCAGAGGCTGTAGTTCCTTTGATAAAGGCAAAGGGGATAAAAAGGGGGTGCAAAAATTATGGGGGTAAGTCTTTTGAGTTACCTGGAAAGTGTTTTGGTGGTTATAATTGAAAAAATTAAAGAGTAAGACGGGAATAGGATAGCAGATGACAAGGGGGCTTGGGGAAAGGTGGGGGTGTGGGGCGGGTGTTTAAGGGAAACTAAAGTGAACAGTATTTGATAAGGCTAAGAGGTCTTGTGGCATTATGGATTTGGAAAAGGCGTATGACGGGTGGTTAGGGGGGGCAATGTGGAGATGTTGAAAGTGTTTGGTGTAGGGGGTGGGTTACTGAAAGCAGTGGGAAGGTTTTTACGAGGATAGTAGGTAAAAGTTAGAGTATGTAGGAAAGGGGGAAAATTTTTTCCCCAGAAAAAAGAGGCCTTAGAAAAGGTGTGTGATGCCCCGTGGTTGTTTATATATTTATAGATGGGGTTGTAAGAGAAGTAAATGCGGGGTTTGGCAAGAGGGTGGAGTTAAAGATAAAGAATCACACACAAAATGGGGGTTTCACAGCTGTCTTTGTGAGCACTGTGCTTTGGGGATTCTAAGAGAATTGCAGAGATTGGTGGATGAATTTTGGTTTTAAAAATGTGCAAAAAAGAAAATTAAAGGTGAATAAGGAAAGAGTAAAAGGTTTTGAGGATAACAAAAAATTAGGTGATGAAAAATTGAAAATCAGATTTTAGGGAGGAGTATGGGGGGTGAAGTATTTTAGATATTTGGGTGGGGTGTCAGGGGTGGGTCTATGAAAAATGGGTGAATCATAGAATTGATGAGGGAAAAAGAGTGGTGGTTTCACTTGGAGCTGTGGAGAAAAGAACTTTGTCCTTGGGGCAAAGGGGGAATGTGTGAGAGTATAGTTTTACCACGCTCTTTATGGGTGTGAAGGTGGGTGATGGGAAGTTGCGCAGGAGAAGGTGGGGCAATGGAGATGTCATGTTGAGGGCAAATTTTGGGGTGAATATAATGCAGGAAATTTTTTTAGTTTGGGAAATTAGGGGAGGTTCGGGTTCCAAAATGTTTCCAGGGGCTGAGGAGGGTTGTTGGGTGGTTGGAATTAGAGGAATGGAGCGAAAAAAGAATGACTTCAAGAGTGTATCTCTGTAGTGGAAAGGGAAGGGGGGGTAGGGGTTTTCCCTGGGGGGGTTGGGGGGAGGGGGTAAAAGGGGGTTTTTTGTGCGAGGGGGGTTTGGGCTTCCAGCAGGCTGCTGAGCGGGTTTTATAGGAGGATGGAGACAAATGGGTTTTTAATACTTGACGTGCTGTTGGGTGTGAGCAAAGTAAAATTTTGAAGGGGTTCAGGGGGAAACCCGGGAGGGCCCGGGCGAGTCCTGGGATGGGAAGTACAGTGCCCGCCTCTGAAAGGGGGGTGTTAAAGTTGCAGTTTAAAAAACTGTGTGTAAAAACCCCTTTTGGCAAGACAGTGATGGAGTGAATGATGGTGAAAGTTTTTCTTTTTGGGCCACCCCCCCTTGGGGGAAAACGGGCCCGTGTGATAAAAAAAAAAAAAAAAATTATGTGGGAAGTTCGTTCCCCAAATGGTTTTATTTAAACTAACACAAAGAAACGGTGTAAATGTGAAGAGGGGATTAAAAAACCCAGGCTTGTCTAACATACTGCACGACCCCCTGCACTAGTGGATTCTTTACCGTGACGCAGTTTCCCCCCAGTTCGGCTACTTCCCGAAATGAGTGAGATTTTTCCCCAAATAATAAAAGTCCCAAAAATTCCCACAAAACGTTGAAACCATTTATAACATCAATTATAATATTTATTCTAAATTTTTTATCCCAAGATATAAAGCAAAGGTAAATTATTTAATGGTTTAAAATTCAAACCACGATGTGTACTGAGTAACATATAATAGGCTTCAGCATGCAACAGTAACAGTCTACACAAACATAAATACAAACAAGCAAGCATTCAAACAAAACATTGCAAATGAAGTAAAATAAGAACATAGAGTTGCATGTTGCACAACATATGTAACTTAATATTGCATCTGGCAGGGGCCATGAGGAACCACTTCATTGTTAAGTTAAGCAGTAGAGGTTATGCATATTCATACCTCGAGATTCTGTATAAACAAAGTACTCGCAGTATTTTGGTTATCTGGATTCTCTTCTTCAGTCTCGTTACTACTCTTAGCGGGAAATTTTTCCAGCATATCTTTAAAGAATAAGAAATTCACTTGTGATATCCTATGAACTGTACACTAAAATGATTCCTCAATTTACAGTGAATCACGTTTCTCTTTATAAACACTGTCTGTACACTGGTATTAAGGAAATGAAGGGGAAATAATGTCAATACAAGAGATGAAATGTTTTGAACTGTCGTTCTACTGCTTATTTTTTCATTTACCTCAGCCCGAAAGGTGACACTCTCTTCCAAACTTGATTCTGGCCACTGACCGAGATTATCAACATTCCACTTATATGGAAGGTCCTTCATATCTAAGACCTTAATTTGTATTTGTTAGAATTAATGGTATTATATAGCAGATTATATCTATTATTACTATGTGGCAGGTTATATTTTCATTACCCCAAATTTACCTACTACTCCCTCTACAATATTTTTGTTCACTTTATCATTGAGATCCACAACCACAAGTACTCTCTCATTTCATTTAAATCTTCCCACTCACTCAATATTTCCCAAAATCTCTTTCTCATCAACACTTCTCTCTTCTCCAGGTGCAGTAACACTATAACCCACTTATCACATCCAACCCTTATTATACTCCACATAATCCTTGAATTTAGACATTTATATTCCTTTTCCTATCATAACTTATCCTTCAACATTATTGCTGCTCCTTCCTTAGCTCTAACTCTATTAGAAAACCCTGACCTAATCCCATTTATTTCTCCCCACTGAAAACCTTCTATCCCCTTCAGCTTTGTTTTACTTAAAGCCAGGACATCCATCTTCTTTTCATTTATAACATCCACAATCATCTTTTATCATTCGCACAACATCCACCCACATTCAAACATCCAACTTTGACGGTTATCTTTTTCTTTTTAGTAGATTATACAGGAAAAGGGGTTACTATACCATTGCTCCAGCATTTTAGTTGACTGTTACAACACGCATAGTTTGCGGAGAAAAGATTCTTTTTTCAACCTCCCCATTGATATGAAAGGAAAAGTAATAAGAACAAGAACTATTAAGATAAAATCAAAGAAAACTCAGATGAGTGTGTATACATACATGTGTACATGTATGTGTAGTGTGACCTAAGTGTAAGTACCTGAAATCTTGCATGTTTATGAGACAGAAAAGAGATACCAGCAATCCTACCATCATATAAAATAAATACATGTTTCTGTTTTACACTCGGCAGTACGGTAGTACCTTCCTGGGCGGTTGCTGTCTACCAACCTACTACTACTACTACACACAATGTATGTATGTATAAATAACACTGTGACTAGCTGAAGACTCGAACCCATTCTTGTAGGATTGGATGGTCCTGTGGGTTAGAGCGTCATGTAATGCTCATTATGAGGGAGGCCAAAATGACGTTGGTTCGAGTCCTCAACTAGTCGCAGTATTCATATTGATTAAATACCACACGTCCGTGGTTACAATAATATATATAGTGCTTGTTGAGGCTAGTACACCAAACGGGGGGTAGAATGAAACAAGCTCTGAGGCACCCACACCACCGTATGTCTTCGGATCAAGGTAAAACACCTACCTCTGCTGGGTACGTGATTCTTGTAGGATTGAGTAGTCCTGTGGGCTAATGTCAAGTGATTGTCGCTCACCATGAGGCGGGCCAAAACGACATGGGTTCTTATCCTCGGCTATTCAGTGTTGTTATTGATAGGCGATCTTATCTATGCAGGACAAGCCACAGGGGGTGGAAATCTATAGATCAAGTACTTTCACACTTCTCAGTGCGTCATCAGGAGCTGCTATGCAATGTTGCAAGGCTGCAACTGAAGAAGTGAGGGGAAATTTTCTCAGACTAGAGCAGTGCAGGTCTGTATATGTATATATACTAATATATATATATATATATATATATATATATATATATATATATATATATATATATATATATATATATATATAATAAAGTGCACAGAAAGATTCGAACCTGCACACACTGTATCACAGTACACAGTACTTTCGCCACTCAGCAAGATCCCAGATATGTATGGGCGCCCATACCTCGTGACACCAGGCTAGGAGTTCATCCTTACCTGCTCGATATAGTTACAACAAATAATTCAAGAGAGGCACTGGATACATAACACAAGACCATCTTATAGATAAAAAAGGAACATGTAAAAGACTTTTGTATAATAATGTTAGATGATCAATTTTCTGACGGTTTCCCACGTAGTATCATCCATTCCTGGAGCCGGAAAAAACAGACATGAGAGGTTGACAGAAAAACTGAAGATAGAATTGCCAAGAAGAGCCAACCAGGAGAAGAAACGGAGACTCACGACCAAACCTGACAAGGTCCTTATCAGCACAATTTGATGTTATGTTACAACAACTGGAAACAATGGGGGTATCCTCATCAGAAATATACCTGTCACCATTAAAAACCCGAATAAAATCATGGGTAAACGAGATCAACAGATTACGCCACTCCACATCACACATCACCAAAAATATAAACTAAGCAAAACTCCGCCTCAATCTATACAGGTTTAATAATGTCCCGTTTAATATCAAGAAGCATCTATATAAGATGTTGATAATCCCTGTGCTTGAATATCCTTGTGAGCCCTTGTCTCTAACAACATAAATTATGTTACAGCTACAGAGTTCTGAACAAGTCACTCACTATCACAGGTACCAGACTGAAGGACACAATCTGAACTGAAGATCTCCACATCCAACAGGAAATCGATGCAATAAATGTCATGACTGACAAGCTAAAGAAGCGAAAATTACATGCCAGGCAAAAACTGCACATACTAGACAGGGAAAACCCACCCCAGCCAATAAACACCACTGACTACATCATCAATACACCACGTCAGAGAACCCACAGGATGTCTCTCCAACGAAGAGTCCGACGTTTCATAGACAAGGAGGACTTCCTAAGACCAAAGATTCTTAGTGATGTCCCTGAAGATATAAAAGAATGGGTAACACCAGAGACAATGTATGTTTAAGACAGATAAAACCATCATTAATGATGACATCTGACATCTAGGCAAATAGCATTTGAAGATCAGCTACGACAGGACACCCTCAGAATTAGATCAGCTGATCACCAGCTTCAGTATTAATATATATAAAAGACCTAATGGTTATAACTGTGACCATACTTATTAAAGGGGTGGAGCAGTAAGCCAGCGAAAGGCCTCGGTCAGATGACCATAAGCTCCAACTTCTGGTAATCATCTAAGAACCGAGTCTTACAACTAGTCCAAACAACTTGCCGCCTGCGCTAAAAAAAAATTGGCAACAATGAAACTGTACCCAGTGCCACTTCACTGCCATGTATGTATGCATCTTGCATACATGTGTGTGTCTGATGGGTGGTGTGGTACACACGTTCATCTGATTATTATGCCTAACACAACACACACTCACCTTCATGAATATTAGCCACAGTTGTTGGGCCACACACTTTTATGACCTCCTATCCTAACCCCTCACCTCTCCTTCATATTCCCTCCTCATCTATCCTTCTTCCTACCCCAACTTACCAAAGTCCTGGTTATAGTATTCCTGTTCCATTTATATAACACAATAAAGCGGGATGTCAAGAGCAACAGTCTGGTTGAGCAGTCAACTAGAAAAACCGGTTAAAGGCAGAGCTACGAGGGTAAGCAAGCTCTCAGAACCTATCATAATTATAGGAGATGGAGGTGTTAATTTTATGTTCATGAGGATGCACTAAAACCAAAGGGGGCGAAACATCTAGGAAATAGCACATAATCAGGTTTCATCAGAGAAGCAGGAAAGAAGCTCTTAATTCCTTGAATCAAGAACCTCTCAGCGGCATCATAGTCTTCCTTGAGGGTTACCTGACTAATTCTGTTAAGTAACTCAGTAAAGGTTGATGGTTCATCCTGCGTCATAATACTGCACAAGTAACACACGCAGATAAATTCAGATATTTAGCGATGTCTTGCCTGCTGTTGGAATTTGTTGTAGACAAGTTCCACAGAATAAAATACCTTATTTAATACTGTATTTCTGTGGGTACAAGATGAAGAAATACACACGTGCAGGACCTGGATATCTTTGAGACGTGTCACCAGTCAGTGACTTTATCAGTTCACTACAGAGAGGATCTCTCAGGAAAATAAGATACATGTTTAACAGTACTCAAGAAATCGTAATGACACGATTGCAAACAAACCATACCCCCGGCCGGGATTGAACCCGGGATTGAGACTCTATGACCGCGGGTTCAATCCCGGCCGGGGGTATGGCATGTTTAACAGTTCTTCCAGAATTAGTCACAGAAGACAGTGACAAATGAACTAATTAGTTCCTCAGTCTAGAAACCAGTGTTCAGTACCTTGATCTTCATCACTTATCAAGACTTAAGGTACTGAACACTTGTATGCTTGATTATCTTGTCTTCCACTGTCTTCTATTTGTAATTTCACAAGTGGAAGGGACTGATTACCTCGGTTTCTACCGTTTCCACATATTTTCTCTGTACTGAACTGTTGAAGGCGCTGGTTGGCGGAAAGTCTACACAGATATCCAGGTGTTGTACATGTCACTATTTTTCTCTTGGAGACCAACCTTTTTGGAAGAAATTGACTTGTAACTTCGTTTCTCAGCTTGGTCAACCAGCTTGGTCAACCAGCTTTGTCAACCAGCTTGGTCAACCTGCTTGGTCAACCTGCTTGGTCAACCAGCTTGGTCAACCAGCTTGGTCAACCAGCTTTGTCAACCAGCTTGGTCTCCCAACTTGGCCTCCCAGCTTGGTTTCCCAGCTTGGTTTCCCAGCTTGGTTTCCCAGCTTGGTTTCCCAGCTTGGTTTCCCAGCTTGGTTTCCCAGCTTGGTTTCCCAGCTTGGTTTCCCAGCTTGGTTTCCCAGCTTGGTTTCCCAGCTTGGTTTCCCAGTTAGGTCTCCCAGCTAGGTCTCCCAGCTTGGCCTCCCAGCTTAGCCTTCGAGCTTGGTCTCCCAGCTTGGTCTCCCAGCTTTGTCTCCCAGCTTTGTCTCCCAGCTTTGTCTCCGAGCTTTGTCTCCGAGCTTTGTCTCCGAGCTTTGTCTCCCGGCTTGGTCTCCCGGCTTGGTCTCCCGGCTTGGTCTCCCAGCTTGGTTTCCCAGCTTTCTCCCAGGTTGGTCTCCAAGCTACATCTCCCAGCTTGGCCTCCCAGCTTTGTCTCCCAGCTTGCTTTCCTAGCTTTGTGTCCCCGCTTGGTCTCCCGGCTTGGTCTCCCGGCTTGGTCTCCCGGCTTGGTCTCCCGGCTTGGTCTCCCGGCTTTGTTTCCCAGCTTGTTTTCCCAGCTTGTTTTCCCAGCTTGTTTTCCCAGCTTGGTTTCCCAGCTTGGTTTCCCAGCTTGGTTTCCCAGCTTGGTTTCCCAGCTTGGTTTCCCAGCTTGGTTTCCCAGCTTGGTTTCCCAGCTTTGTCTCCCAGGTTGGTCTCCTAGCTACATCTCCCGGCTACATCTCCCAGCTTGGTCTCCCGGCTTTGTTTCCCAGCTTGGTTTCCCAGCTTTGTCTCCCAGCTTTGTCTCCCAGGTTGGTCTCCCAGCTGGGTCTCCCAGCTGGGTCTCCCAGCTTGATCTCCCAGTCATAGTGAATTTATTCCAGTTTAATTTATAATTCTAAATTTAAGAATAAATAACTTTGTTATGCGCCTTTGTCTCGCCATTTACTGCATATGTTTTTGTACATACAATACCACAGTCACTGTGACTAAGGTCACTGTTATCAGGGTCACTGAGAGCACGGTCACCATCTGAGAGCACAGTTACCATCTGAGAGCACAGTTACCATCTGACACCAGTAACCGACACCATGGTCACAGTCTGAAGTCAGTCACTGACACCACGGTCACAGTCTGAGGTCACAGTCACTGACACGAAGGTCGGTCTGAAGTCAGTCACTGACACGACGGGCACGGTCTGTGATCATAGTCACTGACACCACGGTCACACACTGAGGTCACGGTCACAGTCACTAAGACCTCGGTCAAAGTCTGAGCTCAGTCACTGTCACCATGATCACAGTCACTGAAACCACGGTCACAGTCTCGGATCAGTCACTGACACCACGATCACAATCTGAGGTCACAGTCACTGACACGGTCACATTCTGAGGTCACAGCCACTGACACCACGGTTACAGTCTGATGTCCCACTCACTGACGTCATGGTCACAGTCTGAGGTCACAGCCACTGACACCACGATCACAGTCTGAGGTCAGTCACTGACACCACAATCACAATCTGAGGTCACACTGTCACCACGATTATAGTCTGAGGTCACAGTCCTCACACCACGATCATAGTTTAAGGTAACAGTCCTGACAACACGATCACAGTCTGAGGTCACAGACACTGACACCACGATCAGTCTGAGCTCACAGTCACTGTCACCACGGTTACAGTCTGAGGTCAGTTAGTCACCACGGTTATAGAACAGAGGTCAGTCACCACGGTCACAGTACAGAGGTCAGTCACCACGGTCACAGTACAGAGGTCAGTCACCACGGTCACAGTACAGAGGTCATAGTCACTGACACGATCACAGTCTGAGGTCACTGTCACTGACAACGGTCACATTTTAAGGTCACAGTTATTGACACCGTGGTCACAGTCTGAGGTCACAGTTATTGACACCGTGGTCACAGTCTGACGTCACTGTTAATGGTCTTCACTAGCAGGTATTGCTAACAACTGCGGCAAAAGTAAAGCTCTGTAGAACTTTAAAGTCGTTGCTAGATAAAGCTCTACACAGAGCAAAACATAGCTTAATAAAGCTATACTCAGAGCAAAACATAGCTTAATAAAGCTAAACACAGAGCAAAACATAGCTTAAAGCTAAACACAGAGCAAAACATAGCTTAATAAAGCTAAACACAGAGCAAAACATAGCTTAATAAAGCTATACACAGAGCAAAACATAGCTTAATAAAGCTATACTCAGAGCAAAACATAGCTTAATAAAGCTATACACAGAGCAAAACATAGCTTAATAAAGCTATACACAGAGCAAAACATAGCTTAAAGCTATACACAGAGCAAAACATAGCTTAATAAAGCTATACACAGAGCAAAACATAGCTTAAAGCTATACACAGAGCAAAACACAGCTTAAAGCTATACACAGAGCAAAACATAGCTTAATAAAGCTATACACAGAGCAAAACATAGCTTAATAAAGCTATACACAGAGCAAAACATAGCTTAATAAAGCTATACACAGAGCAAAACACAGCTTAATAAAGCTATACACAGAGCAAAACATAGCTTAATAAAAAGCTATACACAGAGCAAAACATAGCTTAATAAAAAGCTATACACAGAGCAAAACATAGCTTAATAAAGCTATACACAGAGCAAAACATAGCTTAATAAAGTTATACACAGAGCAAAACATAGCTTAATAAAGCTATACACAGAGCAAAACATAGCTTAATAAAGCTATACACAGAGCAAAACATAGCTTAATAAAGCTATACACAGAGCAAAACATAGCTTAATAAAGCTATACACAGAGCAAAACATAGCTTAATAAGCTATACACAGAGCAAAACATAGCTTAAGAAAGCTATACACAGAGCAAAACATAGCTTAATAAAGCTATACACAGAGCAAAACACAGCTTTATAAAGCTATACTCAGAGCAAAACATAGCTTAATAAAGCTATACACAGAGCAAAACATAGCTTAAAGCTATACACAGAGCAAAACATAGCTTAAAGCTAAACACAGAGCAAAACATAGCTTAATAAAGCTATACACAGAGCAAAACATAGCTTAATAAAGCTATACACAGAGCAAAACACAGCTTTGTAAAGCTATACCCAGAGCAAAACACAGCTTAATAAAGCTATACACAGAGCAAAAACATAGTAATAAAGCTATACACAGAGCAAACATAGCTTTATAAAGGTATAACAGAGCAAAACATAGCTTAATAAAGCTAAACACAGAGCAAAACATAGCTTAATAAAGCTATACACAGCAAACATAGCTTATAAAGCTATACACAGAGCAAAACACAGCTTAATAAAGCTATTACACAGAGCAAAACATAGCTTAATAAAGCTATACACAGAGCAAAACATAGCTTAATAAAGCTATACACAGAGCAAAACATAGCTTAATAAAGCTATACACAGAGCAAAACATAGCTTAAAGCTATACACAGAGCAAAACATAGCTTAAAGCTATACACAGAGCAAAACATAGCTTAATAAAGCTATACACAGAGCAAAACTAGCTTATACAGCTATACACAGAGCAAAACATAGCTTAAAGCTATACACAGAGCAAAACAATAGCTTAATAAGCTATTCACAGAGCAAAACATAGCTTAATAAGCTATACACAGAGCAAAACATAGCTTAATTTAAAGCTATACACAGAGCAAAACATAGCTTAAAGCTATACACAGAGCAAAACATAGCTTAATAAAGCTATACACAGAGCAAAACAGCTTAATAAAGCTATACACAGAGCAAAACATAGCTTAATAAAGCTATACACGAGCAAAACATAGCTTAATAAAGCTATACACAGAGCAAACATAGCTTAATAAAGCTATACACAGAGCAAAACATAGCTTAATAAAGCTATACACAGAGCAAAAAAATAGCTTAATAAAGCTATACACAGAGCAAAACACAGCTTAATAAAGCTATACACAGAGCAAAACATAGCTTAATAAAGCTATACACAGAGCAAAACATAGCTTAATAAAGCTAAACACAGAGCAAAACATAGCTTAATAAAGCTATACACAGCAAAACATAGCTTAATAAAGCTATACACAGAGCAAAACATAGCTTAATAAAGCTATACACAGAGCAAAACATAGCTTAATAAAGCTAAACACAGAGCAAAACATAGCTTAATAAAGCTATACACAGCAAAACATAGCTTAATAAAGCTATACACAGAGCAAAACATAGCTTAATAAAGTTATACACAGAGCAAAAACATAGCTTAATAAAGCTATACACACGAGCAAAACATAGCTTAATAAAGCTATACACAGAGCAAAACATAGCTTAATAAAGCTATACACAGAGCAAAACATAGCTTAATAAAGCTATACACAGAGCAAAACATAGCTTAATAAAGCTATACACAGAGCAAAACAGCTTAATAAAGCTATACACAGAGCAAAACATAGCAAAACGTGATTTGATAAAATTGTAAAGGAAGGTAAGTAAACATTTCTCCCCGATTACTGTTTCCTCTACAACAACAACAACTACAACAACAACTACAACAACAACTACAACAACAACTACAACAACAACTACAACAACAGTAAGTGCCTTTCTAACATGGTGTTAGTAGGAGAGACAACAACAATTACAACAACTACAACAACATCTACAACTACAACAGAACAGCAACTACAACAACTACAACAACAACTACAACACACATCTACAACTACAACAGCAACAGCAACTACAACAACTACAACAACATACAACAACAACTACAACAACAACTACAACAGAAACTACAACAACTACAACAGCAACTACAAAAACAACAACTACAACAACAACAACTACACAACAACACAACTACTACTACAACTACAACTACAACAACTACAACAACTACAACAGAAACTACAACAACTACAACAGAAACTACAACAACTACAACAAACTACAACAACAACAACTACAACTACTACAACAACTACAACTACAACAACTACAACAACAACTACAACTACTACAACTACAACAACAACAACTACAACAACTACAACAACTACAACTACAACAAACAACTACAACAACAACTACAACAGAAACTACAACAGAAACAACAACAACAACAACAACTACAACAGAAACTACAACAACAACAACAACAGAAACTACAACAACAACTACAACGAAACTACAACAACAACTACAACAACAACAACTACAACAACAACTACTACTACAACAACTACAACAGAAACTACAACAACAACTACAACAGAAACTACAACAACAACAACAACAACAACTGGCAACTACTACAACAACTACAACTACTACAACAACAACAACTACAACAACTACTAACAACAACAACCAACAACAACTACAACAACTACAACTACTACAACAACAACTACAACAACTACAACAACAACAACAACTACAACTACTACAACAACTACAACAACAACTACAACTACAACAACTACAACAACAGTGTCTAACATGGTGTTACTAGGAGACACAACTATTAATAGATCTCTAATCCTTACTTAATAAACCAATACACTAAATTTAAGTCACAATAAACTGGTTTACTAGCAAACCTGTTAACAGTAAATATCTTGACACTTCATAGTAATCTAAACCTAAACCCAAAACATCAAATGGTTTTTTAAGAACAAGATCATTCGAGTCCTTGACTTTTTTTTTTTTTTTGCTTATTTGACGTCGCTTGTCAAATAATTCTTTTGTTTGTGGACCATATGAAAGCTTTTGTTGCTAGGGTGAGACAGTAAGGTCACAGTGAGAGTAAGGTCACAGTGAGAGTAAGGTCACAGTGAGAGTAAGGTCACAGTGAGAGTAAGGTCACAGTGAGAGTAAGGTCACAGTGAGAGTAAGGTCACAGTGAGAGTAAGGTTACAGTGACAGTAAGGTTACAGATGGTGAGACAGTAAGGTCACAGGTGGTAAGAGGCAGTAAAGCCACAGAATGAGCAAGGTCACAGATGGTGAGAGTAAGGTCACAGATGGTGCGAGTAACGTCACAGATGGAGAGAGATAGGTCACACATGGTGAGACAGTAAAGTCACAGATGGAGCAAGGTCACAGATGGTGAGAGACAGTAAGGTCACAGATGGTGAGACAGTGAAGTCACAGATGGAGCGAGTAAGGTCACAGATGGTGAGACAGTAAGGTCACAGGTGGTAAGAGACAGGTCACAGAATGAGCAAGGTCAAAGGTGGTAAGAGACAGTAAGGTCACAGAATGAGCGAGTAAGGTCACAGAATGAACGAGTAAGGTCACAGATGGTGAGAGTAAGGTCACAGATGGTGCGAGAAACGTCACAGATAATGAGACAGTAAAGTCACAGATGGAGAGAGATAGTAAGGTCACACATGGTGAGACAGTAAAGTCACAGATGGAACAAGGTCACAGATGGAGACAGGTCACAGATAGTGAGAGACAGTAAAGTCACAGATGGTGAGACAGTGAAGTCACAGATGGAGCGAGCAAGGTCACATGATGAGACAGTAAGGTCACAGGTGGTAAGAGTAAGGTCACAGAATGAGCGAGTAAGGTCACAGATGGTGAGACAGGTCACAGGTGGTAAGAGACAGTAAGGTCACAGAATGAGCAAGGTCACACATGGTGAGACAGTAAGGTCACAGTGCGAGTAAGGTCACAGATGGTGAGACAGTAAGTTCACAAATGGTGAGACAGTAAGGTCACAGATGGAGAGACAGGCCAGATAAGACAGTAAGGTCACAGATGGAGACAGGTCAGATGATGAGACAGTAAGGTCACAGATGGAGCGAGTAAGGTCACAGATGGTGACAGGTCACAGATGGTGAGACAGTAAAGTCACAGGAGTAAGGTCACAGATGGTGAGAAATAGTAAGGTCACAGATGGTGCGAGTAAGGTCACAGATGGTGAGAAATAGTAAGGTCACAGATGGTGCGAGTAAGGTCACAGATGGAGCGAGTAAGGTCACAGATGGTGACAGTAAGGTCACAGGTGGTGAGACAGTAAAGTCACAGGAGTAAGGTCACAGATGGTGAGAAACAGTAAGGTCACAGATGGTGAGACAGTAAGGCCACAGGTGGTGAGGGGCAGTAAGGTCACAGATGGTGCGAGTAAGGACATAGATGATGAGAGACAGTAAGGTCACGGATGGTGAGACAGTAAGGTCACAGACGGTGAGACAATAAGGTCACAGATGGTGAGACAGTAAGGTCACAGATGGTGAGAGACAGTAAGGTCACAGATGGTGAGACAGTAAGGTCACAGATGGTGAAAGACAGTAAGGCCACAGATGGTGAGAATAAGATCACAGATGGTGAGAATAATATCACAGATGGTAAGACAGAACAGTTAAAGATGGTGACAGTAAGGTCACAGATGGTGAGAGAGTTAGGTCACAGATGGTGAGAGAACGGTCACAGATGGTGAGACAGTAAGGTCACATATGGTTAGAGAAAGGTCACAGATGGTAAGAGAACGGTCACAAATGGTGAGAAAGTGAGGTCACAGATGGTGGGAGTAATTTCACATAAGGTGAAAGATCACAGATGGTGAGAAAACGGTCGCATATTAAGAGACAGTAAAGTCACAGATGGTGCGAGTAAGGTCAGAGGTGGTGACAGGCCAGAGATGAGAGACAGGTCACAGATGGTGAGACAGTAAGGTCACAGATGGTGAGAGTCAGTAAGGTCACAGATGGTGAGAGACCTTAAGATCACAGAGATACAGTAATATGGTGAGAGTAAGGTCAGAGATGGTGACAGTAAGGTCACAGATGGTGAGATATAGTAATGTCATGGATGGTGAAAGTATGGTCACAGGTGGTGAGAGTAAGGTCACAGATCATGAGAGACAGCAAGGTCAGAGATGGTGAGAGACAGCAAGGTCAGAGATGGTGAGAGACAGCAAGGTCAGAGATGGTGAGAGACAGCAAGGTCAGAGATGGTGAGAAGACCAGCCAAGGTCAGAGATGGTTGAAGAGACAGCAAGGACAAGAGTGGTGGTAGAGACAGAAAGTGTCGCGATGTGAGAGAGACAAGCAGGTCCAGAGATGGAGAGAGACAGCAATGTCAAGATGGTGAAGACAGCATGGTCCACAGATGTGAGAGACAGCAAGGCAGAGATGGTGAAGAACAGCAAAGGTCACAGATGTGAGAGAACAGCAGGATCACAGTGCAGGCAAAGATACGTAACCTTTATTCGGGCGCATGACCACCCTCAATGAAAGGCTCACCCCCCCCACCCACAACCAGGTACGAAGGGTTTTGACGTATGGGGCCCCGTCGTTCGTATCAGTAACCTAGGTTCAGCCATGAGAAGATGGTTTTGGGCAATCGCAAGGAATTGTGGTACCACCCATCCCTTTGTTTTTTTCCCCCCCCCCACCCCCCACCCATAGGGCCCCCCATGCCATTTTCATTCTAGAGCTGTTGAGCACGTCTGCTCTCCTGGAGGCTTCTATCTGCCTTGCTTACCGTGGAGCCAGTGGGGGGGGGGGGGGGGGGGGGGGGTGGTTGGGGGGGGGGGTGACTAATACCTATTGTGTACAAAGTGTATCTAGTGAGAATACTTCGTTCTTGGTGAAAGGAAAAGTCCCCCCCCCCAAAAGGTTTTCCTCTTATTTGTTTTTGCTGCCTTCTACACCCAGGATAACAGCCTTTGAATTACCCTGGTTTGTTAATTACAGATGATCCAACACTCAAATTTGAGAAAGGCAAAAGTTTTGCAACAAGACAAATTTACCAGCCAAGTATCTCTGAGCTGTAGAATGACGAGTATAGTTAAGGTTAACATCCTAACATATATTTTCCATTATAAAAATTGACTGGAGTGTGGTACGCTACTCGCCTGAGTTTTGTGGATGGCTTGCACATTACGATCTAAAATAGGTCAGCCCTAATCCATCCTTGTGTCTGCCCTAAAAACTGCAGTTTCTAAATGGCTCTACAAGCGAGATTAAGACTTACCTTGCTCGTGAAACGTGAGCGTGTGGTGTTGACTGCACCATTTAGGACAAGAATGTTATCTTGAATACAAAGGTGTCACACTGAGAATGTTGCACTTGAGTTCTTCACAACACGTCGGAAATGTTTGTTGCAATCACTCGCATGACTACACACGTCATTCAATACCATCACATGTTCATAGCTTCGAAGAATTATCCACCGCAGGATGAATATAGATACGCATTAACACTGAGATTGGTTCTACCACGAAGTTCCTGACTCATATAAGGGAACTAATGTAACTTTCAGAGTTTCCTGAGATTGTCAGAATGAACAAGAGTCAAAACGCACTGGTCACTACTGTCTTTTAACGATAAAGAGGCATGACACAAGTCTCTCGTCTGTTCTTTGAAGTAATGTGACCCCCGGCCATGCTGCTCGCCGACCTCCTCAGCATCCCCACAAAGGATATGCAGAACTCAGCTTTATTTCTCTTCCTTGCTAAACATTGCCACAACTATAATACAAGGATTGGTAGATTCTTGTTACAAGCTATAGAATTAGAAATCTTAATAGTTTCCGAACTTGTAGATTAAATGAGGTGCATTTTTCCCTAACTTTCCTGCTAATGGGAAAGAGTAATACTTTAACTCTCACTTAAGTTGCAACGACTCAAAGCAAGAAGATAGTGTGTTCCCGTACGCTGGTTTTCAATTAATCCTGTTGTGAGGAAGTAAATGCCCAGCACCATCTTTCGGAAAGGGCATTAAAGGGGCTTGAGAGGGCTGAGAATTCCTCCTTTATTACTGGAGAATTTCCTCCACAGATGGGGCACAGAAACAAGGGGACACACTGGAAGATAAAACTCAGATAAGTCATTAGGGATGTAATGGGAGTATATGTTTTCAATTAAGATTTGTCAGAAAGTGGAACAATCTGGAGAGAGATATAGTGGAGTCAGGGATCCTGCCTACCTGTATAAATAAATAAATATATATATAATATAAATATATATATATATATATAATATATATATATATAAATTTACATTTAATAAAATATATATAAATATAAATATCATATTATGTAAGTAATCGTTCACTCTCTCTCTCTCGCTCTTTCTCTCTTACCTTCATACACAGGAGCAGCGAATCGACTCCTGCAATCACATAAATCGTGAGTACTAGGTGATAAAACACACCCACACACAAACATGTAGAATGCACACACGCACGTAAGCAATCATCGTAGTTTGATGAGCTCAACCGCATGCGCGCGCACACACACACACACACACACACACACACCACACTCCACGACAGTTTGAACAGCGGAATGACACCTCACACACGACTACACACACAACAAACACACACACACACACACCACAGCACACACACACTAGGTCACCGAGTCGCAACAAAGCTTGAGGTATGCCCAGAAATTACTTCACTGTCTCTGTGGCATCATCTTTTGAAGAGGAAATAAAGGAAGCAGTCAATTACTTCGCATCACAAACAGGTCATGAATACGTTGTGCAGACCTACATGAGTATTAGAGATGCAGGGGCCAGAACCGAGACTCAGACCATATACCCTTAACTGAGTACAGGGAAGTGAGTACAACTTAGAGAGATATAATGATGAGTACAATAAGGTGAGTTCAGGTGATGAGTACAAGTGGGTGAGTATAACTAGAATAATGTAACTAGGTGAGTACAACTGAGTACAACTAATTGCGTATAACTAGGGAACCACTAGTTGACTGTAAACAAGTGAGAACTTGAGAGTAAACAAGTGAGAACAGCTTGAGAGTAAACAAGTGAGAACAACTTGAGAGTAACAAGTGAAACACTAGAGAGTAAACAAGTGGGAAGAACTTGAGAGTAAACAAGTGAGAACAACTTGAGAGTAAACAAGTGAGTAGAACTTGAGAGTAAACAAGTGAGAAGAACTTGAGAGTAAACAAGTGAGTAGAACTTGAGAGTAAACAAGTGAGTATGAACTTGAGATAAACAAGGTGATAGAACATGAAGAAAACAAGTGATAGAACTTGAGAGTAAACAAGTGAGTAGAACTTGAGAGTAAACAAGTGAGTAGAACTTGAGAGTAAACAAGTGGGTAGAACTTGAGAGTAAACAAGTGAGTAGAACTTGAGAGTAAACAAGTGAGTAGAACTTGAGAGTAAACAAGTGAGAACAAACCATTAAAATTAGTTCACAACACCAGGCTATGATGGTTGGGGGACGATCTGTGGGCGAGTCTCCTAACACCTGCTTCACCTGCTATTCAACACCTGCTTCACTAACTAGCCAACACCTGCTTCACTGGCTAGCAAACGCCTGCCTTATATGCTAGCCAACACCTGCTTCACCTGTTAGCCAACACCTGCTTCACTTGCTCAACAACACCTGCTTCCCCAGCTTGCCAACACCTGCTTCATTTGTTAGCCAGCACCTGCTTCACCTGCTAGCCAACACCTGCTTCCCCTGCTAGCCAACACCTGCTTCATTTGTTAGCCAGCACCTGCTTCACCTGCTAGCCAACACCTGCTTCATTTACTAGCCAACACCTACTTCACCTGCTAGTCGACATCTGCTTCACCTGCTAGCCAACACCTGCTTCACCTGCTAGCCAACACCTACTTCACTTGCTAGCCAACACTTGCTTCACTTGCTAGCCAACACCTGCTTCACTTGCTAGCCAACACTTGCTTCCCCTGCTAGCCAACACCTGCCTCACTTGCTAGCCAACACCTGCTTCACTTGCTAACCAAAACCTGCTTCACTTGCTAGCCAACACCTGCTTCACCTGCTAGCCAGCACCTGCTTCACCTGCTAGCCAACACTTGCTTCATTTACTAGCCAACACCTACTTCACCTGCTAGTCGACATCTGCTTCACCTGCTAGCCAACACCTGCTTCACCTGCTAGCCAACACCTTCACTTGCTAGCCAACACCATGCTTCCACTTCTCGCCAACACCTGCTTCACCTGCTACCAACACCTGCTTCACCTGCTAGCCAACACTTGCTTCACTTGCTCAACAACACCTGCTTCACCTGTTAGCCAACACCTGCTTCATTTGCTAGCCAACACCTACTTCAACTTGCTACCAACACCTGCTTCTCTTGCTAGTTCAACACCTGCTCACCTGCTAGCACACCTGTTCACTTGCTGCCAACACAGCTTCCCTGCTAAGCCCAACACCTGCTTCACTAGCTAGCCAACACCTGCTTCACTTGTCTAGCCAACAACGGCTTCACCTGCTTAGCCAACACCTGCTTCACCTGCTAGCCAACACCTGCCTCACTTGCTAGCCAACACCTGCTTCACCTGCTAGCCAACACCTTCACCTGCTGGCCAACACCTGCTTAACTTGCTAGCCAACACCTTCCTCTGCTAGCCAACACCTTCCTCACTTGCGAGCCAACACCTGCTTCACTTGCTAGCCAACACCTGCTTCACTTGCTAGCCAACACCTGCTTCACCTGCTAGCCAACACCTGCTTCACCTGCTAGCCAACACTTGCTTCACTTGCTCAACAACACCTGCTTCACCTGTTAGCCAACACCTGCTTCATTTGCTAGCCAACACCTACTTCACTTGCTAGCCAACACCTGCTTCTCTTGCTAGCCCACACCTGCTTCAACCTGCTAGCCAACATCCCTGCTTCACTTGCTAGCCAAGCACCTGCTTCCCCTGCAAGCACAACACCTGCTTTCACTACTAGCCAACACGTGCTTCACCTGCTAGCCAACACCTGCTTCACCTGCTAGCCAACACCTGCTTCACCTGCTAGCCAACACCTGCTTCACCTGCTAGCCAACACCTGCTTCACCTGCTAGCCAACACCTGCTTCACCTGCTAGCCAACACGTGCTTCACCTGCTAGCCAACACCTGCTTCACCTGCTAGCCAACACGTGCTTCACCTGCTAGCCAACACCTGCTTCACCTGCTAGCCAACACCTGCTTCAACTCTGCTAGCCAACACCTGCTTCATCTGCTAGCCAACACCTGCTTTCACCTTGCTAGCCAACACCTGCTTCACCTGCTAGCCACATTCGTGCTTCACCTGCTAGCCAACACCTGCTTCACCTGCTAGCCAAACACGTGCTTCACCTGCTAGCCAATACCTGCTTCACCTGCTAGCCAACACCTGCTTCACCTGCTAGCCAACACGTGCTTCACCTGCTAGCCAACACCTGCTTCACCTGCTAGCCAACACGTGCTTCACCTGCTAGCCAACACCTGCTTCACCTGCTAGCCAACACCTGCTTCACTTGCTAGCCAACACCTGCTTCACCTGCTAGCCAACACCTGCTTCACTTGCTAGCCAACACCTGCTTCACTTGCTAGCCAACACCTGCTTCACTTGCTAGCCAACACCTGCTTCACCTGCTAGCCAACACCTGCTTCACCTGCTAGCCAACACCTGCTTCACCTGCTAGCCAACACCTGCCTCGCTAGCCAACACCTGCTTCACCTGCTAGCCAACACCTGCTTCACTGCTAGCCAACACCTGCTTCACCTGCTAGCCAACACCTGCTTCACCTGCTAGCCAACACCTGCTTCACCTGCTAGCCAACACCTGCTTCTCCTGCTAGCCAACACCTGCTTCACCTGCTAGCCAACACCTGCTTCACTTGCTAGCCAACACCTGCTTCACCTGCTAGCCAACACCTGCTTCACCTGCTAGCCAACACCTGCTTCACCTGCTAGCCAACACGTGCTTCACCTGCTAGCCAATACCTGCTTCATCTGCTAGCCAACACCTGCTTCACCTGCTAGCCAACACCTGCTTTTTCTGCTACCCAGCAGTAGTAAGATACCCAACAGTTAGTTGCCCAGTTTTGTGTGGCATCACAGGAGGTAATAATTATAATAAACAGATATCATGCACAGCATTTCGTGTAAATTTTGTTAATCCCCAGGATGTGACCCACGCCAGTCTACTAACACCCAGGCACCTACTTTCTGCTAGGTGAACAGTGAGATCAGGTGTAAGGTAACTAGCACTCAGGTACCTACTTACTGCTAGGTGAACAGTGACAGCAGGTGTAAGGTTACTAATGCCCAGGTACCTACTTACTGCTAGGTGAACACTGACAGCAGGTGTAAGAAAACCAACACTAGGTACCTACTTACTGCTAGGTGAACAGGGACAACAGATGAAAGATAAACACTCAGGTGTCATAAGGTGTAAGGTAACTAACACTAGGTACCTGCTTACTGCTAGGCGAACAGTGACAGCAGGTGTAAGGTAACTAACACTCGGTTACCTACTTACTGCTAGGTGAACAGTGACAACCGGTGTAAGGTAACTAACACTAGGTACCTACTTACTGCTAGGTGAACAGTGACAGCAGGAGTAAGGTAACTAACACCCAGGCGCCTACTTATTGCTAGGTGAACAGTGACACCAGGCGTATTGCAGCCTAGAGAGAAAGCGATTTGAAGAGAACCCTCATGGGCTTGGCGTCCCAAGTTTTGAAAGTTCTCATTATCTATCCTGTCATTTTTTTTAGCAGATGTGGTAGATACAATGTTGTGATCTTGAAAGTGAGATTCCCTAACATTATCACTCCTAGGTCCTTCACATTAGTTTTTCGCTCTATTGTGTGGTTAGAATTTTTTTTATACTCCGACACACATCTTTCTCTTAGGTGTTATCTGCGGTTCTTTCCTTCCAGACAGTATTCCGTGTCCGGTCTTCTTACTCCACTTATTTTCATTACTCGCTTAACAGGGCTGAATTAAGGTAGCCACTTTCTTAGAGCACAGTTCTTTTTGGAGTCTCTCCCTCTCCTCTCCTTTACCTTCATTATTCAAATTCAAAATTATAATCTATTATTCCAGCTTATATGTTTATTTAAAAAATACAAACATGGATATGAGGTATTGTTGGTAAAATTTACATAGTTTCTTCTTTATAATGTCATAGTCCCACAGTGAAACATGATTCATTTCCCTCTTGGAAGTGAGTAAGGTGTATCCCTCAGTTGTAATCACCTCTTGGAAGTGAGTAAGGTGTATCCCTCAGTTGTAATCACCTCTTGGAAGTAAGTAAGGTGTATCCCTCAGGTGTACTCACCTCTTGGAAGTAAGTAAGGTGTATCCCTCAGGTGCACTCACCTCTTGGAAGTAAGTAAGGTGTATCCCTCAGGTGTACTCACCTCTTGGAAGTAAGGTTTATCCCTCAGGTGTACTCACCTCTTGGAAGTAAGTAAGGTGTATCCCTCAGGTGTACTCACCTCTTGGAAGTAAGGTGTATCCCTCAGGTGTACTCACCTCTTGCAAGTGGGTAAGGTGTATCCCTCAGGTGTACTCACCTCTTGCAAGTGGGTAAGGTGTATCCCTCAGGTGTATTCACCTCTTGCAAGTGGGTAAGGTGTATCCCTCAGGTGTACTCACCTCTTGCAAGTGAGTAAGGTGTATCCCTCAGGTGTACTCACCTCTTGCAAGTGGGTAAGGTGTATCCCTCAGGTGTAATCACCTCTATCAAGTGGGTAAGGCGTATCCCTCAGGTGTACTCACCTATTGCAAGTGGGTAAGGTGTATCCCTCAGGTGTACTCA
The DNA here is from genome assembly GCF_026875155.1 of Cherax quadricarinatus. NCBI lineage: Eukaryota > Metazoa > Arthropoda > Malacostraca > Decapoda > Parastacidae > Cherax > Cherax quadricarinatus. The sequence goes on from NC_069463.1 coordinate 902,197, forward strand.
CCTCTTGCAAGTAGGTAAGGTGTATCCCTTAGGTGTACTCGCCTCTTGCAAGTGAGTAAGGTGTATCCCTCAGCTCTGCTCTCCTCTTGCAAGTGAGTAAGGTGTATCCCTCAGGTGTACTCACCTCTTGCAAGTGGGTAAGGTGTATCCCTCAGTTGTAATCACCTCTAGCAAGTGGGTAAGGCGTATCCCTCAGGTGTACTCACCTCTTGCAAGTGGGTAAGGTGTATCCCTCAGGTGTACTCACCTCTTGCAAGTGGGTAAGGTGTATCCCTCAGGTGTAATCACCTCTAGCAAGTGGGTAAGGCGTATCCCTCAGGTGTACTCACCTATTGCAAGTGGGTAAGGTGTATCCCTTAGGTGTATTCACCTCTTGCAAGTGGGTAAGGTGTATCCCTCAGGTGTACTCACCTCTTGCAAGTGAGTAAGGTGTATCCCTCAGGTGTACTCACCTCTTGCAAGTGGGTAAGGTGTATCCCTCAGGTGTAATCACCTCTATCAAGTGGGTAAGGCGTATCCCTCAGGTGTACTCACCTATTGCAAGTGGGTAAGGTGTATCCCTCAGGTGTACTCACCTCTTGCAAGTAGGTAAGGTGTATCCCTTAGGTGTACTCGCCTCTTGCAAGTGAGTAAGGTGTATCCCTCAGCTCTGCTCTCCTCTTGCAAGTGAGTAAGGTGTATCCCTCAGGTGTACTCACCTCTTGCAAGTGGGTAAGGTGTATCCCTCAGGTGTATTCACCTCTTGCAAGTGGGTAAGGTGTATCCCTCAGGTGTACTCACCTCTTGCAAGTGGGTAAGGTGTATCCCTCAGATGTATTCACCTCTTGCAAGTGGGTAAGGTGTATCCCTCAGGTGTACTCACCTCTTGTATTCCATTCACTATTACTGCATGCCAATCAAGCCTTGACTTAGAAGTTATCAAGTTACCGTTACTTGATAAATTTCTCACTGAGCGAAACTCTGTTGTGCGAAAAGACACATTAGCAATTAATGAGACATTTATTACTGCTACTTTTCTCTCCCAAGAATTTTGTGAAGGCAATATATGCAACCCTGGGACACAGATGTGTAAGAGAAACATTGTGAAACACTTCTGTAATTGAGTCTTACTTTGTCTATGCTTGATTTATTAATTGTGCCTTAAAGCCTCTCAGCGAATATACGCTGACAGTCGGTTTAGAAAGACACGTAAGCAAACACTACGACATATTTATTAGAAAACGTTTCGGTCCTTGGACCTTGATCACTTCTAACATACAGAGGTAGAAAGACATTATATATATAGGCGGAGAGTGAGATGTGAGTGACGCACATGACCTGAGGAATGTCATGTTGTGATGAGGACGGGTAGACGATGAAATCATGTGACTCCTGTGTTGTTGGGTTGGTGGTGCTTAAGTATCATGTATGCCAATGTTTTTGAAATTTTGTAGTTTACAGTTTTGCGTTCTATAGTGTCGGTGACGGCGATTAGTGAGGCTTCTAGGCACCGTCGGCGTCTGAGGTCTGGTTCTGTAAGAACGAGTTGTGCCTCATTCCAGTTCATCAAATGCCCCGTGGAGTCTCTGTGGAGGACACAGGCGTACCTTACATCGTCTCTGTTAGAGGCATTTCGATGCTCATTCAGGCGGACTGCAAGATCTCTGCCTGTCTCGCCTACATATTTCTTGGGACAGAATCCACAGGGGATAGTGTAGACGCCTACTGTAAAATTTAGAGGTGCGGGGCTGCATTTCGTAGTGAGGTCTTTGATAGATGATGTGTTTATGGTGGAAACGTTGATGTTACTCATAGCAAGTGCCCGGCGAGTATTCGTGACAACCTCACCACATGGGAGTACTATGAACTGCTTAGGGGACTGTTCCATGGGCGGTTTGTTGAGGATAGCTTGTGCCTTGAGTCTGCAATCTCGGATGAAGAAAGATGGGAACTGAATACGTTTAAAGGCTTGTGTTATGTAAGTGCATTCTTCTTCTAGAAAACAAGGGCTGGAGATGCGAAGAGCTCTCAAGAAGAAGCCAATGAGAACTCTCTTAGTGCGAGTGTCTTGGTGTGAATAAAAGTGTATAAGGTCGTCTTTGTTGGTAGGTTTTCTATACACTTTGAAGAGAAGTTTGTCACTGTCGGGAGATCTGCACAGGAGAACGTCGAGGAAAGGAAGTTTGCCATCGTTTTAGAGTTCAAGTGTAAACTTTATTGATGGTTCAACTGCATTGATCTTGTTGAGAAGGGCCTGGATATTGAGACGTCTCGGATAGAAAACCTATATATCATCAACGTATCTTAGCCAGGTAACGGTGTTGGGAATGAGGGTGCTGAATTTCTCTGTCTCCAGGTTTTCCATGAAGAGGTTGGCAAGCACAGCACTGAGCGGGCTGCCCATTGCCATCCCAAAGCACTGTTTGTAACAGTTGTCCTGATACTTGAAGAAGTTGAAATTAACACAAAGATCCACTAGATTGATGAAATCTAGAAGAGGTAAATGGAGGTCGTGGTTTTCAGTGAGCCTCTGTCTCAGAATGTTGATTGCAGCGTCAGTAGGAACGTTGGTAAAGAGGGCTGTGACATCGAAGGAAGCCATGCTTTTGTTTTTAGCATTCAGGTTGTAAATTTGGGAGAGGAGGTCACCTGAGTGTTTGAGGTGGGCTTGACTGATGGTGCAACATCAGTCAAGCTTTGGGATGGCAATGAGCAGCTCGCTCAGTGCTGTGCTTGCCAACCTCTTCATGGAAAACCTGGAGACAGAGAAATTCAGCACCCTCATTCCCAACACCGTTACCTGGCTAAGATACGTTGATGATATATAGGTTTTCTATCCGAGACGTCTCAATATCCAGGCCCTTCTCAACAAGATCAATGCAGTTGAACCATCAATAAAGTTTACACTTGAACTCGAAAACGATGGCAAACTTCCTTTCCTCGACGTTCTCCTGTGCAGATCTCCCGACAGTGACAAACTTCTCTTCAAAGTGTATAGAAAACCTACCAACAAAGACGACCTTATACACTTTTATTCACACCAAGACACTCGCACTAAGAGAGTTCTCATTGGCTTCTTCTTGAGAGCTCTTCGCATCTCCAGCCCTTGTTTTCTAGAAGAAGAATGCACTTACATAACACAAGCCTTTAAACGTATTCAGTTCCCATCTTTCTTCATCCGAGATTGCAGACTCAAGGCACAAGCTATCCTCAACAAACCGCCCATGGAACAGTCCCCTAAGCAGTTCATAGTACTCCCATGTGGTGAGGTTGTCACGAATACTCGCCGGGCACTTGCTATGAGTAACATCAACGTTTCCACCATAAACACATCTATCAAAGATCTCACTACGAAACGCAGCCCCACACCTCTAACTTCTACAGCAGGCGTCTACACTATCCCCTGTGGGTTCTGTCCCAAGAAATATGTAGGCGAGACAGGCAGAGATCTTGCAGTCCGCCTGAATGAGCATCAAAATGCCTCTAACAGAGACGATGTAAGGTACGCCTGTGTCCTCCACAGAGACTCCACGGGGCATTTGATGAACTGGAATGAGGCACAACTCGTTCTTACAGAACCAGACCTCAGACGCCGACGGTGCCTAGAAGCCTCACTAATTGCCGTCACCGACACTGTAGAACGCAATTTCAAAAACATTGGCATACATGATACTTAAGCACCACCAACCCAACAACACAGGAGTCACATGATTTCATCGTCTACCCGTCCTCATCACAACATGACATTCCTCAGGTCATGCGCGTCACTCACATCTCACTCTCCGCCTATATATATAATGTCTTTCTACCTCTGTATGTTAGAAGTGATCAAGGTCCCAGGACCGAAACGTTTTCTAATAAATATGTCAGTGTTTGCTTATGTATCTTTCTAAACCAAATTGAATTTGAAGGTTAATACCACGCGGACAGTCACATACCTCTCAGCGAAAACTGTGAAGTTGGTATGTTAGCCAGGAAGGATACCCTGAATGAGAATGTAGAATACGTGTGTCAAGCATTAGCAATAATATTACGAGAGATGTAAGAAATGAAAATGAATGTTATAGGATTGCAATTAGAATACTGAGTAGATCTATAATCCACTATGATACCGTGAACGTAGATAAGTATGTTCATGAAGCAATTTTCAATGTGAACACTGACTGATGTAGTGACCAGGCTTAGGCTTAGATACAAGTACTGACTGATGTTGTAGTGGCCAGGCTAAGGCTTGGTTACAAGCACTGACTGATATTGTAGTGGCCAGGCTTAGGCTTGGTTACAAGTACTGACTGATGTTGTAGTGGCCAGGCTTAGGCTTGGTTACAAGTACTGACTGATGTTGTAGTGACCAGGCTTAGGCTTGGTTACAAGTACTGATTGATGTAGTAACCAGGCTTAGGCTTGGTTACAAGTACTGACTGATGTTGTAGTGGCCAGGCTTAATCTTGGTTACAAGTACTGACTGATGTTGTAGTGGCCAGGCTTAGGCTTGGTTACAAGTACTGACTGATGTTGTAGTGGCCAGGCTTAGGCTTGGTTACAAGTACTGATTGATGTAGTAACCAGGCTTAGGCTTGGTTACAAGTACTGACTGATGTTGTAGTGGCCAGGCTTAATCTTGGTTACAAGTACTGACTGATGTTGTAGTGGCCAGGCTTAGGCTTGGTTACAAGTACTGACTGATGTTGTAGTGGCCAGGCTTAGGCTTGGTTACAAGTACTGACTGATGTTGTAGTGACCAGGCTTAGGCTTGGTTACAAGTACTGACTGATGTTGTAGTGGCCAGGCTTAGGCTTGGTTACAAGTACTGACTGATGTTGTAGTGACCAGGCTTAGGCTTGGTTACAAGTACTGACTGATGTTGTAGTGGCCAGGCTTAGGCTTGGTTACAAGTACTGACTGATGTTGTAGTGGCCAGGCTTAGGCTTGGTTACAAGTACTGACTGATGTTGTAGTGACCAGGCTTAGGCTTGGTTACAAGTACTGACTGATGTTGTAGTGGCCAGGCTTAGGCTTGGTTACAAGTACTGATTGATGTAGTAACCAGGCTTAGGCTTGGTTACAAGTATTGACTGATGTTGTAGTGGCCAGGCTTAATCTTGGTTACAAGTACTGACTGATGTTGTAGTGGCCAGGCTTAGGCTTGGTTACAAGTACTGACTGATGTTGTAGTGGCCAGGCTTAGGCTTGGTTACAAGTACTGATTGATGTAGTAACCAGGCTTAGGCTTGGTTACAAGTACTGACTGATGTTGTAGTGGCCAGGCTTAATCTTGGTTACAAGTACTGACTGATGTTGTAGTGGCCAGGCTTAGGCTTGGTTACAAGTACTGACTGATGTTGTAGTGGCCAGGCTTAGGCTTGGTTACAAGTACTGACTGATGTTGTAGTTACAAGTTCTGGCAGTTTGGGAGACAGATGATGATCAAACTAAATGCAAATTATGAGATCAGGCATATGGTCACTGTCTTGAACACTATGTGCTTAATTGTCCACTTGTTGAAGAATATACAGATAGTATAATAACCTATGTGACATGTCAAGGTATCTTATTAAAGAAAATAAGATACCAGATATATTAAGCAAATTTCCCAAATTTGCTTGTAACAGATAAGTGAACTGTAGATATGTAGATATAAATCCAAATGTACACCTGTGAACCCTTGTGGGGTTTAGTTCTTGGGCCTTTTGTGAATCCATATTCTCTCGCGCTACCGTCCACAGGATGGATATGGGGTGCACAATAAACTAGCCACTTCGGTGGCAAAATCTAATCTAAAATCTGTGTATTTGTCTTTAATTCAGAGTTATCGTAGTATTTCTCTTTCATACATTCCTGTATCCACCAGAGTACTGTCTCTGCTACACGTAAACAAACCATATCACGGGAGGGGATAGAACCCGCGATCATAGTCTCGAAATTCCAGACCGTCGCGTTAGCCACTGGGCTAACGCGACGGTTCTGCTACACCTGTCTGTTGTTGCAGTCTACGTAGCAGTGTTGTGTGGGGGACCTTATCAAATGTTAACGTGAAAGGAGGTACAGTCTAAGCAACGTTTTCTCCTCTGCTTTAGTTACCTAACTTTATCAGTAAACTTTTAAGAGATTCGTGAGGGTGTGTGCTCAGTGTTGTACTCGCTGGGTTGTCTTCATGTGGGTGTGTGTTCAGTGTTGTACTCGCTGGGTTGTCTTCATGTGGGTGTGTGTTCAGTGTTGTACTCGCCGGGTTGTCTTCATGTGGGTGTGTGTTCAGTGTTGTACTCGCCGGGTTGTCTTCATGTGGGTGTGTGTTCATGTTGTACTCGCCGGGTTGTCTTCATGTGGGTGTGTGTTCAGTGTTGTACTCGCCGGGTTGTCTTCATGTGGGTGTGTGCTCAGTGTTGTACTCACCGGGTTATGTCTTCATGTGGGTGTGTGCTCAGTGTTGTACTCGCCGGGTTGTCTTCATGTGGGTGTGTGTTCAGTGTTGTACTCGCTGGGTTGTCTTCATGTGGGTGTGTGTTCAGTGTTGTACTCGCCGGGTTGTCTTCATGTGGGTGGGTGGGTGTTCAGTTGTTATGTAACTCGCCGGGTTGTCTTCATGTGGGTGGTGTGTTCAGTGTGTTACTCGCCGGGTTGTCTTCAGTGGGTGTGTGTTCAGTGTTGTACTCGCCGGGTTGTCTTCATGTGGGTGTGTTCAGTGTTGTACTCGCCGGGTTGTCTTCATGTGGGTGTGTGCTCAGTGTTGTACTCGCCGGGTTGTCTTCATGTGGGTGTGTGTCAGTGTTGTACTCGCCGGGTTGTCTTCATGTGGGGGGTGTGTTCAGTGTTGTACTCGCCGGGTTGTCTTCATGTGGGTGTGTGTTCAGTGTTGTACTCCCCGGGGTTGTCTTCATTGTGGGTGTGGTGTTCCAGTGTTTTTACTCGCCGGGTTTGTCTTCATGTGGGTGTGTGTTCAGTGTTGTACTCGCCGGGTTGTCTTCATGTGGGTGTGTGTTCAGTGTTGTACTCGCCGGGTTGTCTTCATGTGGGTGTGTGTTCAGTGTTGTACTCGCCGGGTTGTCTTCATGTGGGTGTGTGCTCAGTGTTGTACTCACCGGGTTATGTCTTCATGTGGGTGTGTGCTCAGTGTTGTACTCGCCGGGTTGTCTTCATGTGGGTGTGTGTTCAGTGTTGTACTCGCCGGTTGTCTTCATGTGGGTGTGTTTTTCAGTGTTGTACTCCCCGGGTTGTTTTCATGTGGGTGGGTGTTCAGTGTTGTACTCGCCGGTTGTCTTCATGTGGGTGTGTGTTCAGTGTTGTACTCGCCGGTTGTCTTCATGTGGGTGTGTGCTCAGTGTTGTACTCACCGGGTATGTCTTCATGTGGGTGTGTGCTCAGTGTTGTACTCGCCGGGTTGTCTTCATGTGGGTGTGTGTTCAGTGTTGTACTCGCCGGGTTGTCTTCATGTGGGTGTGTGTTCAGTGTTGTACTCGCCGGGTTGTCTTCATGTGGGTGTGTGTTCAGTGTTGTACTCCCCGGTTGTCTTCATGTGGGTGTGTGTTCAGTGTTGTACTCGCCGGTTGTCTTCATGTGGGTGTGTGTTCAGTGTTGTACTCGCCGGGTTGTCTTCATGTGGGTGTGTGTTCAGTGTTGTACTCGCCGGGTTGTCTTCATGTGGGTGTGTGTCAGTGTGTACTCCCGGTTATGTCTTCATGTGGGTGTGTGCTCAGTGTTGTACTCGCCGGGTTGTCTTCATGTGGGTGTGTGTTCAGTGTTGTACTCGCCGGGTTGTCTTCATGTGGGTGTGTGTTCAGTGTTGTACTCGCCGGGTTGTCTTCATGTGGGTGGGTGTTCAGTGTTGTACTCGCCGGGTTGTCTTCATGTGGGTGTGTGGTCAGTGTTGTACTCGCCGGGTTGTCTTATGTGGGTGTGTGTTCAGTGTTGTACTCTCCGGGTTGCCCTTCATGTGGGTGTGTGTTCAGTGTTGTACTCGCCGGGTTGTCTTCATGGGGGTGTGTGTTCAGTGTTGTACTCGCCGGGTTGTCTTCATGTGGGTGTGTGCTCAGTACTGTACTCGCTGGGTTGTCTTCATGTGGGTGTGTGCTCAGTGTTGTACTCGCCGGGTTGTCTTCATGTGGGTGTGTGTTCAGTGTTGTACTCGCCGGGTTGTCTTCATGTGGGTGTGTGTTCAGTGTTGTACTCGCCGGGTTGTCTACATATGGGGGTGTGCTCAGTGTTGTACTCGCCGGGTTGTCTTCATGTGGGTGTGTGCTCAGTGTTGTACTCGCCGGGTTGTCTTCATATGGGGGTGTGCTCAGTGTTGTACTCGCCGGGTTGTCTTCATGTGGGTGTGTGTTCAGCGTTGTACTCGCCGGGTTGTCTTCATGTGGGTGTGTGTTCAGTGTTGTACTCGCCGGGTTGTCTTCATGTGGGTGTGTGCTCAGTGTTGTACTCGCCGGGTTGTCTTCATGTGGGTGTGTGCTCAGTGTTGTACTCGCCGGGTTGTCTTCATGTGGGTGTGTGTTCAGTGTTGTACTCACCGGGTTATGTCTTCATGTGGGTGTGTGCTCAGTGTTGTACTCACCGGGTTATGTATTCATGTAGTTGTGTGCTCAGTGTTGTACTCACCGGGATATGTCTTCATGTGGGTGTGTGCTCAGTGTTGTACTCACCGGGTTATGTCTTCATGTGGGTGTGTTCTCAGTGTTGTACTCGCTGGGTTGTCTTCATGTGGGTGTTCTCAGTGTTGTACTCACCGGGATATGTCTTCATGGGTCGAGAGTTTGCTCTTAGCACACATCTTAACCTCAAGAATTGACCACCATATACTGATTCCTGAGTCCTGTCATCATACTCTTGATACTGCATTTCAAACTTTTTATCTCCACAGTGTATTAAACTTGCCTTCAGTTTCCCCTCGTCATCTTCATCAATCTGTTACCACATCCTGCGTCTGATGAGACATTTCCTAACATAACGGTGACTCGTGTATTTTTAGCTTTCACCAGTGACCCTCAGCCTCAGTGCCTCGCATTTCATAGTGTCCGAGTGCCTCGCATTTCATAGTGTCCGTGTGTGTTTTGAGTACTTTGTACGTCATTAAGATGACATAGGTATGTACTACACCTGGTCTTCTTAAATGACTCATTTAAGATGACTAGATGACATTGAAGATTGCCAGGTATTGGGTGTGTGATGCCCATCAACGTCTGGGTATTATATCTATAACAAATACGAATTCAAACTGGAATGTCTGAAGACCTTTATTTTTCATTTGCAAATGTCTGAGTCCCTGAAATTGTTAAGAAAGTATAACGAGAAATAAATGGTAAGTCGATGACTTATCTCGGCTCTTCCTTCTGTCTTCCATGGTTGTCATATTTAATTCTTTGGAACTCTCATAGTAGTTCATATTTTTTAATTCTATAATCAAACAAGTTGCGAACCGTGTGTGTGTGTGTGTGTGTGTGTGTGTGTGTGTGTGTGTGTGTGTGTGTGTGTGTGTGCATACTCACCTAATTGTGGCTGCAAGGGTCGATTCATAGCTCCAGACCCCGCCTCTTCACTGGTCTTTACTAGGTCCACTTCCTCCCTGCTCCATGAGCTGTATCATACCTCTTTTTAAAGACCCATGTATGGATCATGCCTCCACTGCATCACTCTGCAGACTGTTCCACTTCCTAACTATTCTATGGCTGAAGAAATATTTCCTAACATCCCTGTGGCTCATCTGAGTTTTCAACTTCCAGTTGTGATCCCTTGTTACTGTGTCACATCTCTGAAACATGTCCCTTGTGAGGGAAAAGTAGGCGTAAGTGGGGTAAGGGTTGTTCAGGCAACCAGGAACCATTAGCGAGTTACGTCGCGCACCCCCCTCTGGCGGGCTGGGGCGAAACTAGTTCTTGGTGTCTGATTTGTTTCAATTTCTACTCCTGGTAGTATTGACCTTACCTGGTGTGGGTTGAAGTTTGAAGAATCACTTCACCTCCACTCTTCTCCTAATCAGGTAGGGTGATCTACCAGGAGTATTACTGTTTGTTCCTTTTCTTTTGTTTGCTGGTTACCAGTAATGATTTTGGCATTTATCATTCTTTTCCATTCTTAAATGTTATATTATCATAACTATGGGTAACCAGTTTATTTTTTCTTATTACCAGCTCTGTTCCTGGCGTGGTCATCCAGGATAGACGCCAGATAAAGGAGCAAGACATTTGTTAATGAGACTTAACATTATTGGACTACTACTGGCCCTTACCTATTCTACTTGTGGTGCTCCATCCAAGTGGTAGGAGATTCCAAAACATCGGATTATCACCATCCGCCCAGGATAACCTACATCAATAATATCAGAAGATCTATCCAGGGCCTTACCTACTCCTGCCCAACTACAAGAACTGAAGGCCATTTTTTTTTATTTAAATTTTAAGTAAAATCCTCAAAAATCATTATTCTTATTTTCCCTAGTCATTTCTTTATTTATTTTTCCATTAGTTTCTTTTGTTCAGATGGAAGGCGTTCCAATGACATCCCTATCCATCCTGTCAGCTCCTCTCAGTATTGCATATGCTGTTATCATATCCTCCCTATCCCTTTTGTATTCCACCGTTGTCAGGTTGAGTTCCCTTAACCTCTTCTCGTAGGACAAACCCCTCAGTTCCGGGACTAGTCTTGTTGCAAACCTTCGCACTTTCTCTATTTTCTTGAAGTGTTCGACCAGGTGTGGGTTCCATATTGGTGCTGCATACTCCAATATGAGCCTGACGTACATGATGTACAGTGTCGTGAATGACTCCTTATTTAGAGACGAAGCGCTATTCTCAGGTTTGCCCGTCGCCCATGTACAGCAGCAGATATTGGTTTGATAATGTACTCCTCGGGCGATGTGCCCGGTATGATGCTTACCCCAAGATCCTTTTTCTCGAGTGAGTTTTGCAGTCTTTGACCTTTTAGGCTGTACTCCGTCTGCAGTCCCATTTGTCCTTACCCAATCTTCATAACTTTGCACTTGCAGGTGTTAAACTCCAGGAGCCGTTTGTCAAACAAGTCTTGCAGTCTGTCCAGATCTCCTTGTAGGCTTATCCTATCCTCTTCCGCTTGTATTCCCCTCAGTAGTTTCACATCGTCTTCAAACAGGGATACCTCTGACTCTATCCCTTCCGTCATATCATTCACATATACAAGAAACAACACTGGACCTAGGACTGACCCTTGTGGAAAACCACTCGAGACATGCACCCACTCTGACACCTCTTCTCGGACCAACACGTTGTTTCACTCCTGTCAGGTATTCCCTGATTCATTGCAGTACTTTCCTTATTCGTGCCTATTCCTCCAGTTTTTTAACGAGTCTCTTGTGTGGAACGGTATCGAAAGTCTTCTTGCAGTCAAAGAATATGCAGTCTACCCATCCCGCTCTCTCTCCTGTCTTCCGTTACCTTGTCATAGAACTCCAATTGGTTACTGATGCAAGATTTCCCTTCCCTGAAGCCGTGCTGGTTGTCGTGTATTAGGCTCTTCCGTTCTATGTGCTCCACCACTCTTTTCCTGATAATCTTTTCCATAACTTTACATACATGTAAGTGACACTGGTCACTGACATCTACGTCAGTGACCAATGTCACTGACAAGTATGTAAAGACTGTCTGTCTCCTTTCTTATAAATCAGGACTACATTTGCTGTCTTCCACACCTCAGGCAATTGCCCTATTTCGATAGATATACTGAAGATTGTTGTTAGAGACGTACACACAATGCATCTGCTCCCTCTTTCAGAACCCAAGGAGAGATATTATCTGGGCCCACCTTTGTCGAGGGATCTAGTTCCCCTAGCAGTATCTTCACCTCATCCTCGGCTGTGTACAGTATGTCCAGTACTTGCTGGTGTACCCTACCATCTAGGTTTTCTGGAAGCCTTTCTGTCTCCACTGTTAATGCCTCCTTAAATCTTCATCCGAGTTCTTCACGTGTTTCCTGGTCATTCTCTGTGAGATCCCTTCCTTTCTCGACCTTATTACCTGATCCTTGACTGTTGTTTTCCTCCTGATGTGGCTGTATAACAATTTTGGATCAGATTTGGCTTTTGATGCTAGCTATTCTCGTATTGATGCTGGGCTTCTCTCCTTGTCCATGTATATTAATGTCTGACTCTTCGACTCTCCCTGTTTTTCTGGGTCCTTTGCCTTCAATATGTATAAGAAACTCAAGACCATGTGGTCACTAGCGCTTAGGGGCCTTTCGTGTATATCTTCTATGTCTGACACATCTCTCTGGATGTGTCCATAACATGTTAGTACATGAAAGTTTCAAGCACTGCCTCCAGCATCTTGACTCTCCATGTCTATGCTTCCCCATATGTTTATTCACCTATGTACTCACTTGTATGTGGTTGCAGGGGTCAGGTTACAGTTCCTGGCCCCGCCTCTCTGCTGTCCACTATTAGGTCCACTCCCGACTTCGAGAACCTTATCATACGTCTTCTTAAAGCTACGTATGGATCATGCCTTTACTTCACTCTCCAGATTGTTCTACTTCCTGACCAGGTGTGGGTTCCATATTGGTGCTGCATACTCCAATATGGGTCTGACATACACGGTGTACAGTGTCGTGAATGACTCCTAATTAGTTAACTCCTTATTAGGTTTGCCAGACGTGTTATGGTTATTTGGGTGAGGTGCGCCTCTAGGAATGTGTGTGTGTGTGTGTGTACTCACCTATTTGTGGTTGCAGGGGTCGAGTCCTAGCTCCTGGCCCCGCCTCTTCACCGGTTGCTACTAGGCCCTCTCTCTCCCCGCTCCATGAGCTTTATCAAACCTCGTCTTAAAACTGTGTATGGTTCCTGCCTCCACTACGTCATTTCCTAGGCTATTCCACTGCCTTACAACTCTATGACTGAAGAAATACTTCCTACTATCTCTCTGACTCATTTGTGTCTTCAACTTCCAATTGTGGCCTCTTGTTTCTGTGTCCCCTCCCTGGAACATCCTGTCCTTGTCCACCTTGTCTATTCCACGCAGTATTTTATATGTCGTTATCATGTCTCCCCTGACCCTCCTGTCCTCCAGTGTCGTCAGGCCGATTTCCCTTAATCTTTCTTCATAGGACATTCCCCTTAGCTCTGGAACTAACCTTGTTGCAAACCTTTGTACTTTCTCTAGTTTCTTGACGTGCTTTATCAAGTGCGGGTTCCAAACAGGTGCTGCATACTCCAGTATGGGCCTGACATACACGGTGTACAGTGTCTTGAATGATTCCTTACTAAGGTATCGGAATGCTGTTCTCAGGTTTGCCAGGCGCCCATATGCTGCAGCAGTTATCTGATTGATGTGTGCTTCCGGAGACATGCTCGGTGTTATACTCACCCCAAGATCTTTCTCCTTGAGTGAGGTTTGCAGTCTTTGTCCACCTAGCCTATACTCTGTCTGCGGTCTTCTGTGCCCTTCCCCTATCTTCATGACTTTGCATTTGGCAGGATTAAATTCGAGAAGCCATTTGCTGGACCAGGTGTCCAGTCTGTCCAGGTCTCTTTGAAGTCCTGCCTGGTCCTCATCAGATTTAATTCTCCTCATTAACTTCACATCATCTGCAAACAGGGACACTTCTGAGTCTAACCCTTCCGTCATGTCGTTCACATATGTGTGTGTGTGTGTGTGTGTGTGTGTGTGTGTGTGTGTGTGTGTGTGTGTGTGTGTGTGTGTGTGTGTGTGCACGTGTGTACTCGCCAAGTTGCAGGGGTTGAGTCATAGCTTCTGGCCCCGCCTCTTCACTGGCCGCTACTACCGAGAATATGTGTGTGTGTGTCTGTCTGGCTGTCTATCTGTGTGTGTTAAAGTGCATATGTGTTTGCTTGCATGAATACCAGTAGCCATGTGTAGGACTCAGTGTATACTCAACTACGTGTGTGTACGTGGGCCTAGGCTGTTTCTGAACTCCTCTCCACGTGTGTCCTTCACCAATCTCCACTGAACTTCAACCTCCTCTGTTCTATCATACATATTCATACCACATTTGAATTACTCGGAGAATAAAGAAATACTTCCAGACAACCCAACGGCTGATGTGCGTATTTAGCTTCTACCCGTGTCTTGTACCGGGTTCTCTTCTCGGTAAGAACGACCTTGTGTCTGCTCAGTCTATAATGTTATACGTTTTGATCACCTGCCCTCAGTCTCCTTGCATCCAGGGTTGTTAGATAGAGATCTCGGTCTCTTCAGGTTTCGTATTTCTCTCACCTCCAGGATCTGTCTTGTAGCATACTTTGGATTCTTTTCAAGTTTTAACATGTTTTATCAATTAAGGTTGTGTGTTCAGAGTTGGCTTCACATGTGCTTTATCAAACGAGGATATGTACTTCCTGTGGGCTTCAGATAGGTCATGTGTGGTGCCTTAATTGACCTCCGTTTTTTTTTTCTTTATGAAAAAATTGCCATTTTCTTTGTTTAGATTCACTCGGCTAACAAGAAATGAAGTTTGGAGAGGAAGCTCTGGACGACGTTTCGGTTGGTCTCAGACCATTATCTAACAGTATCACACAATTTGGAGGTTATTTCCAAATTGTGTGATACTTGTTAATTTATATAGCAACACACACACACAGGGAGGAGCAACACACACACACACACACACACACACACACACACACACACACACACACACAAGGAAGCTATACTGTATGCAAGGGTTCTGTCAGACCCACACGGGGTCAAGGCAAAGACAAGGAGCACACTAGGAACAAATGAGAGGTCTGAAGACATTGAAGGAGCTAGGATATATGCAGGAACTCTACCAGACTCCTGCAGGGGCCAGGAACAGATGAGCAAAAAAGACAGACCAATAGGCATTGGGGCTCAGCTAGGGAAGGGATTGAAAGAAGGAACACTCTAAGGGAAGGAACCAAAACACCTCAGAGGACGCAATGGGAGACACAGTGGGAGGAAGAAAGGGAGAGATCAGTTTTTGTGTATGGGCTCCAGGAAACCGAAGGGAAAAAACCTATGATGAAAGAAAACAGGAGGAGATAAAAGCAATTGAATGTATCATGAAGGCAATAGGCGAGGGCGACATGACCCAGGTGGCAAATTTTAGGAGAATTGAGTGGTTCACAAGGAGAAGGAAACGCCCCTCAAAGTAATTTTCAAGGCAGAATCAATTCGAACTATGATCCTGCAGGAGAAAGCACGGCTGAGAGACAAACTGGAGTTCCAGAGTGGGTACCTCGATCGAGACAGAACACAAGAGGAAAGGAGGATACTGAAAGAGTGCAAAAACGAAAGGAGGAATGGGAGGAAATGACAAAGAAAAGCAGAATAACCCAGACACAGGTGGAAGGGTAAACACACCACCCAGAAACACCCACAGAAGGACTCCAACCACGACAGCCCCAAGGCAACTGAACAATCTAAACCAATAATCCCACACTGCTCCCCATGCCAACACCCCCCACACCACAAACCCCACCCCTACAGCAACCCCCTATGGGAACTCTGCCTGCACCCCCACCGCAACTCTCCATACGCCCCCGACAGGGCTTCTGCTCTCCCAACCCCAATATTCTCCCAGGACCACAGTTTTAGAACAGAAGCTGAAGGTTTGGCACACGAATGCAGATGTAATAATGAAAGAATCAATGAGAAGTCCCCAGACATCATAGCAGCCACAGAAACGAAACTCACTGAGACAATAACAGATGCAATCTTCCCACCAGGATATTAGATCCTTAGGAAAGATAGCGGGAGCAGAGGGGAAGAGGGGTTGCACTGCTCATAAAAAGACGATGGAAATTTGAAGAAATGGGAGACATGGACGAGATTGGAGAAAGGGAATACATAGTAGGTACACTTTAGTCTGGGGAGCACAAGGTAGTCATTGCAGTGATGTATAATTCACCACAGAACTGCAGGAAGCCAAGAGAGGAATATGAAGAGAGCAACAGAGCAATGGTGGACACACTGGCTGAGGTGGCAAGAAGAGCTCACTCGAGTAGAGCAAAGTTACTGGTTATGGGCGATTTCAACAACAGGGAGATCGAGTGGGTAAATCTGGAGCTACACGGGGTCCTGAAACATGGAGAGCCAAGATGATGGATGTGGTACTGGAAAACCTCATGCACCAACATGTTAAGGACGCTACCAGAGAGAGAGGGGAAATGAACCAGCAAGACTGGACCTTGTGTTCACCCTGAGCAGTTCAGACATAGAGGACATCACACATGAGTCCCCTAGGAGCTAGTGACCACGTAGTTCTGTGCTTTGAATACATAGTAGTTACAATGGAGAGGGGAACAGGAGTTGAATGGGAAAAGCCAGACTATAAAAGAGGGGACTACATAGGTTTGAGGAACTTCCTGCAGGAGGTTCAGTGGGACAGAGAACTGGCAGGAAAGTCGGTAAACGAAATGATGGAATAAGTAACAACAAAATGCAATGAGGTGGAGGAAAGGTTTGTCCCCAAGGGCAACAAATAATGGGAAGACCAGAACGAGCCCCTGGTTTACCCGACGGTATAAGGAGGCAAAAAACTAAGTGCAATAGAGAATTGAAAAAGGACAGAAGGCAAAGAACACGGGTAAATAAAGAGATTAATCGAAGACCCAGGAACGAGTATGCACAGGTAAGGAGGGAGGCCCAGCGACAGTATGAAAATAACATAGCATCTAAAGTCAAGTATGATCTGAAACTGCTGTATAGCCACATCAGGAGGAAGACAACAGTCAAAGACCAGGTGATCAGACTGAGGACAGAAGGTGGGGAACTCACAAGAAATGATCACGAGGTATGTGAAGAGCTCAATATGAGATTTAAGGAAGATTTACAGTAGAGACAGGAAGGGCTCTGGGAAGACAGCACAGAGGGGAACACCAACAGGGAATATACCATGAAGTGTTGGATGGCATACAAACAATGGAGGAGGAGGTGCAGAAGCTGCTGACCTTGATACCTCAAAGGCAATAGGTCTGGACATCTCCCCGTGGGTCCTTACAGAAGGAGCAGAGAAGCTGTGCGTGCCACTAACCACGTCTTCAATGCATCCCTTGAAACTTTGCAACTACATGATGTATGGAAGATGGCAAATGTAGTCCCCACTTTTAAGAAAAGAGACAGAAACGAGACACTAAACTACAAACAAGTGTGTCTGACGTGTATAGTATGCAAAATCATGGAGAAGATTATCAGGAGGAGACTAGTGGAGCACCTGGAGCTGTCCAAGATTATAAACGACAACCAACACGGATTCATGGAAGGGAAACCCTGTGTCACAAACCTTCTTGAGTTATAAGACAAGGTAACAGAAGTAAGACACCAGAGAGAGGGGTGGGTTGATTGCATTTTCCTGGACTACAGGAAGGCCTTCGACACAGTTCCTAACAGGAGATTAGTACAGAAGCTGAAAGACCAAGCTCGTATAACAGGAAGGGCATTGCAATGAATCAGAGAATACCTGACAGGGAGGCAACGAGTCATGGTACGTGATGAGGTATCACAGTGGGTGTCTGTGACGAGCGGGGTCCCACAGGGGTCAGTCTTAGGACCAGTGCTAACAGCCTGGCAAACCTGAGAATAGCGTTCCGATACCTTAGTAAGGTATCGTTCAAGACACTGTACACTGTGTACGTCAGGCCCATACTGGAGTATGCAGCACCAGTTTGGAACCCACACCTGGTCAAGCACGTCAAGAAATTAGAGAAGGTACAAAGGTTTGCAGCAAGGGTAGTTCCGGAGCTCAGGGGAATGTCCTACGAAGAAAGGTTGAGAGAAATCGGACTGACGACACTGGAGGACAGGAGAGTCAGGGGAGACATGATAACGACACACAAAATACTGCGTGGAATAGATAAGGTGGGCAGAGGCAGGATGTTCCAGAGAGGGGACACAGAAACAAGGGGTCACAATTGGAAGCTGAAGACTCAGACGAGTCACAGGGACGTTAGGAAGTATTTCTTCAGTCATACAGTCGTAAGGAAGTGGAACAGCATAGCAAGTGATATAGTGTAGGCAGGAACCATACATAGCTTTAAGACGAGGTATGACAAATCTCAGGAAGCAGAGAGAGAGGACGTAATAGTGATCAGAGAAGAGGCGGGGGCCAGAGGCTGAGTCTCGACCCCTGTAACCACAATTAGGTGAGTACACACACACGCTCACGGAGTGGGAAGAGTGACCGGGTAGCGGCCAGTTGAAGAGGCCGCGCCAGGAGCTGTGATGCAACCTCCGCAACCACAACTAGGTGAGTACACACACAGGGAACAGCAACACACTCACACAAGGAACAGCAACACACACACAGGGAACAGCAATACACCCACATAGGGAGCAGCAACACACCCACACAGGGAGCAGCAACACACCCACACAGGGAGCAGCAACACACCCACACAGGGAGCAGCAACACAGCCACACAGGGAGCAGCAACACACCCACACAGGGAGCAGCAACACACCCACACAGGGAGCAGCAACACACCCACACAGGGAGCAGCAACACACCCACATAGGGAACAGCAACACACCCACATAGGGAACAGCAACACACCCACATAGGGAACAGCAACACACCCACATAGGGAACAGCAACACACCCACACAGGGAGCAGCAACACACCCACACAGGGAGCAGCAACACACCCACACAGGGAGCAGCAACACACCCACACAGGGAGCAGCAACACACCCACACAGGGAGCAGCAACACACCCACACAGGGAGCAGCAACACACCCACACAGGGAGCAGCATCACACATACACAGGGAGCAGCAACGCACCCACACTGGGAACAGCAACGCACCCACACTGGGAACAGCAACGCACCCACACTGGGAACAGCAACACACCCACACTGGGAACAGCAACACACCCACACAGGGAACAGCAACACACTCACACAGGGAACAGCAACACACCCACACAGGGAACAGCATCACACCTACACAGGGAGCAGCAACATACCCACACAGGGAGCAGCAACACACCCACACAGGGAGCAGCAACACACCCACACAGGGAGCAGCAACACACCCACACAGGGAGCAGCAACACACCCACACAGGGAGCAGCAACACACCCACACAGGGAGCAGCAACACACCCACACAGGGAGCAGCAACACACACACACACACACACACACACACACACACACACACACACACACACACACACACACACACACACACACACACACACATACACACACACATACACACACATACACACATACACACACACACACACACACACACACACACACACACACACACACACACACACACACACACACACACACACAGCACCAGTTTGGAATGCACACCTGGTCAAGCACGTCAAAAAATTAATCACAATCTTCAACACATCCCTTGAAACTGGGCAACTATCTGAGGTATGGAAGACGGCAAATGTAATACCTATATTTAAAAAAGGACAGAAAAGTGGCACTAAACTACAGACCAGTGTCACTGACGTGCATAGTATGCAAAGTCATGGAGAAGATTATCAGGAAGAGTGGTGGAACACCTGGAATGGAACAAGAGTATAAACGCCAACCAGCACGAAATTATGGAAGGCAAATCCTGTGTCACAAACCAACTGGAGTTTTATGATAAGTAACAGAAGAAAGACACGAGAGAGAGGGGTGGGTTGATTGCATCTTCTTGGACTGCAAGAAGGCCTTCGACACAGTTCCTCACAGGAGATTAGCGCAGAAGCTAGAGCATCAGGCGCATATAACAGGAAGGGCACTGCAATGGATCAGAGAATACCTGACAGGGAGGCAACAATTCGTCATGGTACATGATGAGGTATCACAGTGGGCACCTGTGACGAGCGGGGTCCCACAGGGGTCAGTCCTAAGACCAGTGCTATTTCTGGTATATGTGAATGACATGATGGAAGGGTTAGACTCAGAAGTGTCCCTGTTAGAGCTTTAGCATGTCATGTTACGCTCCATGTAGAGCTTTAGCATGTCATGTTGCACTCCGCGTAGAGCTTTAGCATGTTATGTTGCACTCCGCATAGAGCTTTAATATATGTTTTACTCTGATCTTTAACACATCATGTTGCACTCTGTGTAGTTTTATCATGCCAGGTTTCACTCTGTGCAAAGCTTCACTCATGCTTCCCTTCGTATAGAGTCTTATTACATGTTTCCCTCTGGGTAGAGCTTTATCACGTCATGCATCACTCTGTAGAGCTTTATCATCTTTCACTCTGCGTAGAGCTTTACCGCATGTTTCACTCTTCATAAAGCTTTGTCAAGTTATATTTTAATCTACGTTGAGCTTAAACAAGTTGTGTGTCCTTGTAGAGCTTTATGAACTCAGGTTTCTGTGAAGAGCTCTATCACATGTTTGTCCAGAATTGTACTAACACTTGGAAAAGCTCTTTCCTTCGCTAGAATTTATGTATTTCGACCTGCCACTAAGACTGTCTTCAGCAGAGTGGAATAATGTGTACACAACTTTAACTGATGTTCTCGTGTGTTTACGTGGTTGTACTTCAGGTATTAAATGTCAGGGTTTACCAGGGAAAGATGGCGCCAGCTGACGTAGCTGGGTGGCAGGAGTCGCGGCTCCCTCACACTGGTGGGTGGCAGGAGTCGCGGCTCCCTCACACTGGTGAGTGGCAGGAGTCGCGGCTCCCTCACAGTAGTGGGTGGCAGGAGTCGCGGCTCCCTCACAGTGGTGGGTGGCAGGAGTCGCGGCTCCCTCACAGTGGTGGGTGGCAGGAGTCGCGGCTCCCTCACACTGGTGGGTGGCAGGAGTCGCGGCTCCCTCACACTGGTGGGTGGCAGGAGTCGCGGCTCCCTCACACTGGTGGGTGGCAGGAGTCGCGGCTCCTCACACTGGTGGGTGGCAGGAGTCGCGGCTCCCTCACACTGGTGGGTGGCAGGAGTCGCGGCTCCCTCACACTGGTGGGTGGCAGGAGTCGCGGCTCCCTCACACTGGTGGGCGGCAGGAGTCGCGGCTCCCTCACACTGGTGGGCGGCAGGAGTCGCGGCTCCCTCACACTGGTGGGCGGCAGGAGTCGCGGCTCCCTCACACTGGTGGGCGGCAGGAGTCGCGGCTCCCTCACACTGGTGGGTGGCAGGAGTCGCGGCTCCCTCACACTGGTGGGTGGCAGGAGTCGCGGCTCCCTCACACTGGTGGGTGGCAGGAGTCGCGGCTCCCTCACACTGGTGGGTGGCAGGAGTCGCGGCTCCCTCACACTGGTGGGTGGCAGGAGTCGCGGCTCCCTCACACTGGTGGGTGGCAGGAGTCGCGGCTCCCTCACACTGGTGGGTGGCAGGAGTCGCGGCTCCCTCACACTGGTGGGTGGCAGGAGTCGCGGCTCCCTCACACTGGTGGGTGGCAGGAGTCGCGGCTCCCTCACACTGGTGGGTGGCAGGAGTCGCGGCTCCCTCACACTGGTGGGTGGCAGGAGTCGCGGCTCCCTCACACTGGTGGGTGGGCAGGAGTCGCGGCTCCCTCACACTGGTGGGTGGCAGGAGTCGCGGCTCCCTCACACTGGTGGGTGGCAGGAGTCGCGGGCTCCCTCACACTGGTGGGTGGCAGGAGTCGCGGCTCCCTCACACTGGTGGGTGGCAGGAGTCGCGGCTCCCTCACACTGGTGGGTGGCAGGAGTCGCGGCTCCCTCACACTGGTGGGTGGCAGGAGTCGCGGCTCCCTCACACTGGTGGGTGGCAGGAGTCGCGGCTCCCTCACACTGGTGGTGGCAGGAGTCGCGGCTCCCTCACACTGGTGGGTGGCAGGAGTCGCGGCTCCCTCACACTGGTGGGGGCAGGAGTCGCGGCTCCCTCACACTGGTGGGGGGCAGGAGTCGCGGCTCCCTCACACTGGTGGGGGGCAGGAGTCGCGGCTCCCTCACACTGGTGGGGGGCAGGAGTCGCGGCTCCCTCACACTGGTGGGGGGCAGGAGTCGCGGCTCCCTCACACTGGCAGCGGATTAAAAAGAAATAGAAGAAAGTTCGAGGTACAAGACAGTGATAGTTCCTGAAATCTGTTCCTAAAGCGGTTCGTTGCATCAGTCACTGACGATAGGTAGACCTGAGGTTGCAGAGAACAATAGTCTGGGTGATCAGGCAGTGACCAGACCACAAACTAGGCTGAAGAAGTTGCAAAACTCTCAAAACCTGATGCAGGTATAGCAAGGGTGTATCAGTGTTATGATTAGCAGGTACCCTCGTCACTAATTACCATCTCATAATGAGCTCATTATGCAGTCCTCAATTAATTAATTCCTAATGAATTGCTAAACTCGTATGTTCCACACAGTACCTGGAGAATGGGAGATAATCGAGTTTGATCCAAGGAAGGGTAAGGCAGCCTCAATTCCTTTTATCAAGAGTCCTTTACCAAGATCAAGGCTCCTTGAGAGGGTGGTAAAACCCATCTCATGGGTCAGAGCCTCAAGATAAACCAGACTGACATACTCTTGAAGGTAAACCTCACCACCTCACAAGTGTCTCACTTCAGTGTGTTGACACTGCCAACAACTTGCTGTAACTTGGACGACACTGTGGAGGATAAACTCACTGTAACATGGAGGCCTCAGTCTGAATGATGACGTCAGTCCTTGTAACATGGAGGCCTCAGTCTGAATGATGACGTCAGTCCTTGTAACATGGAGGCCTCAGTCTGAATGATGATGTCAGTCCTTGTAACATGGAGGCCTCAGTCTGAATGATGTCAGTCCTTGTAACATGGAGGCCTCAGTCTGAATGATGTTGTCAGTCCTTGTAACATGGAGGCGTCAGTCTGAATGATGATGTCAGTCCTTGTAACATGGAGGCGTCAGTCTGAATGTGATGTCAGTTCCTTGTAACATGGAGGCTCAGTCTGAATGATGATGTCAGTCCTTGTAACATGGAGGCCTCGGTCTGAATGATGATGTCAGTCCTTGTAACATGGAGGCCTCAGTCTGAATGATGATGTCAGTCCTTGTAAACATGGGCCTCAGTCTGATGATGTTGTCAGTCCTTGTAACATGGAGGCCTCAAGTCTGAATGATGATGTCAGTCCTTGTAACATGGAGGCCTCAGTCTGAATGATGATGTCAGTCCTTGTAACATGGAGGCCTCAGTCTGAATGATGATGTCAGTCCTTGTAACATGGAGGCCTCAAGTCTGAATGATGATGTCAGTCCTTGTAACATGGAGGCCTCAGTCTGAATGATGATGTCAGTCCTTGTAACATGGAGGCCTCAAGTCTGAATGATGATGTCAGTCCTTGTAACATGGAGGCCTCAGTCTTAATGATGATGTCAGTCCTTGTAACATGGAGGCCTCAGTCTGATATCAACACTAGTACCACAGCCCGTCCACTGAACCACAGTCATAGTGACACTGTTGTAATACATAAACAGTGGCTGCCTGTTTACTGTTCACTCAGCAGACTACTTTATCCTGTTTTATTTACATTTATACTTCATTCTTTGTATCGACTTGACCTATCCTAGCCTAACATGACCTAACCTAACCTACTTAACATGACCTAACCTAACCTTACCTAACCCAACGTAACGTAACCTAACCAAACAAAACCTAACCCACCCTGACCTAACCTAACCTAACCTAACCTAACCTAACCAAACCTAACCTAACCTAACCAAACCTAACCCATCCTAACCCATCCTGACCTGACTAACCTAACCTAACCTAGTCTAACCTAACCTAACCCAACCCAACTAACCTAACCCAACCAAACCAAATCTAACCCACCCTGATCTGACCTAATCTAACCTAACAAAACCTAACCCACCCTGACCTGACCTAACCTAACCTAACCTAGCGTAGCCTAACCTAACCTAATCTAACCAAACCTATCCCACCCTGATCTGACCTAATCTAACCTAACCTTACATAACCTAGCCCAGCCTAACCTAACTAAACCTAGCCTAACCCAACTTTACCTTACCTTACCTAACGTAACGTAGCCTAATTTAACTTTATCCATCCTAACCTAACCGAATCTAACACCATAGTCTAACCTTGGCTAATATAAATGTGCTTCAAACCGTATGTTAACATGACACAGTTACGAGGATGAAGGGTTGTGTAACATAGAAGCCTCATCAAGAATGATGTGTCAGGCTATGCAACATGGATGAATGATGATGTTAGTCCTTGAAAGAAGAGGCTTGAGTCTGATTGTTGATAACATGGAGGCTTCAGTAGGATTGATGATGCTAGTCATTATAACATGGAGGTTTCAGTAGCATTGATGATGCTAGTCATTATAACATGGAGGCTTCAGTAGGATTGATGATGCTAGTCATTATAACATGGAGGTTTCAGTAGGATTGATGATGCTAGTCATTATAACATGGAGGTTTCAGTAGGATTGATGATGCTAGTCATTATAACATGGAGGCTTCAGTAGGATTGATGATGCTAGTCATTATAACATGGAGGCTTCAGTAGGATTGATGATGCTAGTCATTATAACATGGAGGCTTCAGTAGGATTGATGATGCTAGTCATTATAACATGGAGGCTTCAGTAGGATTGATGATGCTAGTCATTATAACATGGAGGCTTCAGTAGGATTGATGAGTGCTAGTCATTATAACATGGAGGTTTCAGTAGGATTGATGATGTAGTCATTATAACATGGAGGCTTCAGTAGGATGATGATGTAGTCATTATAACATGGAGGCTTCAGTAGGATTGATGATGCTAGTCATTATAACATGGAGGTTTCAGTAGCATTGATGATGGCGTATCATTATAACATGGAGGCTTCAGTAGGATTGATGATGCTAGTCATTATAACATGGAGGTTTCAGTAGGATTGATGATGCAGTCATTATAACATGGAGGCTATCAGTAGGATTGATGATGCTAGTCATTATAACATGGAGGTTTCAGTAGGATTGATGATGCTGGTCATTATAACCTTTTAGGCTTCAGTAGGATTGATGATGCTAGTCATTATAACATGGAGGCTTCAGTAGGATTGATGATGCTAGTCATTATAACATGGAGGCTTCAGTAGGATTGATGATGCTAGTCATTATAACATGGAGGTTTCAGTAGGATTGATGATGCTGGTCATTATACCTTTTGGCTTCAGTAGGATTGATGATGCTAGTCATTATAACATGGAGGCTTCGTAGGATTGATGATGCTAGTCATTATAACATGGAGGTTTCAGTAGGATTGATGATGCTAGTCATTATTAACATGGAGGCTTCAGTAGGATTGATGATGCTAGTCATTATAACATGGAGGCTTCAGTAGGATTGGATGATGCTAGTCATTATAACATGAGGCTTCAGTAGGATTGATGATGCTAGTCATTATAACATGGAGGCTTCAGTAGGATTGATGATGCTAGTCATTATAACATGGAGGCTTCAGTAGGATTGATGATGCTAGTCATTATAACATGGAGGCTTCAGTAGGATTGATGATGCTAGTCATTATAACATGGAGGTTTCAGTAGGATTGATGATGCTGGTCATTATAACCTTTTAGGCTTCAGTAGGATGATGATGCTAGTCATTATAACATGGAGGCTTCAGTAGGATTGATGATGCTAGTCATTATAACATGGAGGTTTCAGTAGGATTGATGATGCTAGTCATTATAACATGGAGGCTTCAGTAGGATTGATGATGCTAGTCATTATAACATGGAGGCTTCAGTAGGATTGATGATGCTAGTCATTATAACATGGAGGTTTCAGTAGGATTGATGATGCTGGTCATTATAACCTTTTAGGCTTCAGTAGGATTGATGATGCTAGTCATTATAACATGGAGGCTTCAGTAGGATTGATGATGCTAGTCATTATAACATGGAGGCTTCAGTAGGATTGATGATGCTAGTCATTATAACATGGAGGCTCAGTTAGGATTGATGATGCTAGTCATTATAACATGGAGGCTTCAGTAGGATTGATGATGCTAGTCATTATAACATGGAGGCTTCAGTCTGAATGATGTCAGTCCCAGTTACATGGGGTTTTATTATGACTAATAGAGTCAGACCTTTTAACATGCGGGGTCTGAATATGACTGCTGGAAACTGAACTTGCAAAATGGAAGTTTTCATTTAAATACTGGAGGTCATTCCTCTAACATGGGACCTTAATATGAGTGCTAGAGTTAGACCTTGAAACATGGGACCTTAATATGGCTGCAAAAATCAGGTTTTGTAGCATCAGGCCTTAATATGATTGGTAGAGTCAGTCTTTCTAACATGGGACCTTAATATGAGTGCTAGAGTTAGACCTAGAAACATGGGACCTTAGTATGAGTGCTAGACTTAGACCTTGTAACATGCGACCTTAATATGAGCGCAAGAGTTAGACCTTGTAACATGGGACCTTAATATGAGTGCTAGACTTAGACCTTGTAACATGGGACCTTAATATGACTGCCAAAGTCAGTCCTTGTAACATGGCTACTTCTTTATGAACTTCTTAACGAACATCTTTCCTCGTCCTCCTCTTATGTTCTTGTGCATCATTTAGTACGAACACAATGAGAACTCCGTTGTTCTGCTCCTTAGGATGTGTCTTTAATGGTATACAATGATACACAGGACGTGTGCGACACCTTGACTGCCTTCTTTCCCTTAACCTGTTGAGAATATGCCAATTATGAACATATCTTACGTTCTCCTTTGACAGTTTACATATATCTCCGGTGTTACGGCACAAGCTAGAAGTGTGTGTTACTGGGAGGTGCGATTGTGGTGGTTATGCTGCTAGGAGGTACGATTGTGGTGATAGTGTTGGTGTTGTTGCTGGAAGGTGCGATTGTGATGATGGTGTTGATGTTGTTGGGAGGAATGATTAGGGTGATGGTGTTGATGTTGCTGCGAGGTATGATTGTGGTGATGGTATTAATGTTGATGTTTCTGTGAGGTACGATTGTGATGGTGTTGATGTTGCTGTTGCTGGGAGGTACGATTGTGGGTGATGGTGTTGATGTTGCTGGGACGTACGGTAGTGGTGATGGTGTTGATATTGCTGAGAGGTAGGATTGTGGAAGTGGTGATTGATGTTGATGTTGCTGGGAGGTTCGATTGTGATCATTGTGTTGATGTTGCTGGGAGGTTCGATTGTGGAAGTGGTTGTTGCTGGGAGGTATGATTGTGGTAATGGTGGTGGTGTTGCTGAGAGGTATAATTGTGGTGATGTTGATGTTGCTGGGAGGTACGATTGTGGTGGTGATGTTGCTAGGAGGTATAATTGTGGTGATTGGTGTTGATATTGCTGGGAGGTACGATAGTGGTGATGGTGTTGATGTTGCTGACAGGTACGATTGTGGTAGTGGTGTTTCTGGGAGGTACGATTGTAATGATGGTGTTGATGATGCAGGGAGGTACGGTTGTGGTGATGGTGTTGATGTTGCTGGGTATGATTGTGGTGATGGTGTTGATGCTGGGAGGTACGATTGTGGTGATGGTGTTGATGTTGCTGGAAGCTGCGATTGTGGTGGTGTTGATGTTGCTGGGAGGTGCGATTGTGGTGATGTTGCTGAGAGGTACGATTGTGGTGATGGTGTTGATGTTGCTGGGAGATGGGGCTGTGGTTGTGGTGTTGCTGGGAGGTACGATTGTGGTAATGATGATGGTGTTGATGTTGCTGGGATGAACGATTGTGGCGATGGTGTTGGTGTTGCTGGGAGGAACGATGGTAGTGGTGTTGATGTGCTGGGTATGATTTTGGTGATGGTGTTGATGTGTTTGCTGGGAGGTACAACGGTGGTGATGTTGCTGGGAGGTACGATTGTGGTGATGTTGCTGGGAGGTACGATTGTGGTGATGTTGCTGGGAGGTACGATTGTGGTGATGTTGCTGGGAGGTACGATTGTGGTGATGTTGATGGGAGGTACGATTGTGGTGATGGTGTTGATGTTGCTGGGTATGATTGTGGTGATGGTGTTGATGTTGCTGGGAGGTACGACTGTGGTTGTGGTGTTGCTGGGAGGTACGATTGTTGTGATGGTGTTGTTGCTGGGAGGTACGATTGTTGTGATGGTGTTGATGTTGCTGGGAGGTACGATTGTTGTGGTGATGTTGCTAGGAGGTACAATTGTGGTGATGGTGTTAATGTTGCTGTGAGGTACGATTGTGGTAATGGTGTTAATGTTGCTGGGAGGTACGATTGTGGTGTTGGTGCTGATGTTGCTAGAAGGTACGATTTTCGCATTGTTGTTGATGTTGCTGGGAGGTACGACTGTGGTAGTGGTGTTGCTGGGAGGTATGACTGTGGTAATGTTGGTGGTATTGATGTTTCTTTGAGGTACGATTGTGGTGATGGTGTTGATGTTGCTGGGAGGTACAATTGTGGTGATGGTGCTGATGTTGCTGTAAGGCACGAATGTGGTGATTGTGCTGTTGTTGCTGGGTGGAACGATTGTGGTGATGGTGTTGATGTAGCTGGAGGGTACGATTGTGGTGATGGTGTTGCTGGGAATTACGATTGTGGTGATGGTGTTGATGTTGCTGGGAGGTACGATTGTGGTGATGGTGTTGTGGGATGCACGATTGGGGTGATGGTGTTGGTGTTGATATTGCTGGGAGGTACGATTGTGATGATGGTGTTGATGTTGCTAAGAGGCACGATTGTGGTAGTGGTGTTCCTGGGAGGTACGATTGTAATGGTGTCGTTGCTGGGTATGATTGTGGTGATTGTGCTGATGTTGCAGGGAGGTACGATTGTGGTGATGGTGTTGATATTGATCGTGCTGTGAAATACGATTGTAGTGATGCTGTTGATGTTGCTTGGACGTACGATTGTGGTGAAGATGTTGATGTTGCTAGGAGGTACGATTGTGGTGGTGTTGGTGCTGATGTTGCTGGGAGGTACGATTGTGGTGATGGTGTTGATGTTGCTGGGAGGTACGATTGTGGTGATGGTGTTGATGTTGCTGGGAGGTATGATTGTGGTGATGGTGTTGATGTTGCTGGGAGGTACGATTGTGGTGATGGTGTTGATGTTGCTGGGATGTATGATTGTGGTGATGGTGTTGATGTGTTCCTAGGAGTAACGATTTTGGTGATGGTTACGGTGTTGATGTTTCTTGGATGTACGATTATCGTGATGGTGTTGATGTTGCTGGGAGACACGATTGTGGTGATGCTGGGAGGTACGATTGTGGTGATGGTGTTGATGTTGCTGGGAGGAAAGGTTGTAGTGATGGTGTTGCTGTTAGGTACGATTGTGGTGATGTTGGTGTTGCTGTGATGTACGATTGTGGTGATGTTGGTGTTGCTGGGATGTACGATGGGGTGATGGTGTTGATGTTGATGTTACTGGGAGGTACGATTGTGGTGATGGTGTTGATGTTCCTGGGAGGTACATCTGAGATTGTGGTGCTGCTGTGAGGTAAGATTGTGGTAATGGTGTTAATGTTGCTGGGAGGTATGATTGTGTGGTGATGGTGGTTGATGTTCCTGGGAGGTACAACTGGGTTGTGGTGTTGCTGGAGGCAAGATTGTGGTAATGGTGTTGTGTTGCTGGGAGGTAAGATTGTGGTGATGGTGTTGATGTTCCTGGGAGGTACAACTGAGGTTGTGGTGTTGCTTGGAGGTAAGATTGTGGTAATGGTGTTGATGTTGCTGGGAGGTACGATTGTGGTGTTGGTGTTGATGTTGCTGGGAGGTATGATTGTGGTGATGGTGTTGATGTTCCTGGGAGATACGATTGTGGTGATGGTTACGGTGTTGATGTTTCTTGGAGGTACGATTATCGTGATGATGTTGATGTTGCTGGGAGGTACGATTGTGGTGTTGGTGTTGATGTTGCTGGGAGGTACGATTGTGGTGATGGTGTTGATGTTGCTGTAAGGTACGATTGTGGTGATGGTGTTGATGTTTCTGGGAGGTACGATTGTGGTGGTGATGTTGCTGGGAGGTACGATTGTGGTGATGGTGTTGATGTTGCTGGGAGGTACGATTGTGGTGGTGATGTTGCTGGGAGGTACGATTGTGGTGATGGTCGTGGTGTTGCTATGAGGTACGATTATGTTGTTGGTGGGAGATACGATTGTGGTAATGAAAATGGTGTTGATGTTTCTGGGAAGTACGATTGTGGCTATGGTGTTGATGTTGCTGGGAGGTACGATTGTGGCGATGGTGTTGATGCTGGCAGGTGCAATTGTGGTGATAGTTTTGATGTTGCTGGGAGACACGATTGTGGTGATGTTTCTGGGAGGTACGATTGTGGTGATGTTGCTGGGAGGTACGATTGTGGTGGTGTTGATGATGCTGGGAGGAACGATTGTGGCGGTGTTGATGTTGCTGGGAGGTGCGATTGTGGTGATATTGTTGATGTTGCTGGGATGTACGATTGGGGTGATGGTGTTGATGGTTGCTGGGAGGTGCGGTTGAGGTTGTGGTGTTGATATTGATGGTGTGGGAAATACGATTGTGGTGATGTGTGTGATGTTGCATGGAGGTACGACTGTGGTTGTGGTGTTGATGTGAGGCAAGATTGTTGTTAATGGTGTTGATGTGCTTGGAGGTACGATTGTGGTGATGGTGTTGATGTTCCTGGGAGGTACAACTGAGATTGTGGTGGTGCTGGGAGGTAACATGAGGTAATGGTGTTGATCTTGCTGCGAGGTAAGATTGTGGTAATAGTGTTGATGCTGCTGGGGAGGTACGATTGTGGTGATGGTGTTGATGTTCCTGGGAGGTACAACTGAGATTGTGGTGGTGCTGGGAGGTAACATGTAGTAATGGTGTTGATCTTGTGGGAGGTACGATTGTGGTGATGGTGTTGATGTTGCTGGGAGGTATGATTGTGGTGATGGTGTGATGTTGCTTTAAGGTACGATTTTGGTGATGGTGTTGATGTTCCTGGGAATACGATTGTGGTATGGTTTGGGTTTTGGGTTTTTTTTTAGGACGATTATGTGATGGTGTTGTGTTCTGGAGGTACAATTTGGTGTGGTGTGGATGTTCTTTAAAGGGACGATTGTGGTGTGGTGTTGATGTTTTTGGGAGGGTGATTGTGGTAAAGGTCACGCCTAGAAAAAACATGGAAACAAAAACAACAGCTAGTTCAGTCCACCCAGCCTTAGGGCTGACCCAGAACCCAGCCCCAGCCATTATGAAAATCCAGATTCAGTTAAAGACTCCTCCACGTCTCAACGCCATAGTCACTGTACAGATGTAGTAGAGGAGCCCTTCTCTGGGTAGACTCTTCTGCAGCCATCACAGTCATAGCCTTCTAGTACAGATGTAGTCGGGGATTCCCCTCCCAGGAAACATGTGTGGTGCCATGATCAGCAGATGGTGGTGTCTCTGGGCTGGATATGGAGGACTGTAGTTCAAGCCTAGGGCCAGCACAGATTAAGAATACATCCAGCATTGAATTGTTACCCAGACCAAAAACAAAATGGTGCAAAATACTAATTTGGGGCATTGTAAACACGGAATTTAGGGAATACGAATGGGGCATGCAACTTTTGAGGAATCCCAAAAAAATGCGGACCTCCTGTCTAAGGGAGTGTGTCGACTTCCATTCTACCTCTTGCAACTATTCCACCCGTGATGGTCAGTCTTCAGTCCTTGAAAAACCAATGTTACAATACCATTGCCTGCATTTCATCTAAAAGGGACCAGGAGAGACACACCCCATACAACACATCATAGTAACTATGGTAGCTATGACAAAACACCAAGTAATTTTTTAGGGGTTAGGGAAACAAGAAAGAAATGGAAAGAGATACCAAAATAGTCCACCACTTGGAGCCTTGTTGGACTGAAGCTCAGTCAGTGGCGCCTCCAGACTCACAGCTACTGATGCAACAAACAGATCCTTCCAACAACATGCAACAACAACTTCATTTATATTTGCTAATATAACAGGGCATTAAGCCATTCAACATAACTACAAAAATACCTTTCATTAGTGGACTTCAAGAGGCGTCACATTAACTGCAGCCTTCACAGAGACCCACACAAAAGATTAAACTTTAGACAGTGAAATATGGATATCTGGATACAAACTTTTCAGATGCGACAGAAGAACAGCAACAAAGGGGGGGAGTTGGCCTGTATGTCAGAGTCGCTCATTTGCTCAGAGATGCTGAACGCCACAAAATGATGTAGTTGAGTTCTGACAATTAAAAATCGAGAACCAATAACTTAGTCATTGTACTTGTATATAAGCCACCGGATGCAACTTCCCAACATGTTCAAAGTAACCAAAACTGTCAAAATTCGATCCTGTCTGGACAACTTTCCTGCCCCATCCCCAATCATTTGCTGCTTGGTGACTTCAGTCTATGGACACACCAAATGGAAGAATATAGGCAAATAATGTGTAGCAGAAATAATCCCTGGAGGTAGCTCAGATGAAAGGTCACACACGCAGGAGCTGCTGAATAATCTGCAACAAACCTTCTAAGTCAGAAATCAGTGGAGCAAAACAAGGACTGGGAACACCACTGGACCTTATCTTTCGCAAATATGAGGACTGTTAAGGATTATAATATCAAAAAACACAAATTCTGATCACAATCTTAATCGAAGTCCAGACTTGCTTGCACAGGATCATGATCGGCACGATGCATTCAGTTATGAGGGTACTTTACCAAATTCAACTTCAACAACAGAACATCATCTGGGATCAGGTAAAATATGGCCCCTAAATGAAAATGCTGGGAAGATATCTTAAATTACATGGACCCTAACATGCCTCGAAAAAGATCACCCTCTTGGTAGGATGAAGTATGTTCAAGGTATATTCCTATAAGACAAAGAAAGGAAACTGGAGAGGAGAAGAGAGACGCTCCATCTACGGAGAAGGACGAAGAACCATTGAGCTCCTCAAGAATGCCAGATTATCTGATACACGAAAGGTAGTGCTAACCAGGAAGTGGAAAAATATTGAGCTGAAGTTAAAGGACTCATAACAGGATCTAGGAGAGACAAGAGGAAGCTATAAAGCAATCAATGAAATTGAAAGAAATTCTAAATATTCTTTTTCCACCTTAAGCCAAAAAAGTCAAAAACACTTTTTAGTATAGGGGCCCCTGCTCAGACAAGATGGATCTACACTGACGACAACAAAGGAAATGAGCGAGATACTGAAATTGCAGTGTGTCCATCCCCCCCCCCCCCCCCCCCCCCCCCCCCGTGTTCAGCGAGCCACTAACCTGTTTTAAAATGATAGATGATCCAAAACAATTTTTTCATAATGAGCTCAAAATCTGCCAATGTAGGCCAGATTTATGACATAAACTTTAACTCCACCAGACTTTGAGAAGCCATCGCGACATGCCCATGCACTCAGCCCCAGGCCCAGACTCATGGAACTCGGTGTTCATTAAATACTGCAAGAAAACCCTCTCACGGGCCCTAAGGTATCGCTATGGAGATGGAGCTTAGACCACAGCGATATTCCACAGTCACTAAAAACAACCAGATATAGCCCCAATCCTAAACGAAGTGGCAGCAAAGCAGTAGCTAAGAACTATAGCCAATAGCTTTAAACGTCCCACATCATAAAAATCTTTGAAAGGAGTTCTAAGTAGCAGGATAGCAAACCCCTGGACTCCAAAAATTGCACAACCAGGGCTACATGATTTCAGAGAGGTCGCTCCTGCCTTTGCAACTGCTTTGACCACTGATACGGTTCATAGATTGCACTGGAAAATAACAGAATGCGGATGTAGTATACAAGCTTTTGCAAAAGCCTTTGACATGTGCAGGACAAGGTGTAATAGACACAATGCGTGCTAAAGGATAACCGGGCATAGTAGGCGATGGATCTTCTACATTCTAAACTAATCACACACAAGAGTAGTGGTAAACAGAGTTAAAATCTGATGCTGGCCATAGTGAAGAGCTCCTGTCCCACAAGGCACAGGTACTCGAACTATCTGTTCTTATTCTCATATCAGCACATAGACAGAGGTGTAAAACACAGCACCTGTATCATCTTTGCAGACGATACTAGGATCTGCCATGAGAGTGGTCATCCATTGAGGAAACGGCAAAGCTACAAGAAGATATAAACATAAGTTTTCCACATGGGCAACAGAGAAACAAGAGGATGTTCAATGAAGACAAATTTCCAACTTCGTTATGGAAACTGGAGGGGAAATAATATACTGAACTGAGTATACTACAATCTCCTATCAGACAATAGAGAGGAAAAGTAATGTGAAGGGACTGGTGTGGTAATGTCCGAAAACCTAACTTCAAGGACCACTACAATGCCACTATCACATCTGCTAGGAAACTATAGGTTGGATAATGAGAACATTCAAGGACATGAGATGCTAAGCCCAATGATGATTCTTATTCAAAATCACTTATTCTTATCTAGGCTGGGAATACTGCTGTACATTTACACCCAATTCAAGGCAGGGTGAAAATTTGCAGAGCTAGAGAATGTACCGAGAACTTTGCTGCACGTATTAAGTTCGTCAAACACCTTAACTACTGGGTGGAGCGCCTGAAGAACTTGACTTTGTAATCACTAGAACGTGGCGAGAGAGAGATATCTAATCTTACACCTGGAAGATTCTGGAGGGATGGTCCATAATATGCACACAGCAATCACTTCATACGAAAGCCAAAAGACTTGGCAGGCGTGAACATACCCAGTGAAAAGTAGGGGCGTCACTGGTACACTAAGAGTAATCACAGTAAGTGTCCGGGCCCAACACTGTTTCAGACAGCCTCCCACCCGGCAGTAAGGGGCAATACGGCGGAAGACCCCGGTTGTCTTCATGAGGGGAGTGGGACAGATATCCTAAAGACGGTGCCGGATCAGCCGGGCTGTGGTTCGGTACGTTGGATTCACGTGCGGACAGCAGTAACAGCCTCGTGATCAGGCCAAGATCCTCCGGGGAGGCCTGGTTGTGGACTGGCCGCGGGGACGTTGATCCCCGGTAATGCCCCTCTCAAGGTAGCACTCCAGGGTTGAACTTGCTATTTATCCAATTTAATTGATTTGTTTTTTTCGATTTTTTTCTTGATATCTTTGAAATCTTATTCATTTTTCTTATTTATGACTATCTTTGAACTGAACTCACAATCAAGATTTTCAAGATGTATTGGCTCAGTCCTCTCGACTCGTCTTTATATGATGTTTTTATTTCATTGATTAATTGTCATTCTTCTCTATCTGTTTTCAATCTATTATTTACATTCGTGGAGGAGTGGGAGTAATAAAACCCATAGGGGTTTATGATGGGAAGCATCATATTCTGATCCTGGGGAAGATCAACTCTCTTCCTAGATAACAAGGAGACTTCTCACGAGCGTCAAGGAACCTCCTTGGTGGGTTAGTAGAGGATTATTTCGTTCTGACGTGTGAATGAACGGACTTCTTGTGGCGAGGCTACGACCTGATATATATTATCACGTCTGGCTAATATTTGACTTCTTTCAAAAGGCGGTATTATTTCTCCTTTAATTTTATTGTGGTTTAATTTCTTCAACATCTGTTAAGTTACAGGGCATGTGCTGACGTTACCTTATTGAATTACGTTCTCGGCCTTTCAACAACTTGATGGTTTGTTCATATGTGACGGTACCAGGATCGAAACGTCTGCCGTGTATTCTGTTGTGTCCTTTTCCCTGTAAGTTGCCAGAATTTACTGCCTTTTTATTATCAGGTTAGTTGAGGTTAGGTAAGACCTTAATCCGTATTATCGAGATGAAGTTATTGTGCAGTACTAACGACCCCCGTGTAATCGATAGTCTTCAAACCTCGCTAGCCTACTATGTGTGTAGGATATATACCCTGAGCCCTGAGGGATACATTTCTCTTAGCGGATACAGGCTAGATGTTTACTTTATTCCCTGTTATCGGGATTAAAATGTTGTTGTCTTGTGGTGACGAAGGTTACATACAGCTTTAATAATCCTTGTGCAGTCGATAGGATTTAAACCCCGATATCTAACTATGCAATATGTAGTATATTTTTTGATTATATCTGTCTTGGTGTCTGTCTTAAGTGTTAATTATCCAACTATAAAACTATAAAACACACTGATCCGCATATATCCTGCTAAGCGTTTTATTTACTTACTGTTTGAGGAATAAAATACTTCTTATCTGGTGGCTAGGTCAATAAATAGCCTTTAAATCCCATTAAGTAGCTATTCAACATAGAATGGTGCATATCTCTCTCTCTCTCTCTCTCTCTCTCTCTTTCTCTATATATATATATATATATATTATTATATTATATTTATAATTTATTTATTATATTATATATTATATATATGCAATAAGATCACAGTATACAGGTGATTTCAGAATATGCAAAACAACCACTCTGAAAGAGAATAGAGGAGATTCCAGCGCTTTCGTGACTACTCACATTATCAAGGAACTATGAAAGGTAAAGCATCCAAGAAGTATATAAGGGTCTGGCCAACACCTCGCTATCAGATCCCACAACGGTTAAACACCTGACGTGCGCCGGCCCAACTGGACAGGTCCTTTGCACAACCCACCAACAAACTATTCTACCCAAGAAAATTTTTAAAAATTTTATTGGTCCAGTGTAATTATTAACTTCTTCCCAAATTTTTTAATTAATAAATGGATCTAATTTTAGTTTAAACCAAAGGAATATTCATATTGTCAAAACTGCTTTTTATGAAACAAGATTCAATTATATTCCTGTCGACCATGGACTTGCTTGATACTACTATTATTCTGCGCATCAAGATAGAGTCAAACTGTCTTCTCATCAATGTTTTTGAGAGCTTTACGAATTTGTAGTCCTGGGTTCATAGATGAGGAAATATCCAAAATTTATGAAATAGGTAATGATTTAAAATACCCAAGAAATGTAATTGATAAATCTTTTAAAGTTGCTAGAAATACTTTTTACAATCCAAAAAGGGACAACCAGCCTTATTCAACTAAAAATATGTTGGTTCTCCCTACCAGGAAAACTTCGGATGATATGACATTCGCTTATTAAGTGTATTTTCAATATTAGTTGTATTCAAAAAATCTTGATACAGTAAAAAAAACTGTTGATAAAGATTTCGACGCCAAATGGCTGATGGATCGTGTCTATAGATTCCTTGTAAAATTTGCGATAAAGTTTATTACGGGTCACAACTGGTAAACAATCTGAACAAGATTTAAAACACATAAATTTAGCATTAGAAATGGGACAAGATTCCCAGTGCTCTATTTATTCATGTAAGAGATCTTTAACCATCCAATTGATTTTCAATAAGTTGGAAAGTAGTATCGAGCAAGTGATCCATGGTCGACAGGATATAATGGAATCTTGTTCATAAAAAGCAGTTTTGACAATAAGTATGATATTTCCTTTGGTTTATATAAATTTGATCCATTTCTAATTAATAAAAATTTGGGAGATTTAATAATACACTGGACAAATATATTTTTAAATTTTCTTGGGTTAGAATTGTTTGTTGGTGGGTTGTGCAAAGGACCTATCCCAGGTTGGGTCGGCGCGCGTCAGTGTTTAACCATTGTGGGATCTTGATAGTGAGGGGTTGGCCAGACCCCTTATCTACCTTCCTTGATTGCTTTACTTGAATATGTTCCATTGTAATGTGGAGTAGTCACGAAAGCGCTTGAATTTCTCTATTCTTTCAGAGTGGTTGTTTGACATTTTACTATATATATAGATATATATATATATATATACTATATATATATTATCTATATATTGTATATATATATATATATGTCGTGCACGAATAGGCAGAACTTGCCATTTGGTTAATATTGCAACGTTCATCTTGCATATAGGCAAGTGAAAATTTGTGGATGCAATAATTTCGCCAAAATCATTCTGAACCTAACGAAAAAAAATATATTTCACTGTGTTTGTTTTAGTATTAAATTATTGTAAAACAAATCTAAATATATTTAGCTGGGTTAGGCTAAAATAAAACTTTGTTATTGTTTAAAATGAGGTTAGGTAAGTTTTCTCAAGTTCCTTTTGATGAAAAATTATTAATTTTTACTTAAACATTCTATTGAAAAAAATAATATATCTTTAAAAAGTATTAAGAGAAAATTTGAGAAAGACTTATTTTTAAATGAGTTTTCTTTTTTCCCTGCTAATTGACCAATTTTACATATTCGGCACGAAATATATATGTCGTTGCAGCGGCGGCAGCGGCAGCAACGGTATCTACCTGCTCTTCTTTCTCAAAAAAACATCGCTTCATCAAAACTTGGTGGGCCTAAGTTGAAAGTTCAACCTTATGAA
Source organism: Cherax quadricarinatus (assembly GCF_026875155.1). NCBI lineage: Eukaryota > Metazoa > Arthropoda > Malacostraca > Decapoda > Parastacidae > Cherax > Cherax quadricarinatus. The sequence continues at coordinate 940,315 of NC_069463.1, forward strand.
CCCAAATTAGACACAACATGACCCAAGATTACTAAGAATGTAACCCAAATCTTGACAAAATAGAAGTTCTAAGGAAGACAGCCTCTGTACCAAACACTGCCTCCGCTGCCAGACAACACTTACCCAAGCCCGAGAAAAACAAGCCTTCTCCATTGCTACACATGTAATCTACTCAAGTGATAATGAAAAAGGATATCGCAGGAAAGAAACAACATCCGGAATAATAGGATAACAGCACGGACCCTCTACGAACTCAACTTGTCTACCAGCAGGACGCCAGGGTCACCATCAACCCCCCTCCCGCCGCCACCCAGGGAAAACAACAACAACAACAACAACAAAACATGGCTTGACTCCCACCTCCAACTCCACTCCCTTCAAAGGATTCACCCATGATAACTCAGGTATGATTATTCCTGACAATATCAAGGACTACATCGTTGCTCTGAAATTGAAATCAAAGATATAAGCAACACTTCGAGCGACGAGTAATCCAAGATACCAACCTCGAGAACAAGATTCCTCAAAAACCTTGAAGAGAAGATTACATCGGAAAGTGGTTGACTCAGAAATACTCTAAAAGCAGCTATAGCCAGTAACACTGAGCTCAAATTTCAACAATAAATATGAAGGTTGAAGAAGCAATCAAGGACTGGGAATCGAGAACATGCACATCTCGTCTAAATGAATACACTTGAGTTCCAAGACGACAAAACTGAACAAGATAAGGTTGTTCCGATGCAGTTTTAATAAACAGTCCAAACATGCACCATAGTGACATAACACAAGCTCAGTGCAAGAGAAACTGCTATCAGGATATACAGGACCATGTACAAGTCAATCGTGCAAAACAATGACATCAAAGAAAACACAGTTTGTTAGGAAAAACCAGGAAGTACACACTGTATCAATGCTTCCGACTTCATTACATACGATAAAAGAAAGGACTAATTAAATCAGCAATTACAATGAAAAATGGAGTGTCTTCAACGAGTGTTAACAAATGAAAAAACGTCAAACCTTAGGTTCAGGAATGGAGATAAATTAAACAGGAAAACAAAATACATCAGTGTTTAACGCGAGTGGGAAAATACTAGTAAGGGGAAAAAACATCAACAGGACAGAAATAAAAAACCCAAATTATCCATTCAAATGAACATGACTTCTCTACCTCTCCTTAGAAAAAGCTGACCATTCTGTAACAGATTAGATAAGTGCCCTTAATAAATATATACGTGTGGTGCCTCATATGTGTACCTTACTATTATATTGTGCATTATTATTTTTATTATGTTCATTCAATAGCTAATGCCAACTAACTCAATACTCTATACTTCTTCTTCTGCTATTAATTGCTCATAATTTTAAATTACAAGTCAAATCTTATCCAAATTAATATAGATTCATTATTTTACCTGCTCCATTTAATTTTTTTTATCACCTACTTGTTTTTTAGTCAACTTTTCATTGTGTTATGCAATTAGTGTTTTTTCCTATTACTTTTTGCAAGTACCAATAACTATCTTTTGCTAGCTAGTACCAACTACCCCATTTTTTGTTACTTTTATTGTGCATAAAACTGCTCAATTATTTAATATTACAAATAGATCTTACTCCTAAACCAATTATTCATAGTGACATCTGTCACATTTAACTTTGTTTACCGTTACTTTATTTTAGTCCCTTATATTTATTTCTCCTGTATTTTAGCAATATATAACTTCCCTTGTTTTTATATTTCACAATTGTTAAAATAATTCAAGGTTGCATTCTCAGGTTGCTAACGTAGTATATGTTCACACATTTTTTTTTACAAATTTAGCTCCAAAGTATCCATATTATATGATTTACCACTTTATTGTCTCACAACTTATATAGAAGTCCCTTTTATATTATAATTATTATACTATAATTCTAACTTTAAAGGAATTACCTTTATAGTACTACCTACTATCATATTTCCCAGCTCCCATTATTTGATATCACTTTATTTGTATTCGTCCTTTTATATGTCTCCCTTTATTTTAGCTTAAAAAAAAACTTCCTCTAGCTCATTTATTTTAACATTTGTTAAATAATTCAGGTTACTATGTTTTAGTTAAGGACTATTTAACTTTGTTTTATACTGAATTCTAACTATAGATTCAACTACCAAATTTATGATTACAAGCATTTATCCTGATACCAACCTCTTATTTAATGATTAAATGGAGATTCAAACAGTTACTGTTAATTATACACTGCAGAACAATCAAAGGCACTTCTCAGTGCCAAACCAACAACATAAACTATCTTTAACTACATTATTCAGATCTTTAAAGCAAGCATACGTGGGACCTCATAGCATTACTAAATTCCTTACATGCCATTATGTCCATAATTACATTAAATGAACCTGGCTAAAGCCTGATAGTACAGATGTCTATGCCATTCCTGGCCTTACACAGCCATTCAGACAACTGTAGGGCCCAGACAACAAGGGGAGGTGGCACAGCAATATACTACTCAGAACCAACTAGAATGTATCACTAATACTTGCCACAAGGGATGAACATGGGGAATATATAATAGGCCAAAATCAAATCCAGAAGAATACCTACAGAAAAACCTCCCTCCCCCCCCCCCCCCCCCCCCCCCCCCCCCCCCCCCCCAACCCCCCCCCTCCCCCCCTCCCCCCCCCCCCCCCCCCCCCCCCCCCCCCCCCCCCCCCCCCCCCCCCCCCCCCCCCCCCCCCCCCCCCCCCCCCCCCCACCCCCCCCCCCCCCCCCCCCCCCCTCATTGATAATCATCTCAGAGTTCCACAGTCAAAATTAGCCAATTTAGTCAAAACCTTAGGAAGTATGATAACTGATTGCACGCATGAAACAAGATTCTACTTACTACTCTCAGGGTGTACTTCAATATTAAAATCTCCTGCAAGACCAGGACCCACACGTTATGCTAATTCACAATACACAATGAGTAACTGTATGTTGCTACCAACAGTAACAAAACTACAAGGAGTTACAGAGACTAGTGTTTCCCTACTTGACCACATCTGGACCAACACCATATCCCCTTTTAAAATCAGGCATAATTACAGATAATAGCCCAAGACCACCTACCCTACTTTCCTCATAACAACTCTTGAGTAAACTACCCCAAGACACACTAAAGGAACCATTCAGACTTCACAATGAGGCAGCCATTATTACTTCACAACAGCAGTAGCAAATCATTGACTGGCACACTGAGCTAGAAATCTATACAGATTTTGTGAATGTATTGTTAATTTTCTAAAAGTCCAATTACCTCTATAACAAGCACTGCCCTAAAAAAACTAACAAGATGACAGCTATGAGACTGACAGTCCCTGGCTAACCACCCAGCATTCTCAAATCCATAAATACAAAACACAATAGAAAAACAGTACAAGAATGGGTAACATAGCCAGAGACCAATACAAAACGTTACTCGTCAATCCTAACCAGCCTGATAAGAAGGGCAAAAAAAAAATGTATTATGAGAAACAGATTATCCAACTTACGAGGTGATGTAAAAAGACCTGGGATACCCTATCAGAAATTATGGGAACAAAAAAGATTTCACGAAATAGCGTAATAAAATTGGCAAAATCAGATGAACCCAACTCCCACCAACAGAAACATGCAAAACAGACTCAATGATTTCTCTCTCCCCTATAGGACAAACACCTTGCAATAAAAATCCCAATGCTCAGATACCCCACAAATGACTACTCACCGGCAAAACTACCGAACACACTGTTTCTAGTCGCCGACTAAACACATACGAAGTCTCCCTTTATTAATCAACGCCACTAAAAAACAAGGCAGGGTAAAATTTAAATACTTACCACCCTTTAATATACTAAAAAAGTGTCAAGTGTGTGCTATCCACCAATCATCTGCACTCTACAAATCCATTGAAATCCTCTACCTTCCCTACAGTACTCAAAATAGCAAAGGGTAACCCCGATCACTAATGGGAGGAGACCAATCAGAGTTGTATAACTATAGGCCAATATCCAACTTACCACCCCTCTCTCAAAATTCTTCGAAAAATTAATTCATTAACGGAAATATACTCCTACCTTATCTCCAAAACTACTCACCCTGCCAATTTGGATTAAGGCAAAAATAAAAATCTAATGATGCTATTTACACATGCTAGAAAACATATATTACACTGCAATAGAGAAAAAGAAGTCCCACTGGGGATCGTCATTGGACTTACGTAAAGCTTTTGCTACAGTTGACCATGATTGCTCACGTAAAATTGTCACACTATGGTATCAAGGGGCACTCCATCAACTACTCAAGTCTTACCTCAGCAACAGAAGCAATATGTGTACGACAAATGGGGCAAAAAATCTTCTGCACAACCATATTACTTGTTGGTGTCCCACTGGGAAGTGTCCTTGGCCCACTTCTCTTCTCCTTACATAAATGACCTACCAATGCTTCGCCAACCTGCTCAAACCCACACTATTTGCAGAATGACACTAATACGTCTTCTCCCACTCCGAGCCCAGTCAAGCTAGCCAATACTGTAAATTCCGATTACAGAAAATTACCTACCTGGATGAGGACTAAACAAACTTACATAAACATTCGACAAAAACCTACGTTCATTCAGTTTGGTAAAAAGAGCTACAGTTGTCCCTCTTAACATATGTTAACGGATCACCTATCACACAGCTAAAACAGAAGGAAATTTCTTAGGAATCCACTTGATAATAGGACTCAATTTCATACACATATACAACAAATTTCTAAGAAAATTTCCAAGAATGTAGGCATACCTATCGTAGATACGGTACTTATGCTCCACAGTCAGCCCTCCTGTCCCTATATCACTCTCTTATTTACCCTATCTCACCTATGGTATTTGTGCATGGGGATCAACAACAATTAACATCTCAGACCACTAATTACCCAACAAAAGGGTGCAGTTAGAATGATGATAAATTCTCACTACAGCAGCACACTCCACAATATTCAGTACACTAATCTACTCACCATACAAAACATCCATATTATACTGCACCTACTTACTTACATATGAACACTTAACTCTGATATTAAATCCCTCCCCTACAAAATCGCCTTGCCAACCTCAACAGAACACTGACCATAAACACAAGGCATAGATAACTTCTTTGATGTTCTCGTGTCCATCTCACACTATGCAAATACTCCAATGCACATATAGGCCCTAAAATCTGGAATTCATACCCTGTAAATATAAAAGAAACATATACCCTGTTTATAAATTCAAGTTTCTTCTCAAATATCACCTACTCACCCCAAAACCAAATAAATACTGAATAAGTGAACCTTTTAAAATGTATATCTTAAATGTTTATCACAATTATATCACATAATGTTAAACTAAAATTCAATCTAATTATTTTTTTTTAAATACACTACCTAACAGAATACTCCTTTACGACTGATGATACAACAATGCAAGCAACCATATGACCTGTCTTTGTATTACTCATTTGTGCTTTTTAGTAATCTGTTTTCATTAATGTTTTATCACTGATTTCGTCATTGCTTAGTTATTCTTACAGTTAATTTTAAGCCAGCCGTAATGCTAGATATAAGTGGCTTTGGCATGCTGCTCTTACCTGTATTTTTTTGTACCTCGTAGTGTGCTCAAATTTGTAATATAAATAAATAAACTAAAAAATAAATAAAATAAATACATACATACAATATTTATATATATATATATAAATTTATATATATTTTTTATATATATATATATTATATATATATATTTATTATAGGTAGAGGTTGGTAAACAGCAACGCCCAGGGAGGTATACTACCGTCCTGCCAATGAGTGTACCAAAACGAAAGCCTGTAATTGTTTTACATGATGGTAGGATTGCTGGTGCTCTTTTGTGTGTCTCATTAACATGCAAGATTTCAGGTATGTCTTGCTTACTTCATACTAGATTTTAGGTCACACTACACATACTGTACAAGCATATCTATACCATTACACCCTCTGGGTTTTCTTGTATTTTTCTTTCTAGTTTTTGTTCTTGTTATATTTCCTCTTACCCCTCCATTGGGGAAGTGGAACAGAATTCTTCCTCCGTAAGCCATGCGTGTTGTAAGAGGCGACTAAAATGCCGGGAGCAAGGGGCTAGTAAACCCTCTTCTCCTGTATATATTACTAAATTTAAAAAGAGAAACTTTAGTTTTTTCTTTTGGGCCACCCCGCCTCGGTGGGATACGCCTGGTACGTTGAAAGAAAGAAGTTTATATATGTATATATATACAATGTATACAGAGAGAGTGAGTGAGTTTAGTCTTTATTTTAGGAAGTGAAATACTCTTTCTGGTGGATAGGTTATCACTGTAGTTTCCATATAGCACGAGTCTGTGGCTCCACAACCAGTTCACTAATCCTCTGATCCTATCTGATGTTGTCTTGTCTAACAAGTCATTCATTCACTGAGTACGGAAGAGGGGAATGCAATACGTAGGATGATGAAGCGTATACGCAGAAGAGTGTGTTGCTTTAATCTGGCCATAACTTGTGTAAATGTAGTACTCAAAACATTTTAATAATGGCACTTAGTCCACTGTTTTTTTAGTTCTGATTAAATCAGTTCCTTGTTTTCTGTATTCGTGATATACTATAGTTCCTGCTTAATGGAGTACTTAGTTTACTGCAGTCATGGTTTATAAGTGTTCCTAATTTACAATTTAGTTACTGGTTTACTGGAAGTCAGTGGTTTTCTGGAGTCAGTGGCTTACTGGAGTCAGTGGCTTACTGTAGTTACTTGCTTACTGGAGTCAGTGGCTTTACTGTTAGGTACTTGGCTTACTGGAGTCAGTGGCTTACTGTAGTTATCTGGTTTAAACTGGAGTCAGTGGCTTACTGTAGTTACTTGCCTTACTGGAGCCCGTGGCTTACTGTAGTCTGGCTTACTGGTCGGTGGTTTACTGGATTCAAGTGGTTTACTGGAGTCAGTGGTTTACTGAGTTCGGGCTTACTGGAGTCAGTGGCTTACTTTAGTTACTGGCTTACTGGTCGGGGGGTTTATGGAGTCGGTGGTTTACTGGAGTCGGGGGTTTTTAACTGGAGTCGGTGGGTTTACTGGAGTCGGTGGTTTACTGGGTCGGGGGTTTTACTGGAGTCGGTGGTTTACTGGATCGGGGGGTTTACTGGAGCCGGTGGCTTACTGGAGTCGGGGGTTACGGGAGTCGGTGGTTTACTGGAGTCGGTGTTTTACTGGAGCCGGTGGCTTACTGGATCGGTGGTTTCGGGAGTCGGTGGTTTACTGGAGTCGGTGGTTTTACTGGAGTCGGTGGCCACTATAGTTACTGGCTTATTGGGTCAGTGTTTACTGGAATGCCCAGCTTACTTGAGCTCGGGTTTTACTGAACTCTAAACTTTAAATCTCTACATTACCCTAAAAATACGCAATTTATATGATTTCAAATCAGTCGATGAGATAACAGTGATACATGTAACACATGACCCCTATGTATCACTAGGAAAATTTTTAAGAAATATCTCGCCCACGAGGAAATTTTTTCAGCATAATAAAGGGGATGAAAGATTTCCAGTACTTAGAGGAGCAGCGGGGTTAACTCGGTCAAGTTACTTGATCACGGTACTGTGGTGCAGTATAACAAGGTGGACATGACGCCACACATGCTGTAACTATCACAAGAATAATGAATAATCATTCAAGGACGAGTCGGGTTTTGCCAGTCAGTTTTGTTTTATTAGGGTCTTGATATAATGGATATGTAAGGTTTAAAGGGGAATTTCAAACACGTTTATATCGTCTCTGTTGCTGCTTATTAATGCTCTCTGAGGTGTCATTCAAGGCTTTTTGCCGCCGCCTTCAACTTTACTCTTGGCTTGACGTAGGTGTTGCGGTGCTGACTTGTTTCTAACCAGGTGACCAAGAGCAGGTGTCGACGATTATCTTACACCCGACAAGTGTCTAACATTGTCTCTGTTTACGTGTGGTCATCATTACTAAACTCACCCGGTCAATGTTTACTTTAATAAAAAAAAAGCTGCACACAGGACCTCATCACCCTGCCAGTCAACATCCTTGATTACCAAGCAAAAAAAAAAAAAAAAGCAAGGCCCATTCTGTTATTACCTCGTACTGGCTGGTTCGATTCCACCGTGTTGGAAGAGGCTTTTGTTTTCCTTCGTGTTTCTGAATCATTCTAAACACTGACTCCTAACTGTTCCTGGTTGCTGATTGCTGATTTCTCCACGAAATCCTGTTCATCTTGTTCGTGGATAGAATACATGAAGGCTATATCTCCCACAGCTACACTGACCCATATGCTGCCTCAGCATAACCTGTGTGCCCACTCCTACTTCAACTTCCCCTCCTCCACCTAAACGCCCCTTCCCCACCACCTCTACCACTGCTAAAAAATACACACCGTACAGCCTCATCTCACTCATCCATACCACCACAATTCATAAATCTAGCAACCTCTGATTCAAAAAAGACTCTAATCCTCTACCTAAAAATCAACAAGATGTAACACACGATGATTCTCTCAACTCCCTACACATCCCCCCTCCCCCTCTCCCCATCCCCCTCCCCCTCCCTTATTCAAAACGCAATGCTAGATAGCTCTAAACAACACTCAACCAGCAGACAGTAAACGTCCAAATGGGGCAAAGTGATAAGCTGAAAAAAAAACAAATATTCCCAATACATTCAGACACCCCCGATCAAAGGCCCTTAAAGTCACACGTTCAACATACGCCTTAACACCGAAACATACTCGCTGAACTGAGTCCAGGCGCTCAGAACGTGTTTATTCACAGCACTTGTGAGCATGAATACGCAGCGAATCACTTGGTTAAACAGCTCGAAAGGCTCCTGCCCTGACCTGGTAATGGCGTAGCCATTCTGGCAATAGCAACTATAGAAACATGAATTTCTCTCTCTCTCTCACCCCCTCCTCTCTCCCCCTCCTCTCTCTCTCTCTTCTCCCATCTCTCTCTCTCTTTCCCTTCCTCTCTCCTCTCTCTCATCTCTCTCCTCTCTCCTCTCTCGCTCTCTCTCTCCTCGCCTCTATTCTCCTCGGCATGGCTGTGAAAAGTAACACACAACATGGCCCAATCGTGATTTTCCACCACATAAACACACAAAACCACAAACAAAATATACATGATCTCACCTGTCTTTTCAAGCACAATCCAATTCTACATGTATAACCTTCTGCAGAATTAAATGCAAATACACTGCCCTCCACGACAATTAAACTAACAACAAAAGAACAACTGCGTCAACTTGTCCACAAAAACACCTTATTCACTATGTTAACACTTCCCACCATGTAAACCTACAGTCACTACATATACAGCCAGTACAATTAACTTCATCCTCATATCACCCGGTCCTCTCTCAGGCTCTGGATCATGGGGGGGGTGCTTCATATCACACTTTCATATTTCTTCATCTCCATACTCATTCCCATCAACTCATCGCCAGCTTGCCTAACAAGCAGACTTGACATGTTTTCAAACAACACCGTGACTACATAGACCTCTCACAACAACTATACAACAGGCCTTTTCTGACAAAGACACAAAATGAACATAAGCAACATTCTCTCACACTAGTGTTGACAAAACAAGTGCTCTAAGACACTACAAGGTACGCTGGAAATGTAAACACATATGCAGCAAATGTGATCCTTTATTGACAACGTTTCGCTCACACGCGTGGCTTTATCAATCACAAACAGACCGAATCTGTTTTGTGACCCTTGAAATAAAGGATCACATTCTACTGCAATGTGGGTGTGTAATAAATTTCCAATGGTGTCCCCGTATTTTATACCATTTATTTTCACAAGGTACCGCTATTTTTTTTACGACTAAAGGAAGGGAAAGCGCTGCTCCTATGCTAATCGATAACTATTGCAACACTAACCATAACAGAAACATCGGCCCTTAATAACCTCAAAGATATCTCTGTAATGGGAATGTATACAGCCACAACCTGGAGAGAACCACAACAATACTGGTAATCAGTCACTAACACTCCAGATGAACACTGCCATCAAGTATCCAAAACTCTGAAATGTTAATCCGGCAAAATCAGGGAACCCCCCAAACCACAACAGAATCCAACACGTCACTCACAGAACAAAAGACATACTCTGACACAGCAGAGGCTGTATCACCTTTTCTCAAAGACATCTGGGAAAACAACATTCCATCCTCACCCCACCTGACCCCTCCAGTTCCTTGAACATTCACAAAGACACTGAACCCCGGATCACAGAACATTAGTTTATTCCACCACCTTTAAAACCCAGTCATCTCTCTTGGAATTCCCTCTCCTTCACATTCTCCTAATTCTCCTTTCACACAACTGTCATCTCCCTTCGCACTCGTCCTCTCATAAAAGCACCTGTGCTTCTGAACTATCTATCCCACACAATCATCAACACCTACACATTTCTTCTGCTCACACGACTTTGTTTAAATCTTCTCTTACCTCTGATTATTTCCAACTCTCCTTAAATCTGCTACGACTACCCTCATCACTAAAGCCTGGCAAAGACTTTGACTAACCCGTGAACTATAGACCCAAAGCTTCTGAAAATCTTAGGAAACTTTTGAAAGACTTTTAACATAAACTCCCGCACTCCACCTTGAGACAAATCACTAAATAAACCGAACGACAGTTTGGATTTTAGTCTACACCGCCTCTACACAGGACGCTTTATAAATATCCTGAACCATATACAGATAACTAAAGCCTAAACCGGCAACTGCACTCTATTGCCAAGGACGTGGAAAAGCTGACGAACAATGTCTGGCACGAACGGCTTACGTATATGATCTGTACCTTGTTAGAAGACACATATCAACAACAGTTAGACAACTTTATGCCGAAACGTTTCGTTCGCCTACACGTAGGCTTCTTCAGTCGAATACAGAAATAGCAGAACATAGAGAAGTGAAGACGATGTAACAGTGCCATCACCCTTAAATCGTAGTATTTGAGTTGTCATCCCTCGGCCTGGAGAATTCAGTTCCATAGCATGAAACTATCTGAAGATAACAAGCACATTGCGGAGAACTTAAATACTGTTCGGAAAGGAGAGTGCTGGGTAGTAGTAGTCAGTAATATAGTATAGTATAGTGAGAGGCCACTGAGAGTCATGTCCCTCTCAGTCCAAACACTACTCACTGAAAACTTTGTTCCCAAGGTGTTTTCTGTACCATGATGCCACTGTTTGCAGTGTCGACAAATGAACATCAAAGGGATACAATACCGACAGGTTTTTAGTAAGACACATATGCAAACCTTAGACAACTTTATTCCGAAACTTTCGCCCTACACAGTAGGCTTTTCAGTCGAATACAGAAAGTAGGCAGGAACATAAAGAGAAGTAGACGATGTAATCAGTTCCCATCTCTGGCCTCTCACTACTACTACTAACTACTACTATACTACTACTACTACACTAAACCCCCACCTCTCCTTCCGACAGTATATTAAGTCTCCGCACTGTCGCTTGATCTCAGATAGTTCCTGACTATGAACGGAAACTTCTCAGGCCGAGGACGACAACCTTCTTACACTTTAGGTGATGACGGAATTACATCGTCTTCACTTCTCTACTGTTCCTGCCACTTTCTGTATTCGAACTGAAGTCCTACTGTTAGGTGAAACGTTCGGAATAAAGTGTCCTAACTGTTGCATATTTCTAAACCTAACAAACCGTCGGTATGTATACCATTTTGATGTTCATCTGGAACGCTTTTGATCTTCCAGTCACCATGACAAAATTACTATGTAACTTCCTTGATGACCGCACTGTATTAGAAAGTGCGGGAATAACTTCCCGACTACTTTACCCTTCGGTAGGAGCCCCTCAAGGCTACTCCTTTTCCTGCACTCTAATTCTCTACACAAATGCTTACCAAACCCCTTATCCCTAAATACTTAGCAACGAATTACACAACTCACTGTCAAAAAACAAATTTCCCTTTACACCACAACACAACCGAGATGCACAATTAGCCAGGGAAAACTATAATCGTTGGGCCCTCAACCCAAATATCTTATACAGGAGACTTTGGGTGACTGTTTTGCGCGGTATCTGCAAAGGATGTCATTGTCAACCCCCGCTACGTTGGACGTGACCACAAGGGTTTTACGAAACTGAAAATCCCAACAGAAAAGTGAGGAATAAACCATACCACGGCGGGATTGAACCCCGGTCAGAGGCTCAAAACTCCAGACCGCGCGTTAGCCACTACCAGCTAGCCCCCAAAAAGATTCACCAACTAGGTATTTTTCTACATCATAGGGGGTTGAAAGGGCACCCGGGGACCCAAATGCAAGTTTTTACAGAGAATCTCCACAGCGGGGGCCGTGACAAAACTTAGCTAAATCCCCTCACGCCGTCAACAGACTCACAAATCGTAATGACCGATTGCAAGGGGTTCAACGATTTCGGATTCAAGGTTGGGAATCCACATTTAAACCGGGTTTTTTGGGAAAGAGGAAACGGGGCCACCCTTTGCTCTATCCCCCCCATCTTGGAATGTTCTTCTCCAAAGTGATTTTAAAAACCAAGTGAATCCTTCACTGACACGCCCTTTTAATCCACAGAACGTACATCCTTCCCGGCAATGGACAAAGGTACAGACAATTTGTTTGGCCTTTGTTGTGCGAGGCTTTATGCTAATACAAGGCTTGGGGGAAGGCAAAAGAAACTTTTTTCACTACCTATAGCGGGAATTTGCAGGGAAGCCTTGGAAAGGGTGAATTTCAAAAGGGCTATCTTTAAATGGAGGCAGACAAAAAAAGAAAGCTACATCAGGTAGAGTGAGCCCCAAAAACCTTTGGCCCCCCGGTCAAGGAAGAAAAGGTTATCTGCCTGATAAACTTTTTCAGCTCAAATCGCGGGAGGGACCACCTCACAGCACCCCAAGAGAAACTGACCATTGCCGAACATTTTTCTCCCAAAAATTTAAGTTCCTGACCTGAAAACTGTAAAAGCTGTCATTGTGACAAAAGACGGGAGGAGTGCATCTTCTTAAATCGCTTGACCAAGAAAACTGTGGACCCAGACAAGTTGCCCCCAAGACGCTAGTAATGGCAAATCACCAGAAAACCTCTAACTCGCATTTTTCAGCCTGCCTAGTAAATGTAAATGACCCCTCTATAAAAAAGGGGCAGATTGCCCCTGTTCATAAAAAAAAGCAGAGCAAAACCATACTACAGACCAGGTCACTCCTGTCAATCACTGGCAAGACCCTTGGACAAAACCCAAAGACAAAGACAGATTTTTTTGACTACCACCACTACTTTTGACCGTCAAAAGGGTTTTCGGAAATTTACCTGCTGCTGATTTTTTGTTAAACCTCTGCACTAAAGGGCACCATCACTGATGAATCCAAAGTCACTTTGGTACACTGGACATTGCTGGTGTTTTCGACCGGGTGTGGCACCAGGACCCCCGGGCAAAACTGCAAGCACTGGGAATTGCGGTTCTCCCTACCCCCCTCCTCTGATAACCTTTTATAAATCTCTTAGGATAGTCTCATTGAAACAAATCACAGGCTCGTACGGGGGCAATTTCTCCCAGGGAAATGTCCTTGGACCATTATTTTGGAAACTACTTTAACGACCTTCCCCTCTCATCCCAAACCCCATGTACAGAACCACCCTGACATTTACTTAACCAAGATAAGAAATACAGTGCTCTAACTACCTCAATCCCACCTAAACATACAGCCGGGAAAAACCCATGGGAATAACATTTCGCTGGAAAACACAAATGATGAGGTCTCTGGAACATGATGGTAATGCTTTAGCACTGGAAAATCAATGGGAAAAGTGTTGGTACCTGGGAGAAGCTGATATCCTTGGGGGAAAAATTTGACTCCAAACGATCTGAAGAACCCCGTTGTAAACCTGGAAATAAGGGGGTAGGGAAACTTACTGCACTTTGAGATCTAGCATCTGCCAACAGTAGAATTGCAAAAATCTTACGAGGGCCAAGTACCCCCTCACCTTGAGGTCCCACTTTCTTGATTGCGACTTTTTGAAATGGTAAGAACAGAGCAAGATGCCTCATCTCTCGTGGGGCCCCGCCTGATAGAGTCATTCAGTAGGGGCCTTCAACCCGGAGGGATGTGGGCCCCTTACTGTTATGTACAAAGCCGGGACACGGAAAATGATTCTACACAACAAAACGGGGCCCCGCAAAAATTACTCTGCTGTACCCTTTTCCAGAACATCCTTCATCGAATCATTTATTCCCAGGATGATCTAGTCTGGGCAGTTTGCACAACAAAAACTTTTGATCAAAAGAAACTGTTGGTGTACGAGGCTCCAAAATCATCCTTCCCTCCTTGTTGCTCAAATAATAAAAGGCTTCAAAATGAGCTGATTAGGGAACATTCTTAAATTCTAAATAAAGTTGGAACCCAACCCCAACCTTGCTAAACTCTTTAAAAAAAAATTATATAAAAACCAATTCCAACAAGTCAGAATCCCTATTTCCATAAAAGACGAGGCACCCGCTTCTGTCGAAATTAGAATCCCCTCAAAGAAAAACCTAAACCCCCACATCTTCCACAGTCATACTTTGGAGTTAACTTTGACTCCAAGTTACTTATAAGCCTCACCACTACAAGACAGCTTTGGCGAGTACTTACTCTCCTCGGGTTTATAGCTGAGGGGCACATCCCGCCACAACTTCACCTTTATCACCCCCTTTACACTTTCATCCACTTGATTTAACACTGATCTAAAAAAAATGGGGGTGCAAATCAAAAATTAAACAAAAAATCTTGACAGTTTTTTTTTAGAAAAATTTTAACACCAAAAATAAAAAAAACCTGAAAAAACTTTCCCAATTTGGGGACCCCCAAACTGAAAAAAAAAAATAATATTGTTCTAACAAATCAGAAAAAAACCACTTTCATCCCCGATACAGCTAACAAATAAACAATTCTCAAACAAAGGATCTAATTCGCCTAAAATCCCCCACCCAAACCCGTGGGGGGGCTCCTAAGGGAATTTTTCCCAAAACCCTTTTATCTTGTACCAAAATGGCCCCAGAATCACCACTACATAAAGTCACTTAAAAATAACTCGGGGGAAACTGTCCGGTCCCCCCATTATTTTACAAGCAAAACGGCCCCTGTCCTTTCCATGCATTACATTATTTTTTAACAATCACTAGAAACACTTTCCCAACACTACCAAGGCAGCAAGGGTTACACCAATACATAAAGGTGGGACCCTACAATGTAAACAACTTTTGGCCAATACAAACTTCCATTGCTACCAAAATCTTTGAAAACCTGCACAGGAGACTTTAAATTTATTTATAAAGTCACAAAACATACCAACCCCTGCCAATTTGGGGTTCATAAAAATAAAAGCACTAATGATGCAATTATAAAAATGCAGACCTCTTTACACAGCTTTTAAAAAAAAAGGAATACCGCAGGAAATTTTGACCTAAAAAAAGACCACCCCACAATACGGGCCCTTGATTCGGGTTTCCCCAGGGGAAAAGTCCTTTGACCCCCCGCTCTTCCTCATTTACATCAATATCTTTCCCAAAAATATTTCCCAAAACCGAAACCCATTCCTTTGCTGCGACACGACTTAGGGGCTCTCCCCCCCCTAATCTTCCCCCCCCAACACCATTTTAACGAAGCTGCTCAAAAAACACTTGGATACAGCCAGTAAATTAAACTTAACACTGGCAAAACCCACAATTAAAATTTTTTGGGAACAGATCAGTGTTGTGCAACTTACATTAAGACGCAACACTCAATTTCCAGACATATGAGGGCAAATTCCTTGGCCATACCTCGACAACAACCTAAATTT
>NC_069463.1:956702-1013925 GCF_026875155.1 Cherax quadricarinatus
GGCTTTTGGGCTTTGACCACAATAAGAATTTGATTTTATTTATTAGTTTTTGTAAGGCTTTTGATAGAGTTCCGCACCATAGACTGTTAAAGAAAGTGGCAGCTCATGGCATTGGGGAAAAGTGCTCTCTTGGATCGATCATGGCTCACTGACAGGAAGCAGAGAGTGTCCATAAATGGGGTTAAATCCGAGTGGGGATCTGTAACAAGTGGCGTTCCACAGGATCAGTCTTGGGCCCGTTGTTTGTTTATAATATATATCAATGATCTTGATGAGGGAATTACTAGTGATATGAGCAAATTCGCGGATGACACAAAGATAGGTAGGATAATTGATTCAAACGTAGATGTTAGGGAACTTCAGGAGGATTTAAACAAACTCTATTCTTGGTCAGAAAAGTGGCAGATGCAGTTCAATGTAGATAGTGCAAGGTTCTGAAGCTTGGGAGTGCCCATAACCCTAGTACTTATAAATTAAATGATGTAGAACTTAGCCATACAGATTGCGAAAGGACTTGGGGTTATGGTGAGCAGCAACCTTAAACCAAGACAGCAATGCCTAAGCGTACGTAATAAGGCAAATAGATTACTGGGATTTATATCAAGAAGTGTAAGCAACAGAAGTCCAGAGGTCATACTGCAGCTTTATACATCATATGTAAGGCCTCACCTTGATTATGCAGCTCAGTTCTGGTCTCCGTATTACAAAATGGACATAAATTCGTTAGAAAACATTCAGCGTAGGATGACTAAATTAATACATAGCATCAGAAATCTTCCTTATGAAGAAAGATTGAAGACTCTTAAGTTACATTCACTTGTTAGACGAAGAATGAGGGGAGACCTGATCGAAGTGTATAAGTGGAAGATAGGTATTAATAAAGGGGATATTAATAAGGTCTTGAGGATGTCTCTCCAAGAGAGAACCCGCAGTAATGGATTTAATTAGATAAGTTTAGATTTAGAAAGGACATAGGAAAGTATTGGTTTGGAAATAGGGTAGTTGATGAGTGGAACAGTCTACCTAGTTGGGTTATTGAGGCTAGGACTTTGGGTAGTTTCAAATCTAGGTTGGATAAGTACATGAGTGGGAAGGGTTGGATTTGAGTGGGACTTTCACATCAGAGCTTATTTCTTGGGTAGCATTGAAAATTGGGTTGGGCAAATGTTTTGTTAGTGGGATGAATTGTAAAGGACCTGCCTAGTATGGGCCAGCAGGCCTCCTGCAGTGTTCCTCCTTTCTTATGTTCTTATGTTCTTATCTGCACTACTTGTGGTGCTGAGGTCCTCTTGGGTGCAGAGGGAGATTTCTGGTCCTCTCATTCCTCCCAAGAACTATCCTTCCCAGTCCCCCCTTTTTTTATTCTTTTTTTTATTTTTATTTTTTTTTTTTTGTAACCATGGAAGCCCTAGTCCAGGAACCTGCTACCCCGGGCCCCTTCTAGACACCGCACCCCGATCTGATCCTGCCTCATCTTTGGACCACTCTTTCCTCACCTGCTTCAGGTACTGAGGTCTCGACTGACTCCTTCGATTTATCTGACCTCCGCTCTCCTTTGACTATGCTTCTGGCCTCTCTCTCTACAGTGCAGCAATTTTCGAATTGCCGGCCCATTCCACGTCAGACCAACTCTGGTCCCACACCTAAACACCAACAACAATTACCTGCTGATGATACTTCTCCACCTTCTCGTTCTTCTCAGAAAAGATCGACACGTCCTGCACTCCCTTTCCACGCTCAGTTTCAGAATGCACAATGGACTAAATTCTTCACTTTACGACCGACTTCCTCTATTGCCTATCTTTCCGACCATAGTATTGGCAAGGCACTCCTATGCCATGTTGGTAAAGATATTTCTTTTCATGCTCTTAAGAGTGGTACGTGCATCATCACTGTACAGAATGCTACCCAAGCTCATGATCTTTCTCTTCTTTCCCATATTGATACTGTTCCTGTCACTATTGAAAAACATCATTCCCTCAATTCTTGTAGTGGTACCGTCATTCTGCCCCATACCATAGTTCAACAAAATTTCCAGACATGTGGCAATGACATTCTTGAACAGCTGGAGCTCCAAGATCTACCAATCATCTAGGTAGACACTTATGTTCTTCCTGCCCGTGGGCAGAGACGATACCCTAGCAATGTGGCTCATTTAACTTTCGACAGCCATGAACTCCCATCCTCAGTTTATGTAGCAGGACATCAGTTACAAGTTCGAAAGGTGATCCCTACACCGCAACAGTGTAGAAATTGCTGGCAATTTGGCCATCCAGCGAAATATTGCAGATCTATAGTCAAATGCCCAGTCTGTGGTGCCGATGACCATTCTAATACGTCTTGCAATCGACCTCCCTCTTGCCTTAATTGTCATGAGGCTCACCCGTCGTACTCTCACAATTGCCAAGTCTCCTTAAATGAGCGGGAAATCCGTTACCTCAAAGAGGCAGAAGGTCTCCCTTATGCCATTACAGTTTCTCATCTCTGCTTCCAAGGGAGACTAACTCCCATCTTCTGCAGCCTCGTCTGTGGTTACCTCTCCCATAGTCACTCCAGTATCTAATTCTTTTGCTGTCCTCGGCTCAGACATCACTACTTCAACGCCTCAGTGTGTTCTCGCTTCTACGTGTTCTCCCTCACAAGCCTCAGTATCGATGAGATCTCGTACACCTCCTCCCAATTGTCCCTCTACTTCTCAGAAGTCATAAAAAGCTCCTTTAACCCCTCCTTCCCTTCTTCCACCTCCTCATTTTACCTTCCCTGTCTCTGTACCTGGTTCTTCCCCTTTCACTGGCTCTGTTACAAGTGTAGAGGTTCACCCTCCTCCTCGTACTGTACTTTCCTTCCCTGTTCCCTCCCAAGTTTCTTCCTCTTCTGCCACCTCCCAGATTTCTGCCTCTTCTGTCCCCTTCCACGCATCTTCTCCAGTTCCCTCCACCCTTTCGCCCATCCCCCTGTACCTTGGTACAGTCCATTACAGTTCCAATCTTTACTCATCCTCCCCTACCATCTCCAATATTGTCTCCCATACGACGTCTTTGAATTCCGTAACACTTGAAGCAATCTCTGAATATATTGCAGAGACCAAACCATCAATGGACACTGATCCACCCTCTGTTCCTTCTCTCTCCTCTCCTCCATCTTTGCAACTCCTTTCTTTGCAGCGCACCTTTCCTTAGCTGCTTGAACGTTTTTCGCTGCCACCGCATGTGGACTTCTCTAACCCCTCTAGTCCATAGGAACCCTTACCTTCGGATTTCAGGTATCTTTATCATTGCCAATCATGGCCTATTTACAGTGGAATATATGCGGCCGCAGGGGTAATTGGGGTGAGCTTCAGACGTTACTCTCCCAGTTTTCCCCAGTTGGTGTTTTTTACAGGAACCAAAATTACACTCTGCTGTTATCTATCCCATCTCAGGCTATAATTTATTGTATTCTTCAGATCCTTTTCCTGATGGGACTTTTAATGAAAGTGCCCTTCTTCTATGCACTGATATTCTGTACCATCAGCTATTTGTTCATACTTCGCTGCATTACACAGCAGCCTGTATCCACTTGCATAGGTGGTATATGTTCTGTTCTTTATATCTCTCTCCTTCTCGGGCATTGTCTACCCCGGATATTGCCTTTGTTTCGTCATTACTGCCACCGCTTCTGTTACTTGGCGATTTTAATGCCCATCATTTCCTCTGGGGGGTCTCACTGTGATTCCCATGGCATTCAGTTA
Source organism: Cherax quadricarinatus (assembly GCF_026875155.1). Lineage (NCBI taxonomy): Eukaryota > Metazoa > Arthropoda > Malacostraca > Decapoda > Parastacidae > Cherax > Cherax quadricarinatus. The sequence goes on from NC_069463.1 coordinate 960,433, forward strand.
GAGGCTTTTCTTGCTACCCACCCCTTCCATGTTTTAAATACAGGTACTCACACCCATTTTGATCCTCGGACTCGCACTATCTCTTTTATCGATCTCTCAGTCTGCTACTCTTCTGCCGCATTAGACTTCACCTGGTCTGTTCTCCCGGATTTACATGATAGCAATCATTTCCCAATCATTCTTACTTTTCCTTCATATTCACCTCCTCTTCATAACCCACGCTGGCAATTTGATCAGGCAAATTAGAACCTTTACTCACAACTAACTGTTTTTAGTGAGGTTCCTTCTTCGTCCTCCGTTGATGAGCTTTTACTCCTCTTCTCATCCTCCGTTTTAGCTGCACCTTCTCATTCTACACCCCAAACTTTGGGCAGGCATTCTCAGAAATGCGTGCCTTGGTGGTCTCCTGCTTGTGCTCGTGCAGTATGTTTGAAACACGCTGCGTGGGGCAGGTACCGGTACAATAGGACCATGGAGAGACTTCTTGATTTTAAGCAGAAGCGTGCGATCGCTCGCAGTGTCATCCGTGACGCTAAACGCACTTGCTGGCGAGATTATGTCTCCACCATCACCTCTGCTTCCTCTATGAGTGCAGTCTGGAAAAAAGTACGAAAACTGTGTGGTAAATATTCTCCTGACCCGGCTCCTGTTCTGCGGGTTGCCGGTGTTGATATAGCAAACCCACTAGATATGTCCAATGAAATTGGCAATCATCTGGTCCGTATTTCTCAGGGGCTCCATCTATGCCCCTCGTTTCTTTCCTCAAAGTCTACCAGAGAGGTAGCACCCTTTGACTTTTCTTCTCTCAGAGAAGAACAGTATAATGTGCCTTTTACACTTCAGGAACTGGAGGCAACACTCTCAGCTTGCCGACCATCGGCAGCTGGGCCCGACGACATTCATATTCGTATGCTACAACATTTACATCAGTCAGCCCTTGCAGTCCTATTACGCCTTTTCAATCTTATTTGGTCGCAAGGAGTTCTTCCACAGCTGTGGAAATCTGCCATTATTCTTCCTTTCTGCAAACTGAGTACTACAGGACATGGAGCCTCCCACTATCGTCCCATTGCTCTTACCAGTGCAGTTTGCAAAGTGATGGAACGTCTGGTAAATAGACATTTAGTGTGGTATTTAGAGACACACAACAGTCTCTCCACTCATCAATATGGCTTTTGTAAGGGCCGTTCTACCATAGACCCTTTACTACGCTTGGATACGTATGTTCGTAATGCCTTTACGAATAACCACTCAGTTATTGCCATATTTTTTGACCTTGAGAAGGCATATGAAACAACTTGGAGGTATAATATTTTGGCCCAAGCCCACTCCTTAGGCCTCTGAGGCAATCTACCATCCTTCCTTAAGAACTTTTTAACTGACAGACATTTCCTGGGATGTGTTCTGAGCACAACACTTTTTCTCCTTGCTATTAATGATTTGGCCTCTAGTCTTCCATCAAATATTTGGTCATCACTCTGTTGATGACTTCGCTATTGCCTGTGCAGGCGCTGACTGTCGCCTCATTACAATTTCTCTCCAGCATGTGGTCGACCGTGTTTCCAATTGGGCCACCACACATGGGCTTAAATTTTCCTGTACCAAAACTCACCAAATTACTTTCACTAGAAGCACTGTCATCTCCAATCGTTCTTTGTACCTCTATGGCTCCCATATTCCTGAACGTGATACAGTCAGGTTTCTGGGCCTCCTCTTTGACCGTCGGTTATCCTGGAAACCTCACATTACCTCTCTGAAGGCAACTTGTCACAGCCGACTGAACCTTCTTAAAACTCTTTCTCATCTTTCATGGGGAGCTGATCGTCGAACTCTCCTTCACCTACATTCCACCCTCATTTTATCGAAACTTGATTATGGCGACCAGATCTATTCTGCGGCCTCTCCTGCTACTCTCTCTAGCCTTAACCCCATTCATCACCAAGGATTACGTTTATGCGTTGGTGCTTTTCGCTCTTCCCCTGTTGAGAGCCTCTATGCAGAAGTGAACGTTCCATCCTTATCCGATCGCCGTGATGCCCATTGCTTTCGCTACTATGTACGCTCTCATGATCGCAATCCTTCTATTTATAGAATGGTCACTGATATTAGTAGACATTCTTTATTTGTTCGCCGCCCTTGTTTACTCCGCCCCTTCTCTCTTCGCCTACATTTGCTCAGCTTCTCTCAATTAACACCTTTCTGTGTTCAGTAAGCCATTCACTTTTCCCTACCCCCCGGGAGTTCAGCTTGTTCGACTCTGTTCTTTCTTTCTCCCTCGCTCGAAAGCCCAACTGTCTACTGTCACTTACCACTCTCTTTTTCTTGACCACTTCCACTCTCATTCTCATGCCATTGCAGTGTACACAGTATTCCTCTAAGTCTCTGAATGGTGTAGGATTCGGCAGCATGTTTCCGGACAGTGTTTGTGCGAGGGCATTTACTTCTTCGCTAGTATTTTTTACTGCGAATTGTATGCCCCATTCTTGCAGGCACTTATCCGTATTGCATCTATGCCTGTGTTATCATTGTTTGTCTCAGACTCCCTTAGTGACTTTACAGGCTATACAGAAATTTGATACACCTCACCCCTTAGTCCTCTCTATCAAACTTTGGCTGCACCGCATCTTTACCAAGCATAAAGATATTGTTTTTTGCTGGGTCCCTGGTCATGTTGACGTACAGGCAATGAACAGGCAGACACTGCAGCGCGGTCAGACAGAAAAATGACCAATCCAGTTTTCACATAGAGTATCCACTTGCGGACTATTTTGCCGCAATAGCTACCCACCTTCACACCCGTTGGCAACAACATTGGTCTACTCTGCCCGGTAACAAACTTCAATTTATTAAACCGAGAATAAGTGTTGGATAAATTTAGACACATGTGCAACTCTTGGTATCTATATAGAGGAAAACGTTTCGCCCACACAGTGCTTGCATCAGTCCATACGTAGGAGAAACTTGAAGAACAGGAGTGAGAATGAGGTAATCAGACCCCAACACCCTTGAGTCGATGTGTTCATCCGTCAGCCAATCAGTGTTGGTATCTACTCAAGACTGATGGACTGAACATATCGACTCAAGGTTTGAAGGACTGATACCTCATTCTCCTCCTGTTCTTCAATTTCCTCCTACGTAAATGGGACTGATGTAAGCCACTGTGTGCGAAACGTTTCCTCAATAAAGATACGCAAAGTTCACCTGTGTCTAATTTTATCAACATGTCGGTTTTCTCTGAAACATTCATCAACGAGTATAAGTTACTGGCCGTCTTCTTGTCACCAGTTCGGTTGGGAGACTTCTCTCTCCCCATCTTCGCATTGGCCATACTCTCTTTACTCATGGTTATCATCATGGAGAGCGCCCTGCTCCTCTCTGTGAGAACTGACAGGTTTCCCATTATCATCGCCACATTCTGTTTTAGCACTGCCCACTTTATCAACAAGCACACAGAATTTTACCTCGTCGCCGTCTTCCACTCCACTGGTCTCTCTATACATTCCCTTCCCGCCTGATGAACCCACCTTTCATCCGTCTCTCTCATTGACTTTTTTGACAACACTGACGGACTTCAGAAACTCTGATACCTTCAGCCTTTTCCTCTCCCTCAATCTCCTTGCTACCCCTCTACCCATGCAATATCGCCCCTCCCTGCTGTTTTACTGTAACCTACTGATCAATCCCCTTCCCCCTTTTCTGCCTCCCAATACCCTCGCTTCCTCCCTACCCTGCAGCACTTTTAAGCCCTTTGTGGCATAGCGCTTTCTTTTTATTATACTAGTAATAATTACCAGACTTACATGACAGCGATCATTTTCAATCATTCTTACTTCTCCCTTCATATTCACCCCTCTCCGTTGCCCTCGTGGCAATTTGATCGGGCAAACTGTCCTTTACTCGCAATTCACTACTTTAGTGAGGTGTCCCTTTCTTCGTCCTCCATTGATGAGCTCCTACATCTCTCTCACATCAGTTGTAACTGCAGCTTCTCATCTAAAACCCCAAACCTCAGGCAGGCATTCTCAGAAGTGCGTGCTTGGAGCTCCTGCTTGTGATCGTGCAGTACGTTTTGAAAATGCGCCTGCTGGGGCAGGTACCGTACAATAGAAACCATGAGAGACTACTTGATTTTAAGCAGAAGCATGCGGTCGCTCGCCGTGTCATCTGTGACACTAAATGCACTTGCTGGTGAGATTGTTTCACATCACCTCTGTTTCCTCTATGAGTGCAGTCTGGAAAAAAGTGAGGAAATTGAGTGGTATAAACTCACCTACCCGGCTCCCTGTGCTACGGGTCGCGGTGTTGATATAGCAAACCCTCTTGACATTGCCATTGAAATTGGCACTCATCTGTTTCAAATTCCCTGGGGCTATATCCTATGCTCCTCGTTTCTTTTCTCAAAAGTCAGCTCAGAGAAGAACAGTATAATGTGCCCTTTTACGCTTCAAAAACTGGAGGCGAACACACTCACTTGCCGATCATTGGCAGCTGGGCACGACGACATTCAATCTTTGAATGTTACAATATTTACATCATTCAGCTCTACACCCTCTTACAGCTCTTCAGTCTAATTTGGACACAAGGTGTTCCTTCACCAGCTGTGAATCTGCCATTGTTCTCTCTTTCCGCAAGCTGGGTAAACAGGACATATGCCTCCCATTATCGTCCCATTGCTCTTACTAGTGCAGTTTGCAAGTGATGGAATGTCTGGTAAATCGACGTTAAAAGTGGTGTTTAGAGACACACAACAGTCACTCCACTAGTCAATATGGCTTTCGTAAGGGAGTTCTACCATAGACCCCTTACTACGCTTAGATAACGTATATGTTTCGTAATGCCTTTGCGAATAACCACTCAGTTATTGCCATATTTTTGACCTTGAGAAGGCATATGACACAACTTGGATGGAATAAATACTTTGGCCCAAGCCCACTCCTTATAGGCCCTTCGAGGCAATCTATCATCCTTCCTTAAGAACTTTTTAACTGACAGAGACATTTCCATTTCGCTTAATAATGTGCACTCCCCGGTCTTTGTCAAGCTGAAGGTGTCCCTCAGGATGTGTTTCTGAGCTCAACCACTTTTTCTCCTGCGATAAAATGATTTGGGCCTCTGTTCTTCCATCCAATATTGGTTATCACTTATGTTGAGACTTTGCATTGCTTGTGCAGGCGAGACTGTCACCTCATTACAGTTTTCTTCTCCAGAATGCGTCGACCGTGTTTTCCAATTGGGCCACCACACATGGGTTTAAATTTTTTCCATACCAAAACTCGCCAAATTACATTCTCTAGACCACTCTGTTATCTCCGATCGTCCTTTGTACCTCTATGGCTTCCGTTTCCCTGAACGTGATACAGTCAGGGTTTCTAGCCTTCTCTTTGACCGTCGGTTATACTGGAAACCCCACATTACCTCATTGAAGGCACTTGTCACAGCCAGCTAAACTTCCTTCTTACAACGCTTGCTCACCTTTCATGGGGAGCTTGAACGTCGAACTCTCCTTCACCTACATTTCACCCCTCATTTTATCAAAAACTCGATTATGGTGACCACTCTATCAGCGGCCTCTCCTGCTAAACTCTCTTCTAGCCTTAACCCCATCCATCCAAAGGCTTTACGTTTTATGCCTTAGTGCTTTTCGCTCTTCCCCTGTTGAAGCCTCTATGCAGAAGCGAATGTTCCATCCTTGTCTGATCGCTGTGAATGCCATTGCCTTCACAATCTTGTACGCTCTCATGATCTCTGCAATCCTTCCACCAAATATACGAATTGGTCCACTAAATTAATAGACATTATTTTTTGCCACCCGTGTTTGCTCCATCCCTTTCTCTCTCGCCTACATTCGCTCTTGTCTTCCCTTTAGTTACCACCTTTTATGTGTTCAGTAGCATCTCACTTTTCCCTACCCCCCTGGGAAGTTCCCTCTGTTTCGAGAGTCCGCTCTATCTCCACTCCCTTGCTCGAAAGCCCAACTGCCTATGGTACTTCCCGCTCTCTTTATCTTGACCACTTCCACTCATTCTCCTTGCCATCCAAGTGTACATAGAGGCTCTAAGTCTTCTGACGGCATCGGATTCACAGCAGTGTTTTTGAACAGCGTCGTGCGAGGGCATTTACTCTCTTCAGCTAGCATTTTTTTTACTTCTGATTGTATGCCATTCTTGCAACACTTATTCGTATTGCGATCCATGCCTGTGTCAACATTTGTGGTTGTCTCACTCCCTTATGCTCGCAGGCTCATACAGAAATTTGATGCACCCTCACCCCCCAGTTTCTCTGTTATCCAACTTTGGCTATGCGTATCTCTACCAAGCATAACGATATTGTTTTTTGTTGGTCCCTGGTCAAATGTTTGACGTACAGGGCAAATGAACAAGGCAGACACAGCTTCGTGTTCAGCAGTACATGACCTACCAATTTTCATATAGAGGTGTGAGCATTTCCGAACACCTTCACACCCATTGGATCAACTCTACTGGTAACAAACTTCATTCTATTAAACCGCTTATGGGTTACTTGGCCGTCTCTGTCCATCAGTGCCGAGGTTTGGGAGACTACTCTCCCCGCCTTCGCATTGGCCTCACTCGTCTTACTCATGGGTATCTCTGGAGAGGCACCCTGTTCCTCTCGTGAGAATGTCAGCGTTCCAGTTTGGATTACCACATTCTGTTAGACGCCCTCTCTATCAACGCGAGCACGCAGAATTTACCTTCAACATCGTCTTTGCTCTACACTCTCTCTTTTTCCTTCCCTTCTTGCTGATGGACCCTCCTTTAATCCCTGACTCTCTTTCAATGACTTCATGACAACGACTGATTTGCTCCACAAACTCTGAATGATGATTACCTTTGCACTCCCCTCAGCCCTATCTACCTCAGTCTCTTGCTGCCCTCTACCTTTTTCACCATCCACTGCCCCGCTGTTCTCCGGTAACCTATTACTCATCCATCTCCTTTTACCACCTGATACCCTCGCTTCCTTCCAGCCCCTGCACGCTGTAATAGCCCTTGTGATTTAGCGCTTCTTTTTATAATAATAATTATCATAGGTCAGTTTTAAATTTATAATAATATTGCCTTCAGTGCTTAAGTACTGCCGTACTCTGATGCAAAATTTCAGGTTCGAATCCTGCTGTGGACTGACAGATTAATGTATTACAAATAATTTCACCATTTGCGAATTGTTAAGCTTTTAAAAAGTCTCATTCCAAAGTTTATTACATGTGACAGGATTTGATGAAATATCTTATCACTAGCCTGGTGTCCGGGGGGTGGGTATGAGATGACCGCCTAGCTTCAGCTAGGCACCTTATCTGGGATCTTGACTGAGTGCTAAAGTAATGCATACTTTGATGTAGGACTATTATGCCGATTCGAATGTGCGGACAGATAGAGATAAAGTTTATATATTATATATATATATATATATATATATATAATAAATATATATATATATATCTATATTATATAAACATAAATAAATATATATATATATTGTTATATAATATATATATATATATAATTTTTTATATAATTTTATATATATATATATATATATATATATATATATATATATATATATATATATATATAAATATATATATATATATATATATATATAAATAAATATAATATAATATATATATATATAGTATATATATTGTGTGCGTGTAGATATTATTGTCCTGTATATGTGTGTATTTTAACTTCTTTTTGGCTCGTAGTCTATTTTGCATGTGTGTGGTGAATGTCATCGTGAAAGAATACAATTATCATGTTTCAGTAACTTTATGTATTTTTATTTGACAGTCCGAGTTCCAACCATAAGATTAGTGTGTGAAGGTCAAAGTCTGTGTCCCAGCCTGGTGAAAACCGACCCTTCTAGTCAACTCACTCAAGACAGCCTTCACCCCCGAGGTCGTCAAGCCTTGACCAAAGATGCTGATTCACTCAAAGATATGTCGTGAGTGTTCCAAATATTTCTCTTTATTTAAATACTGTTTTTTTTCAGTATTATGTATTTCTTTTTTTTTAAAGGAAAAAATTCGTTCATCACCTGTATTAATAGTTGTTTTATATTTTGAAATAAATTTTCAGTGAACAAATAATGTGACAAGTTTCTTAAATATTTTTTAATTTGTTTTTATGAGGCCTTTGATGTCTTAGTTCGTCTTAATGTGTTTGAGTTGTAATTCTCCCATTTCCTCAAAAAAAAAAAAAAATCCACTTGGCATCAAACATTCCTTTTTTTTTTTTTTTTTATTTTTTTTTTTTTTTTTTTTTTTTTTATTTTTTTTTTTTTTTTTTTTTGTACTTTGATCTTCCAAACATCCAGGCCTAAAAAAAAGGAGGTATTTTCAGGCTTTGCCCTGAAAATACCTCCTTTGAAAGATGTTGACAAGAGAAAACTAACTGTCGGAAAATATAGAAAGTTTTTGACGATTTACTACCCTATATTTTAACCCCAGTGGGTCAACCTTACATGAAGTTTGAGATTCTGAGTACCTGACTAAAAAAATCTATCTACCAATCTGTCTCCACCCTATATGCGGAGAGATTCCATATTTGTTCATACCTTGTGTGTCATATAGACTATGTCTTAACAGTCATTCAAACTTCGCTTATTATTAATGCAAATCACTGTTTACTCTACAGAGCGGTAACGGTAGCAGAGGCACTAGATGAAGCGCTGAGAGGAAGGTCGTATGGAGCTTTATGTGGGTAGTAGCTGACAAAAGCCTCCCTTCTAATGGAACTCCCCCCATTCCTTCCTAGCTCCTGCTGCTGCTGCTCCTCATTACAACCGAAGCAAATTACGTCTTGTTCCATTGCCTTGGTGAAGCATCACTTGTCTAGCAGCCACAGCAGCCGATGATCAACACAACTACTAACACATAACAAAAACCGTCTTGACATGAACTTTCTAGATCACCACAGTCTTTTGATGGAAGCTTTTATCTATCTTAATATTTTTAATGTAAGCTCTGAAGTACATGCTATACAGAGTACATAATGGACCTCGCGTGTGAGTCAGCAGGGTTTGTTCACCGGAATTTTCACACAAATTTTGTTAACTCTCACATTGTACATTTATCATTCCATATTAAGTATATTGAAAATCATTATCATTTATATCTGGTTCATTACTGGCATTAATTGAATTTTCATAAATTTTGGAATTAACGTAAAATATTACATTCTATATTGATTTGAATTATATTTTGAAACTCCCACAATTATACTTTAGGGGTCACCTAGAATTATTACTAATTTATTTACAAAAATAGTAAATCCTCGTGGGTCATTTTAGAATTTAAAATTCTCAATTCCTTATAAATAATTCAAAGTCCTTACAGCTTCGTAAAATGTACAAGTTTATGAAACAGAAACGCACACTGTGTGAAGAGGCGGGGACAGAGCTGAGTCCTCCAACCCTGCTACCATAAATAGGTGAGTACAAATAGGCGAGTACACAGACATACTCATCGTTTCACACAGTTTGTTCTCCACCACAAGAAGCCCTCTCTTCGACCCCGCCGGGGTGTAGAATTTATATTCTACAAACGTCACATCCTTTTCACAACGCTGTCCAGATTCCGTGGAAAATCAAGCCTGTGAATGGTGCATAAATAACTCCTCGAAGTTAGCCTAAGCACCGTTCGTAAGGACCTGCCAGCAGGTCAAATTTACGGCAATCCACACTCTGAAAGACACCTTCATTGTCCGTCTGCACAGACGACACGGAAGCAACTAAAACTAAGACGACTCATCATTGTCAGACCCTACAAACGCAAAACAAATCACCTCTATCCCCGACTCCTATCATTCCTTGAAGTCGAAACGTTCCTGTCTTGTGAAAAAGACTGGACACTCTTATGGTCACCTCTCTCTCTACTGAAAGCACAGAGACATCTATTGAGGAACAAAAACACTGGGGCCTCAGGTAAACAGCATCTCAAAGAATCCCCAGCCGCATCTAATGCTAAAGATTACATTCTACATATATCTCCATGGCGCCCAACTCTCTCTGACGGACTGTCTCTCATATTACCACATTCCCCAAGTCATATAGAACAAGACGTTTCACATACATCTCCCACTTGCTGGACTGCTACTCCCAATAAACACACCACCAGGACTGCCCCAATCAAGGATATAAGTTTTGTTCAAAAATGTGGGAATGATGGGACACGATTTCAGATCCTGCACCATTACTACAGCACCAGACAATGTCCTTAACTGCAAGGGTAAATCATCATACCCTTTGCAGCTAAGTCCCCACCAGGAAGAAATTCATATTGAAGAAAACTAAAGTTCTGAAGAACACCCCAATTCACCCACTACTCTGCAATAACAAAACCACAAACCGACAACCACCAAGACTCTACCGCTAATCTACAGGCACCATCGCCCAGCAACTCCCTTCCTACCCCCCTCTCGCCACTCCCCGACGGGAGCTCCTCAAAGGTGCTGTACTGCATGGTGTATGCACACCTTGCAACCAGCAAACCCCGGCACTTTCACCACCACTGTTAACGAACTATTCCGTCTGAACAACATGGCTGCCTTCAATTTTCCCGGACTCCACACCCTTCAGAAGACATCCCTCAAGATCCTTCCCAACGTCTGACTTTACTGCTCCTGCAGACACTGTCCTCCTGCGCCAAGCAAACTGCCGTCCTGTAACTTCTAAAACCACTTTCCACCGCTGACAACGTTTGATCAGTTTGCCTCAGCCCACCGTCTCCCACCTCTCCAGCCTGCTGTTTACACAACCATCTACACCTCACAGCTGCTCCTGACGAACCTCATCACCTGCTACCACCATTGAGATTCTCCCAATGAATCCAACTCCAGAAGAGGAAGATAACGACACTCCATAAACCCTCATGTAAAACCTTACTTGTGTACACTTTCTTCAAATGCTGACACAAGACATGACCTGTACAGAACTCTACCAAAAGCCTCGGTGCTGGAACAGCAAGTATCCTGTGAATCACCGCTTCACTTCACACTCACCCAAGTTCTTGATATTTCATCAAGCCTCTACGTTAATCACCTTCAGTAAACAAGGCTAACTATACCCACCTATCTAAAGCGGAGCTTCAAAAAGTTCGAAAATGGCTCCATTGTAACCTTGCCTCTCAGTTACTCCCTATACTCCCATTATGTGTTCTACCCTCTGATTGACCTATCCTGCTGCCAGCTACTCAAGATGCAAACTTCACTACCACAATTTCAATCAACAGTCCCTGCTATTCCTGTTCTCAAGTCCTGCACCACGATTCACCTTAGACTCTGGTTAAGTCCTGGCTCTGTTTCTCTAACTAAGAACACTTCTCTACAGAGCTATTCTTCATCTTCCCATCTTCCCCGCTCTATCCCATTGGGATCTTACTGAACTTGTTTGCTTTGCTGCTTACATATAAAGTACGAAAGGGTGGGGGGGGGGGGGTTGGGGGGGCGGGAAGTCTTGGAGCAAGGAAAAGGTGAACTTAGAACAACAGCGAAGAGGTGGGGCCAGGAGCTGCGACTCTAGAACCCTGCACTATAAACAGATAAGTAGAAATAGAAGGTGGAGTACACACAGACACACATATTTACTTCAAAATCATTACCTGAGTGAAAAATTTGCTCAAAATGATTGAATTAGCAACTTAATCTAACAGTAGGTGATTTTTTCCATATGTTAAAGTGTATATAAGAATAACTAACACAGGAATGTTCATGAATGTCCTCTATCGATAATTAATATATTTAATCAGAGGAAGCGCTAAACCCGGAGGATTATACAGCGCCTGGGGGGGGGAAGTGGAATGGCATTCAGGCTTAACTCGGGGAACTGGAGCACAGATCCAATTCCCCTAAATCAAGAGCCCCTCACCAACATCAAGGAACCTTCCTTTGAGGGTTGTCCTCTATCAGAAAATGGTAGCTACAATATTCCATTTCTCATCATTTAATATCAGGATTTAAATGGCGTGGAGAATATTTTGAATTCTCTCTAAAATGAACTTCTCCAGAAATATTTTGTATTACTCTGAAGTTCTTATAATAAAACAAAATAATCAAAGATAATTATTTACCCAATATTTTGTACCCAAGGCTCGAAATTCTCATTGAAAAGTGTCGCAGGCGGGGAATAATACTACTGGAAGTAACACAAATCTTATTACAGTAACTTTAATGATTCGCCGAAAATGTTTGGTCCCCGGGTCTCCTCCAGATGGTGATCCAGTCAAGTACAGTACTGTTTACAGGCGAGCTGCCAACTTAATTAATCCTCGTTTATGATTCCTCGGAAATTACTCTGAGACATTATATTTATTGACAAAGTTTGGTATTAATACTGTTTTAACGTAGTGAAGATGGCTATCCCCTCAGGTGGTTTCTTTAATATTTATTTGACAAGTTGGTATTTAATAACTGTTTTATACGTAGTGAAGATGGCACCCCCTCATGTGGGTGTCTTTAATATTTATTGACAAGTTGGTATTAATACTGTTTAATACGTAGTGAAAGAGCTCCCCTCAGGTGGTGTTCCTTTTATATTTATGACAAGTTGGTATTAAAACTTTTTTTATACTTAGTGAAGATGGCTCCCCTCATGAGGTGTTCTTTTATTTATTGACAAGTTTGGTATTAATACTGTTTTATAACGTAGTGAGATGGCTCCCCAGGTGGGTTCTTTTATATTTATTGACAAGTTGGAATTAATACTGTTTTTTATACTAGTGAAGATGGCTACCCCCTCATGTGGTGTTCTTTTTATATTTATTGACAATTGGTATTTATACTGTTTTATACGTAGAGAAGATGGCTCCCCTCAGGTGGTGTTCTTTTAAATTATTTATTGACAAGTTGGGTATTAAACTGTTTTAAACGTTAGTTGAAGATGCTCCCTCCTCAGTGTTGTTCTTTTATATTTATTGACAAAGTTGTATTAATACTGGTTTATACGTAGTGAAGATGCCTCCCACCTCAGTGGTGTTCTTTTATTTTATTGACCAAGTTGGTATTTATACTGTTTTGATACGTAGTGAAGATGGCTCCCCTCAGGTTAGGTGTTAGTGGGGTAGTCGAAGAGAATGATAAATGAGACTCTTACAATATCTCTGGTATCTATTTATTCATACGTTTTTGCTATCCAGTAAGCTTTAGTCAATACATGTCGTGAAATCTGAAGACTGCGAACTATACAGAAGGCGTAGAAGACGAGGTAATCAGTCCCGCCGCTTAGATCTGAAGCACAGGCAGGAAGATTATCATTTAAATACTGAGTCAGATGAGGTTGCAGCAGGTGCCCCAAGAAATGTGCAAAAAGCATAAAACTGTGTCAGATGTCTTCTGTACCAAGATTCCCAAGATATTGCTTTGTCTAAACAAGTTGTTTGTTTTTGGTATATAAAACCGGAAAGATATCTTGTACGAATGAATACACCTTGTCACTAGATTATAGTAATAATTCCTTAGGGAACTTAACCACTAGAGAATTGACACGAAAGGAATTACTCGGAGGAGAACGGAAAGTTGAGAGGAATTCTTAAACAAAGTGGAAAACCATAGAGGCCAGTTTAGGCTATTTTGGCTTGGCAGGCAGACTGTCTGAGCTGTCCAAAACTTGCAGATTAAAGCGACCAATTGGAATTCTTTAAAAGTTAGCTTTGACCCGAAAAATGTGCTCATATAGCAGGTAAGTAGATCCTTGTTTATTTCGCATTTAACTGTATATCAAAGCTAATGTGTGAGCGCATACACATAATGACTGTTTATTAAACAGGTTTCTCCCAAAAACCCAGAAATTAGGTAGCCACGTTGCGATTTCGTGCAGAGGGTAAATATGCTTATTGCGCTGATATTAACAAGGCATTCAATCCGAGTCATGTTGAATACTTAAGAGAAATTTTTCGTCATGGGGCTTCAACCTTAAAAATCCCCCTTAAAAAAACACCTGGGAAGAGTTGAGAACTCGGAGATTTACGTCGTATTGTTTGGAGCAATAAGTTCTCTGTTACAACTTAAAGCTTGCAGTTGACTTTCATTTGTCCAACTCATCTTTATATTAATAATTTTTAATAAAACAATATTATGTGGTCAATTTTTCTGTAGAACAATTTTTCATGTAGAACAATTTTCTGTATAACATTTTTTTGTAGAACAATTTTCTGTAAAACACTGATCACGGGTTAGAACCCTGTGATCATCTCTGAAATTCCAGACCGACACGTTAGCCACTGGCCATCTAGCTACAATAAAAATCACGGATCTAGGTATATTTATACACATGGGGAAAGGTTAGCACAGGCACCACTGTGGCCACAAATGAAACTTTATACAGACCATCTTTCAGCTACGTGGCCGTGACGAACTCTAGCTCAAGTCACCCCAAAGCCGTCAAAAACCTAGTCATGTCATTATGATTTCTTGATCAACACTTTGAATCTTGATTAACCTTTAATATTTTATGATTTAGGCAATTTAAAAAAAAATATCTATCGTGAATAAGGAAGCTCCAACCTCATCTAAGGATGATTAGAATTTATCCATGACCAACTAAAGACTTGTTTTCCAGGTAAGTAACAAAAAGGCAACAATACCGTTGACGGAACAGACACAAATAACCCCACGTAGAAAGAGGAGTTTACGACGATTGTTTTGGTCCGACTTGGACCCAAAGTTCTTCCTGCAGGCTTCCATTTTTCTGGTCTATCACTGACTCCATTATAATAATAATAATAATAATAAAAATAATAATAATATAATTTACTACAATACATGTAGGCAAAGTATACAGACCATAGCTGACATCAATGACATACTACATAAGAAAGCCCCTTTATTATGCAGAGCATTTCCGCGCGCATATAAAGTCACTTTGTCCCAGGATGTCGACCCACACCAGTCCGCTGGTGTGGGTCGCCATCTGATGGGTGAACTTTGAACACCAGGAGGGTAGATGAAAAACATCCAATTTTCACACCCTTCGCCGGTATCGAAACCCAGACCCTCCTAACTGCTGCTACTTTAACCACTACCTCTCTGCTCCTTCCCTCTTTTGTCCCATTCCCTGTCTGCTGCCTATATATACTGCCTCCTTCTCTCCTTTCTGTTACTGTGACTTTTGTAATTTTTTTTTTATATTTTTTATTTAAGGACAACAGTATACAACTACATGTTGTTTATACAATAAAACATAACAAAAAAAGCTCAACTCTGAGAAAAAAAACAAGCCTAACTAGGAATGTAACAGAGAACCTACACATGACCAATCTTACAGAACAGCTCAAAACAAAACCTGTTACACTTATCATTTTTTGTATAAAACTTTATATACAAAAACATTATTCAATACCCAATCAATTTCTCATACAATTGTTTTGTATAGTAACATGTTTCGTACCTAGATCTCGAAAACTTAAACCCCCTTGACAATGTTTTCGAGGAGACTAAATGTACTTCCCCCACACCCTATATTAACCCAAATACACATCATAGGAACTTTTGCAATACCCTCTTAGTATAATGATAAATTATTAAGAAAAAAAATTTCTAAGATGTGCCTCCTCCATCACCCTCAAGGTACACAGTAATGAATCAGGTGAAATACACCCTTAAACCGTGTGTAAATACGTTTCCTACCTCATTAACTCCAAACAGGAAGGAATACTGAAAAGGGCAATGTACAATGCCCCCTCTCGTACACAGAACATCTAACAATAACAAAGTTGACATAATACAGAAATACATGAGCCTGGTACACGCAGTGCCCTCGCCCGCAACTACAGCATTAAATAGAATAAGAATCAAAACATTAGTCTCTGGGGCAACAAAAACAAAACCCTGCATCTTTTACAACACAAATTAAATCCTAGCTCATTATTTCCTAAATAATTTCAGTTTGGTCCTTCTTTGAAAAGTATCGAAGGACCGCCTTGGCGACCCACAGAAGCAAGAAATCTTACCAAAACAACCTCCACCTCTCTCGCCAGTAAGCCTCCATTCAATAAAGAACACCCCACACACACACACAGACACACGAACATGAACATTGCACACAGCACACACGCCACACACGCACAAAACACACACACACCCACACACACACACACACACACACACAACACAACACACACATCACACACACACACAACACACACAAAGGCCCTCACACAGGCCTTACATCATGTTATCTCACATACACCACAGGAGCAGCCACATCACCTCCCTTTACTGCAAATCATCTACCAGTACACATCACTCGCCTCCGGCAACCTACCCCTTGCTGTCCTTTCCCGCACCAACTGGTAGCAGATCAATGACACAGTCAGTCCCCAATATCTCTCCGGGAAAAGAGTAACCCACTGACCCCCAATAAGCTTCCTATTCCTACCCACCGACCTATAAAACTCACCGCTAAGGCCTTGATCCTGACATTACCCCCAACCTCCCCATTCCCCAAAAACATACAAAAAATCAACCATTAATACCTTAACGCCCTTGCTACCTCATTAACACTCCCCCACGCTAAAATAAACCCCAAAACCCCCCCCCTTTCCCCCCCCCCCCCCCCCCCAATAACCAAAAACACCCCTCAATCCCCCTTACATTTCCAAAAAAGGACAAAAAAAACCCCAAACAGGGAAAAAGCATTTTCCACGTCACCACAATGTGCACATAAGATCTCTCACATATCCCATCTGCCCTCAACACCCTTACCCCAATGTCCCCATGGGGAATCTGTAACCATTTCTCTCCCCCTTGCAGGCATTCTTACTTTCAAAATTTCCTCCCATTTTACCCCCAATCAATGGGGGGAACAGCCACCCCTTGCAACGTCCCCCCGACAACTCGCCCCACCACCTCCCTATTCGCAAATGACGCACATCCAACCTAACATATACCTCAACATATCCTCCACACCTCCGGGGTCCCCCCCACTCCCCAAACAAAACAAAGCCCCATACTTCCCCCCAACGCCCCCCCCTACCCCCCTTATGGGGTATCTCCCTGACGATATTGCCCTCCCCCCTCCCCCAAGCCAAAAAACCCCAAACCCCCCCTGACGCACCCATCTTTACACTCATATCCCAACCACGCCCCCCCAAACCCCATAAACCTTAATGCCCTCTTCTGGATGTCTTTTTACATCACAATTTCTAAAAGGGATATCTGCCGCAGCCCCCCAAACCTTACGTAACCCACAAATTTCACAATCCAGCCCCTTTGGGTGCAACGTAACATCTCGGCCCGAAGGCCCGTCCTACCCACTGCCCTAATTTAAATTTTTCTACTGTCCTCCCTGTCCGCTGTGTACCAAATCCCCAATCTTAACCCGTTCCACACTTCCATCCAAACCCCGACCCAAACCCCCGCCTACCCAGGTGCCCTCCTAACAACCGACTTGCTTTTGTTTACCCCTGGAAAATTTGTATGGACGCCTCCAATATCCCCACCCAGGCAAACCGTTGACCCGACGAGGGGGGTACCTCAGCCTCACAAGGGCTTATGGGCAGATTTTCCAAATATTGAGTTGCAAGAAACTCCCGCCTGCATGCATGTATAAGGACTAACTTATTTGGGGTGTTGCAGCATATATCCTGATCTTCAATTTTCCCAATTTAGCCTTAGCCCTTTGGATTTCCCCCTCAAAACCACGTGCAACCACAGCATTAATTCCGCAATATTCAATCGTTATTAGTGTCCTGCTGCACCTCAAAAAATTTCCTATATCCAAGGGGGTATGTATCCCCAGTAAACATGCAGACACGGCACTAGCTTCCAGACGCCTTAAGAACTGGTACTTACTGGGCAGCACTGCCTGTTGCCACCGGACCCACAATCAAACCACTCACAATCTCCCCGAACGGCCAAAAACACGAGATAAAGTGGAGGTTTTTTTCTTACTTTTTGGGCCTGAGGGAGAGGTCATCTACGGCCATCGGGGTGCCCTACCAGTTTTTCCCCAGGTCTTGAATGAAGATACGTGGGGGCCCCATCTGTTTCACGCACGTTTTGTCCAGTTGGTGTCTTTTAAAAGAACAAGCTGGTCTCTCTTCCAACCTCATCTCTTCGTTAAAACTAGGGCTGCCATTTCTCCCTAGCTAACTTACCCCCTAGTGTTTGCCTACATTTCGGCCTATTACTACCTATTTAAAGGTTTTAGGTCTACATTTTTATTATCTAAGTTGCCTTATTAAACCCTAAAGAATAACTAACAGTAAAAACCTACTCCTTCCCTGAAGAGAAAATCTATAAAAAAAATAAATGCCTACCAAAAACCACCCCAAACTAAGAGAAAGCGTTTGTTTTGGGAGGGTTTAAGGGCCACCCACCAGCCTCCAAATAGGGGCCATTCGGATGGGTCCTGTGGAACTTTAGGGACCAAATAAATTTCCACACCCCATTCCTGTTAGGGCCCCCCAAATTTCTCATGACTCTCCCCACCCTTAAAAAAATCCTCCCCCCCACTAAGTAAGACGTCGATCATCAAATAACCCAAACCCCCCCCTTATTCCCCTCAACCCCCTCCCCCCCACACCTCCGGTCTAAAAAAGCCTAAAATGGGTTCTGTACACAAGCAAATAATAGCGGGAAAAGCGGAAACCCTGCTAAAAACCCCTCTCCATACGAATCCCGAACCCAACCTACCTTCACCTCACACGCATCACGCCCCCGCATACAATGCCCACCCACCCAAACCACCTTGGACCAAAAACCCAAAACACCAAACTCCACCAAAACACCCTGCCGCACAATCATATCATTCTCCCAATCCACCCCCCAGAACCTGCCCCCCTCCACAGCCCCTAAAAAATCCCTTAGCCCATTTCCCTCCCCAACCCTCCCCGGAATCCCAAAAAGACCTCCATGTAAAAAGCGATCCGAGAACCCCCCCCTTTTTATTCCCCAGAAACTTTGCGAACACCTTTTAAAATCGTGAACATTAAGGAAATTTCCCGGGAAAACCTCAGTGCCTGCCCCCCCTTTTTTTCTAATACTACATGCCTGACGTTGTGACTCGCACATTCTCTGCTCATCTAGCATTTTTTCAAAACCCCAACCAAACAATGCCTCGCACTCCCAATGACCCTAAAAAATCAATAGGCAAACCGAATGCCTTGCGCATTACCCGGTGCATGCAAGACCGCATCCCCCATTTAGCCTCACTAATATCCCTTCAACCCCACCCAAACCTTTTCTCCTATAATTAATAACCCCCCACCGAAAGACGCCTGCCAGGTCCCCCCCCCTAAAACACACTCCATTTTCCCTAACCATTTATCGCATAAATGCCAACTCTCAGTGGGGATGAGACTGCACCTTTTCCGGGGAATTCCCCCCCCCCCACACTATCTCTAACTGCAATAACATTGCACCTCCTACGCTCCCTAACTTAGCAACACTACCCATCGGTTTTTTATCCCCCCCCAAAAACATCGTCCAACCCTGAAAGAAAAAGACCGTGTCGAAACGTTCATAATGAATCCCTCAATCCACCTCAAACAGTGCTATATCTTCCCCCCCCCCCCCCCCCCCCTGTAACATGCCAACAACTGTCCCTCCCAAAAAATTCTGCAAACCAAACCCCCATCTCACTTCCTCACACCCCCGACCCTATAAAAATTTACGATCCCAGGATTGCCGCAACTCCCACCTTTTCTACAAAACTCCATACCCAACCCTACTCCCCAAAACCCATTCCACCACCCTCAAAACCCATTCTCCCCCTTCCCCCTGAGCACCGCACATTCAACTTCCAATAGCCGGGGTAAAAGCACGGCACCTTCCCACGAGGATCCACTATCACTGCCCATGGTCCGAGAAACCCACGTCAAAAGCCCGCACCCCCCGCCTCCAATCCCGCATGACGTAAATCCTGTTAGTTTGCAGCATACCCCCCGTAACGAAACGAAAATTGCTCCCCCCCATATAACCTCCTCCCCCTGCAACCTACGACACCCACGTCCCCAACACATCCCCAAACACTTAAAACACAACCCCCCCCCCCAGTTCAAAATCCGGCCCCAATTACACAATTCCAACCCTCACCAAAAAAAGTGTAAAGGGCAATCCCCACAGAGGTACAATAATCTCCCCTCACAAAATCCGTTTTTAAACCCTGATTGCTCGATCCGGGACATACACTCCATAAACATGCCCTTCTACACCCCAACACCACTCCCGCAAAACCCCCCCCCCCTGCCTCCCCCCAACCCATGCACCAAGGGGCTGGGCCCTTTATAGCTATCGCCACCCCCCCCCCCCCTTTCAACTGCCAACACAACTAACGAAAACTTATACCCATGCAACAACAACTCACTACCAATCTATGAAGTTTTTCCTGCAAGAACACATTTTCCACCTGGAACCTCAAGACCAACAACCACACAGTTTTGATCTCAGCCCTTTGAGACCTTTTTCAAATTTAGATGACACACTAAAGTTAAAGAACGGGCGGCCCCCTATGCCTCTTGGCTTGCCCACCTTCCTTTTCCGGCGTCGACCCACGCCTCCCAGACTTTTTCCCTGGCTCCCTCCCCACCTTTTCCCCTTTCACTACATAAATCATGATCCACTAATCCTTTCGTCCAGCAACCCTCATCCTTTTCCCCAAAGCTTTTTGCCCGGCCTCTCCCCGGCGTGAGACCCCCTCGGCCCAACCGTGCCACCCGGCCCTTTTCCAGATCCACTACCCACACACATGTTTCATCTGACAATTCCCCCGAGGACCCCCACCCCCCCCTTTGCCTAAGCGAGTTCCACACAATGTTCGTCCACAGACTGCTTTTTCCCCCCCTAAAACCCCCGGGCGCATTTAAGGCGGAGGCCCCCGACCCTCCAAAAAAAACCTAAACACGTCCT
Organism: Cherax quadricarinatus; assembly: GCF_026875155.1. Taxonomy (NCBI): domain Eukaryota; kingdom Metazoa; phylum Arthropoda; class Malacostraca; order Decapoda; family Parastacidae; genus Cherax; species Cherax quadricarinatus. The sequence goes on from NC_069463.1 coordinate 981,297, forward strand.
CCAGTAAATCTTCCTGAGGAACATCGTTTTCCTTTCCCAAGGGGCCCCCCGCGGCCCTGTCCGCTCCCCCCAGCCTACCGGGAGTGTAACACGGGACCGACCATCTGTACTTCCCGATCAACCCCTTCACTCCAACGACCACTCGCCCTCTTCCTCCCCTCTCCCAACTCTGGCATCAACTACAAGGCCGCTGCTTCCACTGCCAACGTACTGGGGCCCTGGTAGGCTCCCTCCCTAGGAAAACTGTGCTGCCATATGGTCGTAGGAGCTTCATAACGACAGGTCCTTCTCTGGCCAGCATAGTGCACAAAGACCTGCGTCCTGTAACCCACTAGCATGACGTAGGACGGTATAGGCCTAGCCAACGTCATTTTGAGGGTATAAGAACCCAGGTCGTCCCTCGTATGGCCCCAAACTTTCCATACTCCCATCGAGCTGAATGAACTTTACCATAACTGTTGAAGACCTCCTGATACTATACGCAGTCGCCTCGAAAGGACGTTTCTCACCTTCACCCACGTATAGTACCTAGATACGTCGTGCAAGACGACTTCCACTGTCGAGTTCACAGTCATCTTCCTCCCCCTGGTATTTCGTCACAAGTCTGTCGAAGACGCCGGTACGATTCAGTTTCAGGAATACTCTGGTCATCCCATTTAAGGCACACCATATACTTCATCGTTGGGGACACCATAGACGTCTGGGATGATGGGGGTAGCAATTATTCATCGTTTCGCCACTGAGCGTGCCACATACCAGCTGTATACAAGCAGTGTTGATCCGCTGACCCACTCGATACACCATTTTGCCTTCCAGTTGCTAAAGGTCACCACCAGAGGGCAGGTGTAGCTACAAGGCATGCGTCCTCTCTCCCCCGGAGGTCGAGAGACGAATGCTGACTTTGTAAAGGGCCAAGGCTGACCGAAGCGTTGTCGTAGCTCCTCTCCCCCTAAGTGCGGGTTATTTGTGTATTTTCTTCCAGTACACAAAAGATATGTAGTAAAGCATTAAAAGAAAGTCAGATAAAGTAACTTATTTCCAAATGGGTGCTTGTTACTCTTATATCACTGCAGAATTATAAGCGAGAAAAAAAATTTTAAATTCCTAATATTGTCGACGAATAAGTGTTTTCTGGCAGCTAGACAGCATTCAGTGAAACCAGAATAATAAGTATTAGTCTATGTTAGAAATTGGTGAACGAAACTCAGGAATCACTAGAGAAAACGAAGATAAGGCATTTATTTATTTATTTTTATGCCTTTTGGCTTAGCACCTTCTTTTTGATTATAATAATATAATTTATTATTTATTTTTAATTTTTGGACATGATACATAGTTGTACAAAGAAATATAGAATTGGGTTACATGCCAAAAGCCCTTGTATGCAGAGCATTATGGGCAGCTTAAAATTAACTTAAGTTTAAAAAAGCAATGATAAATTCAGGGGGAAAAAATTACAGTAAACAAATTACAAATGAAGACAAATGAATATTTCAAAAAAGAAGCTAAAATTTTTGACAAATTTTAGCAAAACATTAAAAAATAATGAAAAGTAAAATCAATGATTTGTAGGCAAAACGGTTTGGTCTTTAGTGATTTACGTGCAGCAAAAAAAATTGGATTATTATTTGGGTAATGAAATTAAAAAAAATAGTTTGATAGGGTCCGGGTTTTATTTAAAAATCAGTTATTCAGTTTTTATTTATTGGGGTTGAGTAAGTGGTTTTAAGAAGTCTTCATTTGATAAACAGGTTCTTTTATAATCCACGTAATAATTCCAGATTTTTGGGCCTTTTTGTGCATTGAGTTTTTACATAGTTGAGATGGACACGGGATTTTTTATAAAAGGGGAGCACAAAAACCCGTGGATTATGCAGCGCCGGGGGGGGGGATGTGGAAGGTATTCAGCTAATCAGGGAACTGGTCGCACAGACCCAATTCCCCAAAGATAAGGTAAGGAAAGTTTTGAGGGGGGGGTTTTTATATTGAGTTTAGTTTTATGAATGTTAGCAAAATAATAAGTATGGATTTTTGTACTTGAAAAATTTTAAGTTTTAAATAGGGTGGAGTGGCTGCCTGGAGGGGAAAAATTTATCATTCTGACTGCCCCCCCCCCTTTTTTGGGTAATTACTGGTCTGAGATGATTTATTGTTTTGAGCCCCATCACAAATTCCATAGGTGAAAAGGGGGTAACCACAGATGTTACGACCTCAGAGTTTTAAAAATTATGCATAGGATTACGAAACGCCCAAATTGGGTTTTCCCAAAAAATTTTTCACAAAGAAAAATTTTCCAGAAAAAAGGGAATTTTAATTTCTAGGATCAGAGCTAAGCCCATAATAAGAAACTAGTTTTTAGAACAAGCTTGCGAAATCAGAAATTTTACTTCCCAAAAAAAAGTTATAAAGCATCACCCAATATCCTTTTAGAGTCTTAAAAAGGGCGCAAAACTCTTTTGGAAAATTGTATGAATACTGGATACAGAAGTTACAAGTTGAACAACTTTTCTATGTCCCCCCATTACAGACTTTTAGTAACCAATCTCAGGAAAGGGGAGGTGACGACAGAGTTGCCCGGCAAAAAAAACTGTTAAAAAAAAAAAAAAACTTTAAAATCTTGTTGGCAGAGCCCATAAAAACTGCAGTTTTATTGGGCCCGTAGAGGGTCCCCCCACTGATAGGCAAAGCTCTTGCTCATCCCGGTGCCGTGGAAACACTGGGTATGGGAACTTGAGTGCCACTTACAACACTGTTGACACGATGAACAAAAATCTCAAGTCCCTTTTTCCCCAAGTACCCCTTTTGGGACACTTCTTTAGAGGGTTAATCGCCCTAAGGAAATTCTTATCACATGCCAAACTAGAACGATGTGGTGTTTCTAAATTTGAAATCCCCTGAAAACCCCCAAACATCTCGATTTTTTAAAGATCTCCCTCCCTCTCTCTCTCCCAAAACCAGGCGCTCTGAAAAGGTTCCGCAACAAAGTGCTTACACCCGCCTACACCTGGAGGGTCCTTTAAAACTGGGGGTTTCCCAACTAATATTTATGTACAATAGGGGATATACCTTCTGGTTCCCATTTTCAAGGGGTAGTTACTCAGCAGTCTTGGGCTGCTAATTTTCCCTGAGATTTGGGGTCGTCACCGCACCAAAACCCTTGCAAATTACCCCTTGTTTCCCCAAAAATCGTAGTCGACTAATACTAAGAGAAAAAAGAATTTTCTCATTACTTGCCACGTACGGGGGAAGCCTCTTTTGACCTCCTCGTGGCCCGGCCTATTTTGAGGTTCCCGTCTATGTCGTTACCAGAAAAAAAGTTCTGCCCCCCCCAACCAATATCTGCAATTCATTCCTAATTAACATAATATTAAGTCTAAGGCTACTTTTTTAATTCTAAATTTAAATTTACCAACCATTTAAGTCTACCTAAATCATTCTTAAGGCCTACATCTTTTCGTTAGTATATAACACTTACGATTCCTCTGCATCCTTGCCCGGAGGTGTTTGTTAGGGGGCTGTAAGGGCGCGATGCAGCACTCGCCATTACCGCAACCGCATAAACCTGGAGAGATTTTCGGGGATTAACGCCCCCCGCTGCCCGGTCTGTGACCAGACCTCGTGGTGGATCAGAGCCTGATAAAACCGGGCTGTTACTGTTGGCCGCACACAAACCGACGCATGAATCACCAAGCCCGGCTGATCAGCAACTGACTTTAGGTGCCTGTCCAGTACCTTCCTGAAGACAGCCAGGGGTCTATTTGTAACCTCTCCTTATGTATGCTGGGAGGCAGTTGAACAGTCTTGGGGCCCTGACACTGTGTTGTTTCTTGATGTATTCGTGACGGCCCTGCTTTTCACTAGGGGAATGTTGCATCTCCTGCCCAGTCTTTTGCTTTCGTAGGGAGTAATTGTAGGGAAAAATTCATTAATAGGAGTGGACGTATGAATGATGGTGGCAGTTTGTTAGGCAGTCTCCTTGTTCTGGTAAGCGTGTACATCGTTTCCACTACCCCCCTTTTCCTTCTCCACTTGGTGGGAGTTTACATGTCCCTCTCACCATTTTGACAGCCATTTGATTTTCGGCTCCCGTCAAATCTGTAAGCATTAAATTCACTCTTGTTAAATAATATATAAAGTGTTTCGGTTACTTAGGTATCATAAGAGCTTCCTCCTGTTTAGTCCATCCTGACCTAATTTGGACTTGCGTAGTGTAACATATATCATTTTTGTCCTCACCATTTCTTTTAAAGTCAGTTTGTTTTGAATGTTGGCTCGGGGCAACCGACATAGGGAAATAAAGAGCAGCAGAAATCTTCCCCAGATTTGAGAATTAATCAAGTATCTATACCTAAACTGGTCCCCTTCCATTCGTAGCCGATTTGCAATCAGCTACACACCATCCTACAGCCGTTCCCCCAGTTATAACCCCCACCATCGTACCACTGTGGTTCACTATGGGTGACTACAACTACGAATTGTGGTGTGGTGGTCAGCGGATCCCAGTACCTCTGTTTGTCAGAATCCCTACTTATGTTGAGTCACTGTCTACTTAAAGTGTTACAACAGTCACATCCACCTGTGACACCCCCCCCCCCAAATCATCATCAACAATGGCTCAGTGTTGCAAACCACAATTCAGAGCTACGTGCCCAGAACATCGGCACGGCACCATTCTCAACTACGAACCATACCCCCGGCCGGGATTGAACCCGCGGTCATAGAGCCTCAAAACTCCAGCCCGTCGCGTTAGCCACTAGACCAGCTAGCCACAATAAGATTCATCCAACTAGGTATATTTCTACACCATAGGAAGGTTAGACTTCTCAACTATGTATTGTGTACGTATTTGAGTCACGCATTATTTATACATTTCATTTTTTATTTCTTTGCTTCAAGTAGGATTAATTTCATGTTTAAAATGTTTTACTTTCTATACTAGTTTTACATATTAATAAAATTGCTTATCTTATTATGTTATTCATTTTTCTATCTTTTCATTTCAATAAGGATTGAAATCGGCTTTTATCAAATACTCTTTTAGAGTTTTGATAAAGCTGTTGAAACCTTCACAGGATTTTCATGTGCAAATTTGGGACTAATCACTCTAGAATTTTCCAAGTGTATATTATCATGTATCTTTCTCCGCCTTCATTCCAGTGAGTACAAATCGAAGGATTTTCACCCGTCCTCAGTAATTTAGGTGCTTTATCATACTTATGCGAGCCTTGAAAGTTCTTTGTACATTCCCTTTAGGTTTTGCAATTTCGCCTGCTTTGAAAGGGGCCGTTAGTGTACAGTATTCAAACCAAGAGAGAACAAGTGATTTGTAAGGGAAAGCTGGCATCAAGTTTTGAAGGTTCTCATTATCCATCCTGCTATTTTCTAGCAGATGTGTAGATACAATGTGATCTTTGAAAGTGAGATTCTCTGACATTATCACTCCCAGGTCCTTCACATTAGTTTTTCACTCTGTTGCGTGGTTGAAATTTTTTTTTATACTCCGATAAAACTTAATTTCCTCGAGTTTTCCATATCGGAGTAATTGAAAATTTTCTTCATTGAACTTCATATTTTTTCCCGCTGCCCATGTAAAGATTTGGTTGCGTCCGGTGGAATCTTGCAGTGTTCCCTCGATGGATGGCACATTTACATACGAACTCAGGGGTGGAATTTTTTGGGACATTGAAATTTCCACCCTTGGGGGGAGTTTCATACAACTACTGTCCCCGTTCACCTACCAAGCAAGTAGGTACCTGAGTGTTTAGTAAATTGGTATGGGTGGCATCCTGGGGGGCAAGATTGAAGGACCACAAAGGAAATCAGACACAGTTCTCGATGATGCACTGGGCTTAGGTTATCCTGGGATAGCTAACCCTCTGGGGTTTAAAATTCTTATTTCCATTTCCATAATTATTCCTGACGTCATTCTGAATATTTTTTTTTCTCTTTTTCTCTTTCTCCAACTTTTTGTTTTAATTTTCGCGCTAACATGAGAAGATCTGATCCTGTCCGCTGGAGCATGGTAACTAGGACAAATTTTAGCAACAATTGGCATGTAGGATACATTTCCAGTATCTTGGAATGGTTTCCAGTGACACCCAAAACTCTCTCCAGCACTGTTCTAAATGATCAAAGAATGTTGCCATCTTTGTAGCTGCAAAATTTGCCTTTTTTAAAAGTTTGCAATGGTGGGGGGAATTTTTGATTCTCGTTAAATCACTATAAATCAATCGTGCCTGGATGAGGTAGAGTGGCGGTCGTGCTTTGCACCCCTCTACTGTTTTCCCAGACGAGCACTCAGTCAACAACATGGCGCCAGGGTGTGCAGAAAGTGAATACTGTGGGCATTGAGCTCATTAGTGGGCTTATAACGCCTACGTCATTTGATGTGTTATTGCCCAAAATTGTGAGAGAGACATACGGCATCAGAGACGAGGATTGTATGGAGTGGCACTGAACGGTGTGTATAGAAATTTCGTGAAGGTGCTAACTGCTCAAGTATGGGAGGCGTTGGTGGATCGTTATCAAGACGTCAGCATTAACGTAACACCGGCAGTGAGGGTCAAGTGAGGGATGTATCACGACATTATTCGCATTTACATCCACGCACATTCAAGCACCCCAGTTTTATAAAAGTTTTTCTTCTTCTCTTTTTTAGTAAATGTCTACAGGAGAAGGGGGTTTACTAGCCCATTGCTCCCGGCATTTTATAAATGTCTACAGGAGAAGGGGTTACTAGCCCATTGCTCGCGGCATTTTAGTCGCCTCATACGACACGCATGCTTACGGAGGAAAGATTCTTTTCCACTTCCCCATGGACAATAGAAGAAATAAAGAAGAACAAGAGCTATTTAGAAAAGGAGAAAAGCCTAGATGTTAAGTTCCGAAATGTGCCTTTTGAGGCTGAAAGAAGTGGATATACGCAATGTTTTCGAACATTATAGAACTGTACATCTGGCCCAACCTGGTAAATGGGTAAAAGGAGCTTACACAGGATATCCTGAGGGTTTTTTTCAATCTCAAAATGACGCTAAGGCATCCTATACCCTCGTATGTATAAACTCGAGGAGTTTAGAACCCACGTAATGGTAGCGTATGCTGGCAGAGGCGTACATGCCGACTGTGTGGCGAATATGACCATATGGCGGCAGACTGTGGCAAGCGGGAAAATGGCTCCTGGGCCGCAAGGGGCGGAGCACCTGTCCATGAGAAACCGATGCCTGAGGAAGAACGGAGGCAAGGAGGGCGTGGTCGCTTGTGGGGGTGAAGAGGTGATGGCTCCTCCTGTGGAATCAGAAGAAGTGGTGATCCATGAATCACCTGGCCCATCAACAGTACAGCTGTCAAATGAAGAGGTGCAGTGGGCGCAGAAGTGAAAGCTATTGAGGAGGATTGGAGACGGGGGAAACAGGCTAGTTACAGTCTACGAAGGTGGGGAGTCCCCCAGTGGAGCAGGAACCTGGGATCAGGCAGAAGGTGTGTGTGGGAGGGGGGAGATCAGGGGCACGTGGGTGGACAGTGTGAGTGCCATGGAAGGACATGGAGGCGGATTAAGGGGGGTAGAGGTGGAAGTCCATTGTGCTGGCTCCCGGACTCAGATATGGAAACTGAAGGAGCTACAAGGAAAAGGGCAGCAGCGTCAGATTCGGGCGATGTCCGACGCTGACGCAAAGGCCAGGGAAAAAAACATGGGGTTATGGTACTCAGAGTGACTATGAGAGGGCCACAACAGAAGGGGGGGGGGTGTTTGGTTGGGAAGGAGGGTGGAGTATGTGGCAAAGGCAAAGCCCAGGGAAATGGTTTGAAAGGGAAAGTCATGACATGAGGAGGCGGGGAGGGAAACCTTAAGCAGGCCTCAGGTGTGTAACAATAAATATTAATGGTCTGTGTGATGGGTTAAACGTGAGTGCTTCAGGATGTTTTTAAATAGGTACAGATTGACGACTTTTGTGCGGGAGCACAATTTTAAGCTTGGTCGTGAATTAGAGGTGCCTGGGTATCAGGCTTATGTGTTGCCATCTGAGCGCTTAAAAGGAGGAGTGGGTGTGTTGATCAGGGAGGCGAGCCCGTTTGTTTTGCACAGAAAGAGGGGGGAGGGGGGAGAGTATTACGTGGAAAGGATGGTGGATGGGAGAGAGAGTGGCGTTTGTGTGTGTGTTTGCCCCAGCAAAAGTGACGTAAAAGTGAAGATGGATTTCACAGGTCTATGTGTACTATGCTGGTCAGGGGAAAACATGTCGTCTGTGTAGCTCTTATGAGCACATGGCAGCCCAGTGTCCTAGGGGCGGGCCTTCTCGGTTCTGGGAACCCCAAAATTTTGATTCGCTGGCCCGGTGTGATTTGGTGCCTGGCTCGGGTTTGGCCTCGGGGGGCCGGGGGACTGCCCTCGGGAACGAGGAGGTCGAACGGGGGGTTTGGCGGGGGCCCGGGAGACGTGGTCACTTTTCCCGGGGGCGTCGGGGGGAGTCGAAGGGGGAAAATCTGGGAGCCCTTTAGCCCAGGAAGCTTCAACCCAGGTGGTTCTTTGGCCCAAATTTTTGATAAAAGGGAAATTTTCGGGTTTTGGGGGGGAACCCTGTGCAAAAGGGTTTGCCCCTAAATTTAAATGTAGGAGGGAAAAGTGCGGGAGGGCCCACAAATCGGGGGGAAGACTTGAGTAAAAAAGGACTGGGCGTGTGGGGGGGCTGTGGAGGTACCCCGGGGAGGTTTCCCGCCTGAGGGTGATATGTTTTGTAAGGGGAAGTTCTAGGAAAAAAAATCCCTCCCTTTCAGAGATGGGGGGGCCCCGGGAGGCATTCCCCCGGGGCAGGGGCCCGGGGGAAAGAATTCGGGCCCCGGGGGTGGAGCCAATGTCCATAGGGGTAGGGGTTGCCCCTGATTTTGACCAGGGGGGAGAGGGAGGGAGGAGGTGATGCCCGGGAAAACTCGAGGGGCAAGGGAACAGGGTTAATGTAAAAAAGTGCAGTGAAAAAATTCCCACCCCTTTGGGGGGGGGAAAGCCGCCCCTTCTAAAAATTTTTCGATGTTTTCCCTTTAAATTTTTAATGGACTTAAGACTGAGGTAAAGGGAAAGTTTGGTTGGAGGGTTTTCCCCCGGCGGTTTGATTTGACTTTTTGTTTTTTGGGCAAGACCCAAAAAAAAAAAATCACGGCTGGATGGGAGGGGGGGGTGGGAAAGGATTTGGGTTTGTATGTTTCCAGTGGTTTGAAAATTGAAAGGTGGGGTGGGCAGTGGGGGGAAAAAGGGAGCCCACCCCCTTGTGTTCATGGGTTTTAAAAAAGGGGGGGTGGGGGGGTCTAAAGGGTGGAGGGTGTTTTGGGGGAAGTGAGCTGGGGTTTTGTGGGAGTTTCCCATGCCAGCAACTAAAAAACCCGGGGTTTAAAAAGTAGTTTTTGGGTCGGGGAGGTTTTGCTGTATCACTTGAAGGTTTCCCTGCTAAAAACAGTAATAGGAGTTGATTGGAATTGGTGTTTTAAAGAGGGGTGATGCCAAAACCGAGAGGGGGGGGTTGTGTGTTGAGTTTTTCTGAGGGATGAAATTGGCGAGATTTTTTTTTTTTTTATATTTTAAAAAAACCCCAAATTTACATTTTAACCCTAAAAATAAAAAAACAGAAAGGGAAAACCAATAAAATTTAACTGACAAAGGATTGTACCTAAAAAGCTCGCAAGATTTTACAACAAAAACTTACATCAAAACCAAAAAAACTAAAAAAAAAATTACATGCCCAACAGGTTCTTTGAATTGACATACAAAACCTTGCATATATATAATTGTACTTTTAAAGCTTGACAAAGGTTCAATACACTTAAAAAAATATAAAAAAGAAGTTTTATCATTTAAAAAACCCCCCCTTCCTTAAATTCTAAAAACCAACACCTAACATCAATAATCAAACTAGAAAATCTAAATACTTATCCCTAAAATACAGCCGAACATATCCCAACAACAAAAAAAAACAGACAAAGAATACTTTTTAAAAACACAAAAAACTGAAGCTTTTATACTGTTACAATCCCCCCCAATAAAAATTTTTCAGAAAAAATGGACTACTTCACTAAAACCCGTCTGATAGTCTGTAACCATACAGACTAAAATTTAAACATCAAGAATTTGGGCATGAACCCCAAAACCCTTTATAAAAGGGTCAACCATAATTATAAATTTTTAAAAAGAATAAATCTTTAAATAAAAAAATTTAAAAAAATTAACGCTGACCCAGGGACAAAGGCCCCAATAAAATTAAAAAAGGGATATTTAAATTTTTTACACATAACACCCACACACCCCAAAACCCCCACACCCAAACACAAACCCAAACAAAAAAATTTGCAACAAAATCACTTTTAATCAGTTTAAAACGGAAAGAACAAGGCCAAAAGAAATATAAGTATATTCATCGTGAAAAAACCCCGCCAGTAAAACAAAATACAAATAAAACCACTTCATGTCGCAAAAAAATTTATTTCTCAAAATTAAATTTATTTAAAAAGCAGATACACATCAAAAATTTTATCCCAAAAAAAATCTACTATATTAAAAAACCCCCTACTTTCCCTGAAAAGTTTTTTATACTAAAAAAACGAGACCTTGAGCTCTACATCCACATTTGGGATGCCTTAAAATTTCCCCAATGAAAACCGGGAAACCCTTTTCCAAACCCCCCTTCACAACATACCCCAGCCCCCCCCCCCAGGGAGGCGGGGCCCGCTTTTCCCCCCTGACCCCTCCAACCTATAAAAACCCCCCTTACTCATTTAAATTTCCCAATCACAAATTTTAAGAATCCCAAAGGGTTAGGCTTTTCTAACCCCTCTGAAAAAGGGGCCTGATCCCCCCTTTCCCCCCTTTTCCAAATCCCCTTTTACACACATTTTACAAAATAGAACGTTCCGCAAAAACCCTTTTCCCTTCTCTCCTCACTACCCCTCCCCCCCTCATCAACCCACGACATATAAAAAAATCAAACCCATAAATAAAATCTAAAGCTTTTTGACCCCTCATCTAACCCCCCCTATCTAGCTTAGAGCCCCAAAAAAACCGACCCCCCAAAATTGGCCCCCCACCCTCGGAAACCAAACCCTATTTAAAAACCCACCTGACCCCCCTTTAAAACCCCCTTAACAAAAGTAAACTACATGGAACGCATTCTCATCCCCCCCCACAGTACCCACACCCCCCCCACCCTCAAAACCCTGTCTTTTTTCCGTAATATTTTCCACCAGCCCGGGAAGGGAAAACCCCAGCAAAAACAAAAACATCACCTCAGGGCCCCGATTTTTAATTTCCCAATTTTAAATAAATCTAAACCAAATACTTTTTCCCACGATACATGGGGAAAAAAACCCTCAAGGGAAACGCACCACCTAAAAAGTAACCTACAAAAAACCCTTAAAACAAACCCTTTTTCCCCCAGCCCCCAAACCCAAAACATCACAGCCCCCAAAATATTTCACATTCCCCCCAACTCCATTCCTCGATACCACATCCCCAGCCTGTTTTGTACCCCCCCCAAAACCCCCCGCGTTCACCCCCTCACGCAACACTTCCCATTTAATAAACCACATTTGGGCCCCCGTCTCAAATCCAAAAAACCCCCAACCCCCCCTTTGACTTCCCGGGTAACATTACAACCTCCCCCCTTTAAACCCAAAATCAAAACGTAAACCCCCAAAAAAAATTTGTAAACCCGTTTTAAAAAAATCCCCGAAATTCGCGGTCCCTGAAAAATTGGGAACACAGCTGCAACATCCAAACCTTAAAAATCAATAAAATTGTTCCGACTGCACCCGCGGGTTCGATTTGGGTGCTGGGGTCTCAAAAAACACCTAAACCCCCCAAACGCCCCTTTCCAAAAACCAAAACTAAATTTTTTTTCCACCCGCGCCGCCCCCCCCAAAGCCCATCCCTAAAAATTTAATAACCAAATTTTTAAAGACACCGCCCATTCTTTAAAAATTTTTAAATCTCCCCCCCACACCCCCCACCCAAGAACCCAACCCCATGCACCTTGACTTCGCACTATTTACCTGAAACCCCGGGGCCCTTTTCCCAAATAATTGCACCACCTTTTCCAAAACCCCCCATTAACACCCCCTGCACAAATGAAAAACAGTGGTTTGTCGTAAAACATACCCCAATTTAAAACCCCGGCCGGGCCCCCCCACCCCCCACACTTCCCTCACTTTGGCGAACAAAGCAAAGGGTCAACCTTTCTATAAAAGGGGTCCTGGAAACACCAAACAATTTTTGGGGGACAGGGGGAAACCCCCTGTTTAAGGCCTTTTTCCCTTTGCTTTTTTCCCCCCCATACACCCCAAAAAACTGTACCCCATTTTCGCCCCCTTTTTACAAGGGTTTTTTAACCCACTCGATATTTCCCCCCCAAAAACCCTTTGGTCTCCTAATTTATAACCTGAAAAAGCCCCTTTTTTTCCACTCTTCATATGCTCCCTCCTCTGAGCCAAAAAAGGCCGCCCCCCCCACCCCCCCCCCCCTTACCCTTCCACAAAACTTCTAAGTTTTCCCATGTTCCTTCTATCATCGCCCTTTCCCCGGGAAAACCCGAACGAGATTTTGACACCACCCTCTCCACAACCCCTTTTGAACCTATTACCTAAAATTTTTTGAAAACCCCCTTAAGTCGGGCCCAATCAGTGATATGGCTCGGAAACCCCCAAAGGGGGGGGCCCTCCCCCCTTGACCTTCGGGGCCAAAACTAAACCCTGCTTTTTCCCCTGCTTTTTCCCCCAATTTCCCCTTCCCCTTTTCATACTTTTTAAAAAACCCTAACAAAAAATTTCCCTTTATCAACGCCCAATTTTTTTAAAAAAAAATTCTACCGGGACCATCAATTTCCGGACTTTCCCCTTTCCCTCTTTCCCCCTTAAGCTTCCTATTTCCTCGCCGAAAATCGTCCCCCCCTTTAAACCTTTCGATACTTTTTCCAAAATTTAAACCCGCCCACATACTACACCCTTTTTTCCCAATCCCCCCTCACCCCCCCCCCCAAACTGTTCCGTATTTCCCTCGTACCAACCCCTTTGCATACGAAACCAAACCCCCTTGTGGTTCTACCCCCTCCCTACTCTAAAATTTTTCCCAAAAACCATTCCGTTACCCTAAACATGGTATGGGCCGTCAGCGATGCCTTTGTTTTTTTGTTCCGAAAAACACACGCTGACGGCTTGTCCCCCCAAAGCACTTCCTCCCCCCCTTTCCTGCCCCTTACGTTTTAAAACCCTTTTCATTTTGAACACCCTCAACCCCCCCCTTTTTTTTTCACTTTTTCATCCATGGAAAATTATTCCCCCCCAAACCCCCCTTTCCCATGGGCAACCTTTTTAAACCTATCCTTTTAAAATAGTTACCAGCCCCTTTATTTTAAATTATTAATACGTTTTCCTTCTTTTAACTTTAAAACTTTCTAACCCTTTCCTTTGCGCCCCTTCCCACCCTGTCACAATGTCATCCACTCCCCGTTTTTTCCCCACTAAGCTCCCCCCATAGGACTGAAAAAAACCCCCCAACCCCTCCTCATCCACCAACACACTTATATTTAAATTTTCCAAAAAACTTCCCATAAATTTTCCGGGGAGCGTCCCCCCCCCAACCTCCACCCCCACTGCCTAGATCTGAAAATTTTAGCCTCAACAGTACTGAAAGATTTACGTCCCCACCCTGGAAAAAAGGGACACTATCTGCTCTTCGAGCATAACCACCCTAAAAAAACGTAAAAATTCAGTCTCCCCAAAACCGCTCCCCCAAAAGGAAACACGGAACCTAACATCCCCCCTTTAAAAAATTTCCCCAAAGGCCAAAAGCCCTTATCCAGCCCCCCCTTGGGTCCCCCCCAGCCCCCCTTTACACTATTCCAACCCCACCAACTATCGCCACCTTTTTGGGAGTTTCACTTAAGAAAAACACAAGATCCTCACACACAAAAACATTCTTTACCTTTTGTTTTTTTCTCCGGCCCCCATAACACCACAAAAAAAACACGCTTACCCCCCCACCACCCCCTCCACACCAAAAACCCTCCCCTTTCCCCCCCCCCCCCGCTTCTCGCAAAAAAAAGGGGTGTTCCCTTATTAAAAATTTCCCCCACCACCCCTTTTTTTTCGGGGAGATGGCAAGGGGTAAAATACCGAAATCCTGACCCCCGAACACCCAAACCCCCTTTTGAAATTGGCTCCGCAGGAACACAACATCCAAATCTAGATTAAATTTAGAAAATTACAAACCCCAAACTCTCTTTATACCCCAAAATAAAACCCCTTAAATTACAACCCAAAACCTAAGGCCCATTAAAAATTTCCAACCCCTGCTTTCCCCTTTATCAATTTTAACCCAAATCCCAACTTAATTTTTCGTTTTTACACCTTCGAGTGGGCCCCCTTTCCCTCCCCCCCTTTTTTCCGGGCCCCTAAATGGCTACCACCACCTTTTAAAACCCCTACCTGGCCACTTCACCTCAGTCTGTTTCCCAGGAACCCCCCCTTTTTGAAAGGGGTAAGGAAAATCAACAGAATCTGAAGTAGCCGCCCCCTTTTTTCGTGACAGTCATGTTACACATTCTTGGCAGATTTACCTATCGATTTAACCCCCCCCACCTCCACCTGAGGGAATTTTTTTAATGAGTCCCCCAAAGGGCGCTCCAAAACCAAACCCAACACGTCCCCAAAAAACATGTTCCCGACTTTTGGAAACGACGATTCTCCGATACAACCCCTCAGATTTTAACGTCCCCCTCTGGTGGTGACAACGTCTTCAAAAACCTCCACCAATTTTCCCCCTCAAAACTCAAAATTTCCCCTTGTTCTTGCTTTCTCCTCCTTATTCCCCCCGGGGGGTCGAAAAACCCGATCAGGGGAGTTGGGGGCGGGACCTTTCCCCCCACCACCAAATCCCGGGTGCCCCCATCCCCTAAAAACGCCCCCACAAAACACCACGCCCTCCATCCGAAGTTTGTTCCTCAACTGCCACCTTTGGAAGGGAGGGGCTGCGACGTCCAACCCCAGGTCCAGGCCAGTTTTTTCCTTTTCACAGGTCGCCGCCTTTTGGGCTTACTCCCCCCAATAGGCGGCATGTATCGTTGTCCCGGGTACTTTCCATTACCTGCGTCCCCGAAATCTTGTAGGTACACATAGGATGGTATTTTGGTTTCCTCCCAAAATCATTTTGGGGGGTTGAAAAACCCTCTTTGGGAAAAACCCCATAGGCTTCCCCTGGCCCCCGTACCATGTTGGAAATGCACCGTCCCTTTCTTCTCAAAAACTTTCCTATTTCCCCCTCGTTCCCCCCTCAAAGGGAACCCTTTTCGTAACTTGATCCACGTTTTAAAAACCAAAAAAAAATCTATCATTTTCAGTTTACAGCTGGTGGCGTTAAACTTCCCTTTCCCGAAAAAACCCGGTGATTAACGATTCCCTAAACCCTTGCTGATAGCCCGTTTGACGGGAAAAATTTTTTGTCCTCCGTTCAATGCTACACCCCTACAAATCACTACTTTTACTCCTAAGTCTCCCGTATGATCTTTGGCAATAAGACTTGCGAAAACTGGTCGTTTTTCGTTTCCCTTTTTTTAGTCCCCCCTACGTTTTATCCCCTTTTTTCTCAGACTAACCGCCCTCTTGCGACACAGGCCCCCAAATTTTTTACCCGGGGGTTTTGACAGGGACCACTTTACCCACTGCGCCAAAGGGAACTGACAAGGGCGCTCGCCCACACACAGCAAGGGGGTGCAGAGCACTACCGCCACTACCGTGGTCCCGGGAGCGAATGGCTTGCGAGATAAATTTGGGGTTTTTTGATGTGGTGGGGAGGGGGGGTACCCCAGTGGAGCACAAATTTTGGGCAGGAGGGGATATGAGGGTTTTTGGGGCAGAAACTTTTATTAACAGGGGATAAATTTTTGAGGGTGGGAAACCTTCGATGTGGGGTTTTCTGATTACAGGGGGGTTTTTAAAAGCAGATTGATGTGGGGGTGGGGTGGTTGGGATTTATTCTGGGTACTTGGGGAAAATTTAAAAGTTAGGGTTCTTAAGGAGGAGGGGGAGGGGGCCCTTTTTTTAAATGATTGGTGGTTTTCATTTTTGGGGGGCTAGGGGCAGGGAGGGTAGATCTGTTTAGATTTGGGGGAAAGGGGAGGGCCAAAACCCGAAATAGCGAAAATTTTTTTTTTTGGGTTTGAGGACGAAAAAGAGGCCGAGGTGGATTTTTGGTTGCCCAAAATTTTCTGGAGGGAACAGGGTTTCAAGGGCTGTTATGTTGGGGGAGGGGGTAGGAGGGAAAAAACCCTGGCCTTTCTGGAGTAGAAAAACTGAAATTTCCAAAAATGATAGGTTTGATGCAATTAGGGTTAGAGCGGGGGTTTGAGGGCGAATTTTTGGGGGGGTTAAGGTTCCCCGGGGTTTTTTTACCCCTAAATTTTTAGAAAGCAGAGAGTAAAAACCCCCATTCTACAATTGGAGAACCAAAGGGGGCCCAGGGGGGGGGGAGGGTATACAGAGGGGTTGGGTCCTATCCAATACGGAAAGGGATGGCTCTTTTGCTGATAGTTGGTTTAGGGAGAAATGGAGTTGGAAGGGGGGGGGGTTTTTGGGAGGGTATTTTTGGAGGGGGGGGGCCTAGTGTTTAAATGAGGGAGGATAGAGTGGGGGGTTTGGAGGGTTTGGGATAAGTGAGGGTTTAGGTGGAAGAGGCGTTTTCCGGGGTGAGTAAACCCCCGGGAAAAAACCCGGGATAGACGGGTTAAAAACCAAAAGATTTTTTTAGAGCACATTGGGGGGGGGGTTTTTAGGCAATGCTTTGTTAGGGTATTTAATTTATATGTTAATTATTGGAAAATTGGGGGCCCCATCGCAAAAATACGGGTTTCATAGTTTTGGTCCCAAAACAGAGGGGGGGGAAAAAAGAGTATTTTTTTTTTTTTTTTTTTTTAAAAAAAACCCAAAAACATCATCCCTGTATTTCTATACCTTTAGGTTACATAAAAAAAGAAAAGGATCCATTAAATAAAAAAAACAAAACTTAAAATTTTCCCTTTTCCCACCTAAACTTATAATAAGAAAAAACCCCGTTCCCAAATGTAAATGCTTATTCCCCCTCCAAAGTGCCCCAAACCCGCACACACAACTTACATGTAACTAAAAAACCCACACCTGTACATACAGGTGGGGTTTTTTATATCCTAAAATACAGCCGTATCTTTTAAAAAAAAGGGGAATATTATCCTAAGAAATGTCACAATTTTTTACGTTATATAGAAACTTTAAAAAAAAAAAGAATTCTCATATAATCCAATTTGTAACTTTCATTAGTATTTTTATTAAACTTTTACACAAAAACAAAAAACTAAAAACCCCCCAAAAAATTAAAAATATAAAAAAGGTGACAAAAAAAGCCATTTCCCCACCTTTCCACAGAGAAACTAAACACACTATTAAAAAAAAAAAAGTACACACTCATGTTACATAGCACATTATTTTTTAGTGTGTTAACAATGCTTTGAGTGTTCCTTCTTGTAGTTGTCTCACTGACAAAGATCACATTATTATTAGTGTTTTAAACAATGCTTTGAGTGTTCCTTCTTGTAGTTGTCTCACTTACAAAGATCATTTACCTTATTAAAATGTGATCATCAATGACCTCTTGTCTTTCAACACATAGTTAAACTAAAAACATTCACACACAAGAAAACTCTCCAATACACCACATCTGACATGTCATCCCTCCCATACAACTCTCAGGGACAATCCTACCACATTTACATATCCTTCATTATGGTCATAATTCGCTGTAGAAAAGGAAAATGGTCCCTTAGTACTTAAGTACCAAATTACTGAGTCTCCTTCCCGTTATATTTCTATATGCCTCCGGGAACGCAGTCGCCCACCTGTTACCATAAATGAGTTTATTTCTCATCCCGTGCGAATAAATTCCGCCGCAATTCCCCTTTTACCCTAATCCCCCACCTTTTTCCTTCAAGCCCAGGAAATAAAACAAGAAATCTGCCCACAATGTACAGAATGGCTCTTTTTACAACCTCAGACACCCCACTTACCTCTAAATTTTAGTGCACGCAGAAGCTCTACTTTGGGCCCCCACCCATTAACTTGAAGACTCTAGCCACCACACCCGTACCTGCCCCAACTCCCTACAAAAATATACGGCATGAAAAGCGTTCCGATTCCTCACAATGTTCGCATTTCGCCTCCTTTCCCAAAAACCCATCACACACAAAGCCTGCTTTGACGCTAAAAATCCCCATTACAAACCTATAAACTAACTCCTTACCCTAGGCATTAATTTTTAAGTTTTTGGAAATCATGCCAAATCGTACCCCCCAAACATACAAAGGGTATACCGCCACCCCTTGCATCACCTCTGATTTCCTACTTATCTCTACCAACCTTCCCACCCCTTTAGCTTTTTTACCTCACCTATTACTAACATAACCCCTTTGCATATTCTCACTTTCCATCAAGTCCTTTCCCCCCCCACCAACGTCGTACATCCCTCATCACCCTCCCAACCCTCACCCCTTTTACCCCCCCCCTCCCTTACTACTTTTGTTTAACATACATGGCCTTTACCCTCGGCCCTAGCATCAAAAGCCCTACTCCCCTCGGCACATTCGTCATTTAACCACCCCTTTTCTTAGCCTTGCTCGTCCAAAACCCCATATATAACGAAGCACCCTTCTCTGTATCTCCTTATCTCCTGTTCCCGTAAAGGATACACCACTGCCACGGTTCCACACTTTACTATAAACCAAAGAATTTATTATTATTGCCCTTTGCATTAGAGTAACATCCTTCGCTCTTAGGTTCCTAATCGTTGTACAATTTTCTCTCCCCCCAATTCTGAATTCCTCCGTCTAGCCTCTTGCTCATCTGCCATATAGATAACCCCACAAATTTTCAGCTGTTCAGTCACATCCCATCCAAACTCCCCCCCTTCTACCCCCCCCCCAAATTCCTATCTCTAATAATTTCGATTTGCCCTGTTGACACGCATGCCTGACGCCTCCCCAAAAAAAACCTCATTACTCTCTCCACCTTTCGCAAACCTTCGACATCATTGATCAGTATTGTTGTGTCATCTACATAACCAACTACCTCTGTAAACCCCCGACCCTCCTCTGTAACGTTGTTGCTTCCTCAACCATTCCATAAAAGGGTGTTGCATACATGCAACAGAATTTGAGACATAGGACACCTTGTCTCAAACCTTTCCCCCATTTTCAACACGCTACCCACCTACCATTAATTTGCACCTGAATCGTAGCTTCTGCATACAAGGTCTTCACCCATTTTACTATTCCCTCCCCAAAACCCATAAGCCTTAAAGTGTCAACCATGTACTTACTCACACCGTCATAAGCATTCTCCCAATCAATGCCCAAAATTCCACCACCCTTACAACCCTGCAAAAATTCCCTAATACGACTATGTCCATCCCTCATACTACGACCCGGAATTCCCAACTGACCCTTGTGCACCATACCACCTATTACCTTCTTCATTAATGGTGTACTACGCTGGGCAGCAGAAGACGTGTAGGTTATGTGGTGCATATGACCATATGGCGGCCCAGTGTGGGAGATGGCAGCGGAGAAGGACCTAGGTAGTGAGATGGTGAAAGAGCCAGAACCAGAGGTGGGTCATGCTGATGAGTCACCTGTCCATAGAAGTGGCACTTCCTGGAGTGAGGAAGTGGAGCGTGAGCTGCCACTGGTGGGTACCAGCCCATCACTGTCACAGTTGGTGGGAAGTGAGGCATCTGCCATGGAGAACGGGAAGACTGTGCAGATTGGTGACGTGCAGGGAGAGGAAGGCCTATGGTGAACGGGGCAGGAAAAAAACTTTGAGAAGCAGGTTGCTGAGGATAACTTGAGTATGGTGAGGAGTACTGTTCAGATTGAAGATGAGCAACTTGGAGATTGGCCGAACATGGGAGATGACTCGCCAGGAGTGGTGGAAGTGATTGAGGTGACTGCTGAGATTCACAGGGAGGCATTTCCCGTGAGTTGGAAAAGGATGCAGAGTGTGTCAACCCTAAGAGGGCGGCGACATATTCTGACTTGATGATGTTTGACCCGGCCAGAGACTGGGGAAAAAGCCATGGGTTGATGTGGTGCGTGGGGGCACTAAAGGTACGCCTGGGCAGGGTGGGGTAAAAAGGGAAGCCACCAGTGGGCAGTGGAGAGAAAGTGGGAGCGGGAAAACCCCTTTTTAAATTTTTTCCCCCCTTTTTAAACCATACCCCCTTAATTTTGGAAAAGCGGGGGAAAGGCCCCCCAATTTTAAAATTTAAAACCCAAACCAAAGGGGGGTTCCATGCTTATAAACCTTTTGTTCCCCAATAAGAAAATTCCCCCCTTAAAACCCGGGAAAAAAGGGACTTGACCTCCCTTTCCCACCCAATTCCCCCTGCCATTGGGGGAATACCATTTCCTTCCTTTAAAGGGAAGCTGGGCAAAAGGTGGACTTTGTATTTTGGGGAAGGCCTAGGGGCCCCCCGGGTGGGAAAATTTTGGAAGGGAGGTTGGCCTAGGAAAATTGGAGATGGTGATGTACGCCAGATTGGGGAAATGCGGTTTGGCAAATGCCAAAAAGGGGAATTTCCGGAGTTTTGGAAGGGGATTGAGTGACGGGTTTGGGTTCCAGGGGGGAAATTCCATTTGGTTTGGGAAATGGGATCAATTGGAAGAAAGGGGGGACTGTCGATTTGCTTGCAGGAAAGGGGGCCCCGGGGAAAAACTGGGAAAAAAACCTTTTTGAGGGGTTTGCTGGGAAATTTAAGGGGGGGGGTTTCTTTTCGGGTGGGGGAAAAATTTAAAAAAGGGAAAGCCCCAGGGGCGGGGGAAAGGAAAAAAGGGGGTGGACGCGAGATTCAAAGGTTCCCGTAAAAGGTTGAAAGGGGCAGAGGGTGAAACCACATAAGAGTTTTTTCCCGGGGAAGGGGGAAAAGGATTTAAGGGGGATTTGTGTGGAGAAAAAAGAACCCCGGTCGGTGGGAAAAGGGAAAGCCCCCTTTCGCTTGGGAAAAAATTTTTTGGGTGCGGGGAACCTAAATTTCAAAAGGGAAAGGGGGAAGGGGGGAAATTTGGGGGTTTTGGGGGGTACAGTGTTTTGGGGTTTGTTGCGGAGGAAGGAAGGGGGGGGTGGGGTTTTTGACGAGAAGACATTGTTTTTTTTGGGTTTTTAAGGGGGAAAGGGGGGGGGGTTTCGTGTTTTTTGGAAGGGAATAAGGGTGGGGGGGAAAATTGACCGGAGGGCAGCCCTTTGTTTTTTTGGGGGTTTGGGGGGGGGGGGGTGGGTTTTAAAAAATTAATTTGGGGGAAAAGGGGTTTTGGATATTTTTGGGTATTTCCGGGCGTGAAAATAGGTGGGGGGAAAAGGAATGTTTTGGGGAAAAAGGGGTTTTTTTGGGGAACCGGGGGCCCCCCCCCCTTTTGGTGGCGGGGGGAACGGGGGGCGGGAAAGGTGGGGAAAACCGGAGGGGCGGGGGGTTTTTTGGCGGGTTTTGGGGATTTTTGGAGGGGGGGATTGGGGATTTAGTTGATGGGGGGGAAAATTGCAAAGATAGAGCACATTTTTCATAAAAAGGGATAGGCTGAAAAAAATTGATATTTTTGTATGTGAAAAAGGGGATAAAGGGTTTAAACGGGGGTGCGGACGGGGGAATGTCGTTTTTTTGATATAGGGCGGTTTTTGCTGTTTTAAAATTTGGGGAGGGGTTTGCCTAAGAGATTTTTGGGGGTATGGAAGCTAAAATGTACGACTATGGGTGGGGGGATGGGGGGAGGGGGAAAAAATTTTTAAAAGTTTGTGGGAGGAACTTAGGGGGTGGGGGTAAGAGTGAAAAGGATTTATTGGGGTGGGGGGGATGGGGTTGAAAAGACGAGGATAGGAAAATACTTTTTTCCCAAAGGGGAAAAAATTTGAGGCACGGAGGGAATTTGGGCTTCAACATTTATTTAGGGGGGCGGGTTGGGCGGGTTTTTTATCAGAGGGGGTGCTTTGTGACAGGTGTGTATCCAAGGGGGAAAATTTTAAAGCTTTAAAATGGCAGAAAAAGGGATTTGCACCAATGAGGATTTGATTGAGGCGAGGGTGAAAGGGGGGTTTTGGGGAGGGGCGTTTTGGGGGGTTTTGACAGGCCGTCACCCTGTGTGTTACGGGGTCAGCGGAAAAGCGGTTGGAATGGAAATTGATAAGGGGTTTTTAACGGGAAATTTAGGGGGGTATACAAAGGGGGTCGGGTTGAGAATTTGGGAGGGTATGGGGGTTTTTAAAGGATTTTGGGTTTTGGGAAAAAATTTTGAGGATGTTTTGGAGTGAACGGTGAGGGATTTAGGAGAGGGGGAGAAAAATGTATCTTGTGGCTGAGGGGAAGTAAATTTTGGGGGCATTGGGGGGGGGATATTGAAGAGGGGGGGGTTTATGGAGGTTTTGGGGAAAAATATGGCGAGGGGTTTTTAAACGCCAGGTTTTTTTTAGAGGGGTTTTCCCCTTTGAATTTTTTATGTGAAAAATTTGGGAAAGTGTTTTAAAGGATTTTTTAGTAAACCCTGAGGGAATGTGATAAAAAGTGAGGGGGGGAATGGGGAGTTGCGGGCGTACTGCGAAAGTAGTTTTTTTTTCCCAAAAGGGGGGGAAGGCCTACTACAGTGCAAAAACTACGGGGGCGTTGTCGTTGTTATGTGTTTTGTTTTTTTATAAGATTTTTCCCCAAAAATTTGGGAACCCGGGCTGAAGTGCGTGATAGTTTAGAGTTTTTGCAAAAGAGGTCATTTATGGGGTGCCGGGAAAAAGGACGAGGGTTTGGGGGGACATGGAATAATAAAAGATTTTGTGGAAAGTTGGAGGAGGGGGAGAAGGGAAAGGGGGGGGGGGTTGTTTAGCATTGGGATTGGCAGGTGCGTAGGGATTGCGAAAAGAACGAAAGGCATGGGGGCATATTTTTCGGAGGCAGGGTTTTGGGGAAGAGTTGGTAGTGGATTGAGTTTTGTTAATAGGGTAGGGGTAGTTTTGCAGGTGAAGGGGAAAATTGGGTGAGTGGGTTCAAGGGGTTTTGAGGCATAAGGCAGGGTTGTCCTCTGTCTAACTGTTTTTTTCCCTTGTTTAAGGCCCTTTTTATGGGGCAGTGGGGCTGTTTAGGGGGGGTTTACTTTGGTTTGTGGAGAATGGGGGGAGGGGGAATAATAGGGTTTTGGGGGTTTTGTTTCCCCAAAAAAATTTTCTAATGAGCAGGGGGAAAGTTTTTAAAGGTGGAGGATTTTAATTGGTGGTTTTGAAGGGGGTTACGGGGTTTTAAAAGTGAATGTGGAAAAAATTCAAAATTTTGGTCTTAGGGAATTGGGGTTTAGGGAGGGCGCGAGGGGAAACCAGCTGTGCGTTGGTGTGTGGTGGTTTGCAAAAGGGTGTGTGGGAAAATTTTTTGGGGGAATCCCGGGGAGGCACGGTGCTTAATTCTGGGGGGCGGGGGATTGGGGTTGGTGGGTTGGTTAAATTTTTTTGGACCCTTGCATTTGACGATACTTCCGTTTTAATAGTGGTAAAATGTGATGTTTTTATAGTATGGTCTGGCATGTGGCGCAGTTTTTCCTTTGGGCAGGGACCGGGCATTAATGAATGAAAAAAAAGGTTTTTTTTTCCCCCCTATATAGGGGGTTTTCTGGGTGTGATTGGTTGGGTGGGAAGTGTGTTATGCAAACGGTCGAAAAAGGTGGTTTGGGGTTTTTTTAATAGATTAAGTTTAAAGGGGGAAAGGGTGTTTTTATTTGAAAGGGGGGTTTTCGAGTGGAAAAGGGGTGTGGGGGGAAAGGGGTGCAAGCTTTTATGAGGGGCCCACAAAGGGTGGTGGGTGGGGAATCAGAGATGAGAGAGTGTGAGGATGTGCTGCGAGCTTTTTGTATGTTTGAAAATCCGTCTAGGATAGGGGTTTAGGGGTTCGGAGGTGTTTTTGGGGGGGGGAGGGGTGTTTGAAAAATGTTGGGGGGCTAAAACCCCAATGTATGAAATGGGGGATATTTGGGGGGGGGTTTGCGGTTGGGGCATAAGACCAAGAGGAGAGGGGTTTAATTTTCGTTTCCTTCGGGAAATTTTCCCGTCTGGTTTGGTGTTGGGAGAGAGTTTTGATGGTGGAGGAGTATGTAGGGTGTGTGGGGATGGGGGGAGAAGTTTTTTCATGTAGTTTTTTTTTTGAAAAAATTTTGGGGGTTTTATAGGGGAGTGGATGGGGGGGATTTTGAGGAGGGGGGGTTTGGGGGAGGGATAGGGGAATTAAAGGGCTTTAAATTTTTTGGATGTGGGGGGTTTTGGGGAAAGGGGGTTGTGCGGGCGTGCTTTGGTGTAAAATATAATGATTTTTTTTTCTTTATCATGGGCCTTTGAGGGGAAAGGGGGGGATTGGAGGGTGCGAAAAAAAGGTTTTTGGCTGCAACAATGTACAAAAACATTGGGTCGTAAAAGGGGGATATAGGGAAAGGTAGGGGGAAAAGGGTTTTTTTCCTGAAGGATATCGAAGTATGAATGTCAGAGGTTTGTTGGGGGAGAAAGGAAAAAAAAAAAAAAAAAAAAAAAAAAAAAAAAAAAAAAAAAAAAAAAAAAAAAAAAGGGGGGGGGGGAAATGTGTTTGGATTTTCAGGGGTTGCCCGGGTCGTCTCAAAATTTTGGGAATGTTTTGAGGATTTCCGTGATATGGTGGGGAAAGGGCCCAGCGTAGTTGTGGAGTGTTTTTTTAAGTAAGTTTGTGGGGTTTGAAAGGGGGAAAAGGGTTAAGATTTTTTGGATTTGGAAATGAGCAATATTTGTGTGATGGGGAAAAGTAAAAAGGTCATTTCAGAATTGGTTTACTGTTTGTATTTTAAATGGAAAAGTTAAATTTTGGAATAGGGTTGTAATGTATTTTCAGGTTTGGGTTTGGTTGTATTAAAGCCCCAGGACTGCGGGCGTGAAAAAATAGTCTGTTTAACCAAATTTTAAGGGGAATAATGAGATAATGAAATGTGTGTGATTTTTATCTACATCAAGTGTTTTTAAAAGCGGGATTTAAGGGGAGAATTTTAAATGAAACTAGTAGGGGTTTGTATATTGGTATTCGGTGAAGTTAAAATGAATATTATTGAATGATGGGTATTTAAGGACTTTGTTGATTTTCAAATGTGTTAATTTGTGTTGGAGGGGTGGGGAAAAAAAATGTGCGGTCTGTAGAATAAGAATTTTAGTCTTTTTTTAATTTAAATTTTTTAAATTTAATAAGGGACTATGTATTTTTCCCATTATAGGGGTGGGAAAAAGTTTGTTACTTTAAAAAAGGAAATTAAAATTTGAAAAATATTACTAAATATTTTCGTGATTGTGTAAGTTCGCTTGGGGATGAATGTAGTGATGGAAAAAAGGGGGGGAAGAAAGTAGTGTATGGAAATGAGGTTGGGATTGGGGAAAAAGTTTGTGTATGGAAGTGAGGTGGGATGAATGTAGTTTATGGAGGGGAAAGGGGGGATGAATGTGTGTTTGGAAGTGAGGTTTGGGGTGAAATTGTAGTGTTGGAAAGGGGGTGGGATGAATGTTGTGTTTGGAGTGAGGTGGGTGAAAAGTAGTTTTATGGACGTGAAAGGGGGGAAAGAATGTAGTGTTGGAAGTGAGGGGGGGAAGAATTTTTTAGGTTTTATGGAAGTGGGGTGGGATTTAATGTAGTGTATGGAAGTGAGGTGGGGTTTAATGTAGTGTTGGAAGTGAGGTTTGGGAAAGAAAAGTAGGTTTTGGGCGTGGGGGGTGGGAAGGAAAAGTAGTGTATGGAAGTGGGGGTGGGATGAATGTAGTGTATGGAAGTAGGTGGGATGAATGTAGTGTATGGGAAAGTGAAAAGGGGGGAGAAGTGTGTATGGAAGTGAGGGGGGGGATGAATGTATGATGGAAGTGAGGGTGGGATGAATGTAGTGTATGGAAGTGAGGTGGGGTGAATGTAGTGTATGGAAGTGGGTGGGTGAATGTTTGTATGGAAGTGAGGTGGGATGAAAGTAGGGGTTGGGAAGGAAAATGAGGTGGGTGATGTAGTGTATGGAAGTGGGTGGGCGAAAGTAGGGGTATGGAAGTGAGGTGGGAGAATTTTAAATGTTGGAAGGAGGTGGGTTTAAGTAGTGTTGGAAGTGAAAGGGGGGATGAATGTAGTGTTGGAATCGGGGGGGGAATGTAGGGGTATGGAAGTGGGGGTGGGGGAATTTTAGTTTTTATGGAAAGTGAGGTGGGATGAAAGTAGTGTTGGAAGTGAGGTGGGACGAAGTTGTGTTTGGGAAATGGGGGGTGGGACGAAAAGTAGTGTATGGAAAGGGGGTGGGATGAAAGGGGTATGGAAAGTGAGGTGGGATGAATGTTTGTGGGTTTTGGGAAATGGGTGGGGTGAATGTAGTGTTGGGGCGTGGGTGGGATGAAGTTGTGTATGGAAATTGGGGGTGGATGAATGTTGTGTATGGAAGTGGGTTTTGGGGTGGGAAAGTTGTTTTATGGAAGGGGAGGTGGGAAAGAATTTTAGTGTATGGGTGAGGTGGGACAATGTAGTGTTTTGGAAGTGAGGTGGGGCGATGTAGGGGTAGGGGAAAATGAGGTGGGGAAGTAGTGTTTTGGAAAAATGAGGTGGGAGAATGTAGTGTTTGGGAAGTGAGGTGGGAAAGAATGTAGTGTATGGAAAATGGGGGTGGGACGGGAAAGTTGTGTATGGAAGGGGAGGTGGGACGAAAATTTTGTGTATGGAAGTGAGGTGGGACGAATGTAGTGTACGGAAGTGAGGGGGGCGAAGTAGTGTATGGAAGTGAGGTGGGACGAATGTGTGTATGGAAAGGGGGGTTTGGGGCGAATTTTTTAGTGTATGGAAGTGGGTGGGCGAATGTAGGGGTTATGGAAAAAGGGTTGGGGGTGAATGTAGTGTATGGAAGTGAAAGGGGGGGACGAAAGTAGTGTATGGGAAATGAGGTGGGGTGAAAGTTTTTTTTATGGAAAATAGGGTGGGACGAATGTAGTGTTGGAAGTGAGGTGGTGGAAATGTTGTGTATGGAAAGGGGAGGTGGGTTTAATGTTGTGTTGGGGGAAATGAGGTGGGGCGAATGTAGTTTTTGGAAGTGAGGTGGGGGAAAAAAGTGTATGGAAGGAGGGTGGGATGAAGTAGGTATGGAAATGAAAGGGGGGATGAATTTGTGTTGGAAGGGGAGGTGGGATGAAAAGTAGTGTTTGGAAGTGAGGTGGGTGAATGTAGTGTTGGAAATGAGGTGGGATGAATGTAGTGTATGGAAGTGAGGTGGGATGAAAGGGAGTGTATGGAAGTGAGGGGGGACGAAAAGTGTGTATGGAAGTGAGGTGGGATTTAAAGGGAGTGTATGGGGAAATGAGGTTTTGGGGCGAAGTGTGTATGGAAATGAGGTGGGAGAATGTAGTGTATGGAAGTGAGGGTTTTTGGGGTGAAAGTTGTGTATGGAAGTGAGGTGGGGAAAGAAAGTAGTGATGGAAGTGGGGGGGACGAATTTTAGTGTTTTTGGAAGTGAGGGGGATTTAATTTTAGTGTTTTGGAAAATGAAGGTGGGGTGGGAAAGTTGTGTAAAGGAAGGGGAGGGGGGAGGAAAAGTGTGTATGGAAAGTGAGGTGGGACGAAATTTTGTGTATGGAAGTGAGGTGGGATGAATGTAGTGTATGGAAAATGAGGTGGGACGAATGTAGTGTATGGAAAATGAGGTGGGAAAAGAATGTGTGTATGGAAGTGAGGTGGGATGAATGTAGTGTATGGAAGTTTAGGGGGGATGAATGTAGGGTTTGGACGGAGGTGGGATGAATGTTGTGTATGGAAGTGGGGGTGGGAGAATTTTAGTGTATGGGGGAAATGAGGGGGGGAGAAAAGTAGTGTTTGGGAAATGAGGGGGGAAGAAGTAGTGTTTTTGGAAGTGGGGGTGGGATGAATGTAGTGTATGGAAATGAGGTGGGACGAATGTAGTGTATGGAAGTGAGGTGGGGGCGAAAAGTTTGGTATGGAAGTGAGGTGGGGGGCGAAAGTAGGTATGGAAGAATTTAGGGGGATGGGAAAGTAGTGTTGGAAGTGGGGGGGGAAGAATGTAGGGGTATGGAAGTGGGTGGGACGGAAAGTTTTTTGTATGGAAGGTGGGTTTGGGTGAAATTTTATGGAAATTTAGGTGGGGAGAATGTTTGTGTATGGGGAAATGGGGGTGGGATGAAAGTAGTGTTGGAAAATGAGGTGGGACGAATGTAAATGTTGGGAAATGAGGGGGGGAAGAAAGTAGTGTATGGAAGTGAGGTGGGGCAAAAGTAGTGTATGGAAGGGAGGTGGGAAGAATGTAGTGTATGGAAGTGAGGTGGGGGCGAATGTAGTGTAGGGGAAATTTAGGGTGGGTGAATGTTTGTTTATGGAAATGAGGTGGGAAGGAAAAGTAGGGTATGGAAGTGAGGGGGGGGATGTTTTAGTGTATGGAAGTGGGTGGGACGAATGTAGTGTAGGGGAAATGAGGTGGGATGAATGTAGTGATGGAAGTGGGTGGGTGAATGTTGTGTATGGAAGGGGGGGATGAATGTAGTGTATGGAAGTGAGGTGGGACGAATGTAGTGTATGGAAAATGAGGTGGGGGGTTGTAGGGTATGGAAGTGGGGGTGGGACGAATTTTAGTGTATGGAAGTGAGGTGGGATGAAAAGTAGTGGGTTTTGGAAATGAGGGGGATGAATGTAGTGTATGGAAATGAGGTGGGATGATGTAGTGTTTTGGAAGTGAGGTGGGCGAATGTAGTGTATGGAAGTGAGGTGGGGGCGATGTAAATGTTGGAATGAGGTGGGACGAAAAGTAGTGTATGGGGAAATGAGGTGGGATGAATGTAGTGTAGGAAATTTAGGTGGGGAAAGAATGTTTGGTATGGGAAATGAGGGGGGTGAAAAGTAGTGTATGGAAGGGGAGGTGGGAAAGAAATTTGTGTATGGAAGTGAGGTGGGAAGAAAGTAGGGTTTTGGGAAATGAGGTGGGGAAAGAATGTAGTGTATGGAAGTGAGGTGGGATGAATGTAGTGTTTTTGGGAAATGAGGGGGGGATTTAATGTAGTGTATGGGAAATGAGGGGGGATGAATGTAGTGTATGGAAAATGAGGGGGGGGACGAATGTAGTGTATGGGGTGAGGTGGGGCGAATGTAGTGTATTTGGAAAATGAGGTGGGATGAAAAGTAGGGGTATGGAAGTAGGGGGGACGAATGTTTGTGTATGGGAAATGAGGTGGGCGAAAAGGATGTTTGGAAGTGGGTGGGGATTTTTTTTAGTGTATGGAAGTGAGGGGGGGGGGACGAATGTAGTGTTTTGGAAGGGAGGGGGGGACGAAAAGTGGTGTATGGGGGTGAGGTGGGAGAATTTTAGTGTATTTGGGAAATGGGGGTGGGGGTGAATGTAGTGTATGGAAATGAGGTGGGAAAAGAATGGGAGTGGGATGGAAGTGAGGTGGGACGAATGTTTGTGTATGGAAGTGAGGTGGGATTTAATGTTTTTTTTATGGAAGTGAGGTGGGATGAAAGTAGTGTATGGAAGTGAGGTGGGGGTGAATGGAGTGTATGGAAGGAGGGGGGAAAGAAGTAGGGGTATGGAAGGGGGGGTTTGGGGAATGTTTTGATGGGGAAATGGGTGGGGGAATGTAGTGTTGGAAGTGGGTGGGGGTGAATTTTGTGTATGGAAGTGGGGTGGGATGAATGTAGTGTTGGAAGTGAGGTGGGGAAAGAAAGTAGGGGTATGGAAAATGGGTGGGACGAAAATTGGGAGTGTATGGAAAATTAGGTGGGGAAAGAATTTTAGTGTATGGAAGTGAGGTGGGATGAAAGTAGTGTTTGGAAGTGGGTGGGGGAAGGGGTGTATGGAAGTGGGTGGGATGAAAAGGTGTATTTGGGAAATGAGGGGGGGTGAAAGTAGTGTATGGGAAAAATGAGGTGGGATGAATTTTAGTGATGGAAATGAGGTGGGGGAAAGAATGTTTGTGTATGGAAGTTTAGGTGGGATTGGGAAAGTAGGTATGGGGTGGGGTGGGATGAATGTAAATGTATGGAAGTGAGGTTGGGAAAGAATGTAAATGTATGGAAAATGAGGGGGGAAAAATTTAAAGTTGTGTATGGGGTGGGTGGGATGAAAAGTAGTGTAAAGGAAGTGATGGTGGGATGAATGTAGTGTATGGAAGTGAGGTGGGTTTAAAGGGAGTGTTTGGAAGTGAGGTGGGGAAAGGAAAAAGTTGTGTATGGAAGTGAGGGGGGGGGAAAGAAATCATTTGTTATATTTTTACTGTGTTTAGTTTTTCTTTGGGAGGGGTGGAAAATTGGTTTTTTTTCTAACCTTTATTTGTTTGAATTATTGGGGGTGTTTGTATTATTATTTATATGAAGTTTAATATTTAAAAATTAATGTGTGGGAAAGAAAAAAAAAATTTTTTGGTAATTGAGAATGTCTTCCCGTACATACAGGGTTTTTGTAAAATTTCAATTTCCTTTTTGACATTTTTGGGGTTTTTATTGGGTAATTTTGTTTATGGGGGTTTCAATTTTTTGGGTGTAAAAAACCCACCCGTATATGAAGCTTGGGCTGTCTTTTGGGTTTTGGGTTTTTATGTATAAGTTTAGTGCTACGGGAGGGGGAAAGTGGGTTTTTTTTTGTTTTATATTTAAGGGGTAGTTTCATTGCTTACATTGTTTTAATGTAAAAACCCAAAGTTTTTGCGTTTTTTTTAATAAAATTAAAAAAAATTTTCCCTTTTTCATCTGTTCCCCCAAAAACTTTTGCAAAAAACTTATTTAAAACCCTACCCCATTTTAAAAATTGGCTCTGTTTCGTGCTCAGTGTTTTCCCCTCGCTTTTTTTCTTTCAAGCCCCGACCCCACCCGTCCTCTGTGACGTTTTCCCCAAATTTTCCCTTTCCCTTCCCGCTACAATTCAATAAAGGGAAACCCAAACCAAAAAATTTATGGTTTCCCCCAAAAAGCACTCTGTAAAAAAAAATTTGGGAAAACCCATCAAATTTTTGGTGCTTAAACCCTTTCTTAAAATTTAAAAACTGCCCTTTTTACTTTTCCATATTTTTTATTCCCCCCAATCCCCCCTTTTCCTCCCCCCTTTCCCCCAAGACCTTCACCCCTCCTCTTTCTTTTTTAACTATCCCCACATTTCCTTTTTCCCCTTTCCTTTTAAACCAAAGTCCGCATAATTACTTATCCCCTCAGTTGTCACCAACTTTGCCCCTTAGTATAACCTTCCAAATCGTCACTAACCTCTAAAAGTATTATAGTGGACTCTGTTGTCTAATGCGAAAACTTCTTAACACACTACCCGACGGTTTATCTCCCCATAGCACGGCATCCATACCTGCCCTTACCCTTAATTCATCAAATCTTTCATTATGGTATGTCCCTTAGTCTCCCTCTTAGCCCTGATATTTCTTCAAAAGACTTCTCCTCATCTCTTGCGTAACACTCATTGAGCTGCTGTTCCAAATAATTCTGTAAACCGTACCTCCACCTTCGCCTCCTCCCTTCCTTTATATTTATAAACCCCGCGATACCAGGTTTAGCCCTATTTTCCCACCAATCCAAAATACTCCCTACCCCATCCCTTGCCCTCCACAATTGTCTCCACCAGTCTCTAAACTCTGCGTTCACCACCTCACTCCTCACCAACCTCGCATTTAACTTCCAGAAACTTGAATATACCTTTACCACTCCCTCCCAATCCAGTTCTACCAAAACTGCCCTATGATCCGAAAATCCTACGTCCACTGTTTTTACCCCTCCTACCCTAACTGCCTCCGTTATATAAATCCTATCTAACCTCGCTGATAATTTCTCCTAACAAAAGTGTAATCCACTCTCCAAGCCCCACTCCCCTCCACGTCCCTCACCCTGCATCCTGTAAAACATTGCGTAACGACCGTAATACACAACCCGCCCCCTTGGCTCCACGTCCCCCCCCCCCCCTTATAACAGTTCCAGTCCCCCCAATTACAGTTACTAGAGGTAAACCCCTTAAAAAATACACTAAAACGTCTCTCACAAATCCTCTTTTACTTTGATTATATTCTCTGCTGGCATATAATACCCCAATGAAACATACTCGAGATGCTCCCCACTCACCATCCACCCTCACTACTCTCCCCCCCCCCTTCTTCCCACTTTATAATACGTAAGGGACTATTTTCCTTCACAGCCACTGCCACTCCCCCTTTTAACCTAACAGACCCACTTACATACAATTTATAACCTTTAATGCCAAAGCACAGCCTATCTTATAATTATGTTCTTGTATAAAGCATACATCCACATTATATCTCCTCAAATCCATTCCATCCATACTCGTTTCACTTCATTCTTCAATCCATTTACATTTACAGTTACTATCGTGAATTATTTTAAAAGTGGTGGTTTACCCTTTCTTCTTGGCACACACCCTCTATACCGTCCTGCTGTATGGCATCTTTCTTGACAGCTTGCTTATTCACCCCCCTATCCCTTCATTATCCCTAGAACCATTAACCCTACATTACCCTTCCCTCTTTCCCCTTATGACATACATCCTTTCTCCAAGATTTTACTCCTGTTCTTTGTCCTTTGGGT